>JANPWX010000060.1:205890-295002 GCA_024734555.1 Trochalopteron elliotii
GGGGGCCCCCTCGCCTCTCCCGGGCCGCCCGGCGGGGAGGGGGCCGGCAGCGGGGCCGCCCCTCGGAGGGCCCTGTGTGGCTGCTGATACAAAAGGGCAGTGTCAGTGTTGACACTGCCGTGCCGATTTCGATGCCCTTCCCCGTCTTCCCTCCCCCACTCTGCTTGGCCCCCTTTTCCTTAGTGGTTCTTTCTTTCCCACCCCCTTTTTATTATTTTTTTTCCCCTTTAAAGAAGGTAGGGAATATCTTAAAGGAAAAAATAGCAATTTCTCTTTCTTTCCTTTCTGCCCAGCTCGGTAAAAATGCTAAACAATCGGCCGACGTCCATATTTCACAAGCTTTTTTGGGGGGAGGAAGAAGGTGGGCAGAAAACGGAGGCGCCCGTGGGGTCGGAGTCACAAAGCTGGCTGCCCACGAAAGGGATTATTTCCGCAGCTAAATGTTTTCGAGCTGATGTTTTTCTTGTTTTCAGTCAAGAAGCAAGTTGCCTGGTCCTTGCGTTTGCTTGCATAATGCGTCGTACTTGGAGGCTGATCAAACGCTGGGTTCTGCCTTTCCTGCCTGGCTCTTCCTCCTTCCCTTTTCCCGGGGGGCTGGGTAGTGGGACAACTTTGGGGGGGCCGGTGCCACTGGGGCTCCCGGCTGCTGCCCCGGCGACCCGGGGAAGGGAAGGAACCGAGGCCGGGGCTCTCGCCAGACCTGCAGGCCCGTCTTCCTGTGTCCAACTTTTTTATTGTTCCCCCCTTCCCCCTTCCGAGTGCACGGGCTCTCCGGCAGGCGGGGGTTTGCGCGGCTCGGGAGTCCCAAAGTCTAGACGGGGAACCGGAAAATAATAGGGGAAAGAATGGAAAGTTATGTCAAGGGCTTTGGGGGAAAAACATCGACGTATCGAACAAAGGTCCTGCCTGTGCTGGAGAGAGAGGCCTGCATGTGAGGCCTGATTGTGTCGCATTTACACACGGGGAAGAAATGAGTGCTTGGTACTGGCCTAAATTTATTCTGTAAGTCTGGCGTGGAACTTAGGTACGCTTTTAGAGAGTGTGTAGTTTGTTTTGGGAGCGTTTTTATTATGTGTAGCAATCCAGTAACAATTTGTATTTTGAATGCTTTTTTTTCCCCTAAAGACAGTTCAGGTTGGTTTTTTTTTTTCTTCTTCCTGTCTTGTTCAGCAGAAATAATATTGATTCAGAGCTTCTAACACTGTAATGCAAAACTTTACTCAGAGTAACTTCCACAGTTTGGTAGTGTGTAATACGAATTTTGAGCTTCCTGGTTCTTTAAAGGCTGCCATAAAGAGGAGTTGAGTAGTTACCAGCCGATAAATTAGAAGTACATCTATCATAATGAGAAAGAAGAAGAATTCTGAGCACTTAAATTAATTTTTCAAGATTTTCTTGTGGGAACTGACACTGTGGCTATACTTTTGTAACACTTGAAAAGCTAGCAAGCATTGCTGTGATTATTTCTGTTTATCGCTTGTGTAGTCTTTTCTTTTCAGTTCTTCTTCTTCCACTCCCAAAACTACAGTTCTAATTGTACAGGGTTGGGATTTTGGTTTGGGTTTTTGTGGGGTGTTTTTGGTTTTTTTTTTGGTATTTGGTTTCTGAGATTTATTAAGATTTTTGTTATAAGTTTTTAAGCAAGTTTTATGTATGTAAAAATATACATAATTGACATAAAAGCGCTGGAAAAATAACTGGAGCTTTCTATTGTTTGGTAGCCTACTTAATAACTATTGATAGGAGTTAAATGTATGTATGAAAATATTGGTATTTCAGTTTTTACAGCTGATATTTTAACAGAGTACGTTGCATTTGAACTAAGAAGTTTAAAACCAGTGGCCTGGTGAATAAATTCTGTAAATGATACTTAAAGTCTTTTGGCAATATACGTGTTTTTAACTTGTAAAAGTTTCTGTATTTGTAGAATGCAGCTGATTGTGAGCAGTTCAGTTCTTTCAAACTTAAATGCAAAGGTATTTTTAATTTTTATTGTTTGGTGTATCTTATTGTTATGTTAGAAATATAGATAATCAGATTTTTTTCCCCCATTCTTAGGATATATCTGAGAAAAATGACTAGTAAACTTGAATTAACAACCTTTAAGTCTTCAGTCTCCAGATGGTTTCATAGCTAGGAACCTGAACATGTCTTAGCTCTTAGTAGAAAGATTGTAGGTCATGCACAGTGTGACATTACTGCTTATTAATATAGCAGAGCTACTTCAGTAGGAGTGCCAACCTGTTGAGTAAGAGCTTATGAAAATGGGGTCTTTGGATGTCTTGGAAAAGTTTTTCAGGTCAAAGTGACCATTATGGGAAATACTCTGCATCTTCCCAGAAAATGAATAATCAGAGCTGTCATTGCTAATCAGGAATCATGCACAAGTTTATTTTTTGGTTTTGGGCAGGTTTTTGGGTTTTTTTAAGTTTTCCTTTTTATGTTGTACTTTGGCTGTCTTCAAACCCAGAGTGTAAATATCACAGAAAAAAAACCTATGATAACTTATAATGTAATTTCTAAACTTTTAGGCCTAAAACTATAGGTGACAACACTGTTCCTTCTGCAGCAGTGTAGCAAAAATAAAATGCACTTGTCTTTTATGTGGTCTGTGGAGACATGATCAGTTTCCATGTGGATCCTTACATCACTGATAAGTACAGTCACTCACTCTGCAGCAGTCCAGAAACATAACCTGACTAAATTCCTGAAGCTTCATCACTTAGATGAAGGTTAGTAAGTAAACTACACGTTTATACCTAATTTGTGGCTAAATGAATCTCATAGTTAAATTATCTGTATCTGTGTTAATCTTGTATTTGTAGGCCATGATATATTTTTAACAAACTAATTGATAAGCATCATGTAGAACACTTCTGATCATGGATCTCTTTTGTCACACTGGGGCTAAATTGTGACAAAGTATAATCAAATACCAAAGTTGTACAGCATGGTGAGCCATGGCATTGGCAAAAATCTTAACCCAGGATGTTTCTGGGATCTCCCATTGGCCTGTTGGATGATCAGTGTCCTGTTCATCACCTGTCAAATTAGTAACACTCCCTAAAAAGCACCTTGTTGACTCTCTTGTGCTCTTTTCCACAAGGGGTCACAGCCCCATTCAGTACTGACTCTGAAGGTAGTAATACTTTGGATTTTTTTTTTTTTTTGTGGAGCAGCTTACTAGGTTTGGGTGAGTATGTTTAGTTTTCTGAAGCAGCAGTATTTTAAATGTGCCCTTAATATTTTAATCACTACATAGTATCACAACAGATTTATGGCAATATATGAAACAACTTCTTGCTGAGTGTTTCCATAGCTCAGTTTTGAGGTTGGTAACTGCAAAACACATCAGTAGGGAAAAAGTTAATATGACTTTATTTCTTTTTTTTCAATTTATATGAATAAAGTGCTTCTGAAGGAACAAAACTATTTTCAGAGTTCTCAGTGGTCAGCAGTAATGAAAAAAATGTTTGTATGTAGCCACTTGACTCAGGATTGCTTTTTTTAACAGAACAGTTGCTGAATTCATGCTTCAAAGCTGTCTTTTGTAAATAAAGAAATTTTAGCTATGTATCAGATGTACAGTGACTGTGGAGGACAGGGCTAAGTCATCTGGCTTCTCCTGCCTGCCTTCAGGATACCAGCAGTGGTTGCTTTAGTACAAAGTTCAGTTTGAGGAGCAATTGTTCTCCTAATGCCATCAGGCTGGTAGAGTCCAACTGTGTAAATATGCAGTCATATTCTCCTTCAGTTGTGTCTGGCAGCCAGAGCTCAAGCACACAGAACCAATCTGTTTACTCTCCTTGTCTACTGTGAGCCTTGTCTTGCAAGGTACTGACTGTTGCCAGTCCAGCTTGATTCATGAAGGTGCTTGGTACAAATATGGCAGCAAACTGCCCTGAGAGTAGCAGATGGCCAACTCTGGAAGGAAAAATGGAGATACTATTTTCATATAGGAGAAATGGAAAACTTAGTGTATTATTAAAAAAAGTCAATCGTGCTAGTTTAATGCTGGACTTCAGTCTCAAAGATACATGAGAAATACTAGCAATGATGCTCAAGCCATGCTTGCCCTTGGCTGCTCCAGGGGAGCCTCTCCTGTAGGGATTCATACAGAAACCTGTTTGGAAGGAACCTGAGGAAGTTACTTGGCCCTTCTCACATTTGACTTCTACCCTTGACTAGTTTTTCATTGATTACAACCTGATAAAAAGACTCATCTCATTTTCTCAGTCACTCATTTTCTTGAGTGATAAGAAAGGAGAAAAAAACCCCAAATTTTACAAACATACAAAGGTATGCGTGGAGAAGAAACTGGAATGATTCTGTCAGTGTGTAGTAGTGTGCTGTCTCATGGGCTGGAGGGGGAAGTCCCATTTTCTCAAGTGTTTTCTCAATGATGTGCTTTGATAGTGTCCACAATAAAGTGTACATGCTGAACTGCAAAGATCTGACCTTCATAAAAGGTATTAAAGGGTCTGAGTCATCTTCTGGAATGTGAACCTTGAGTTGTAGGGAGCAATTTGGTGTTTCAAAATGGAAGCTGAGGTTCCCTGGTACTTTTTGAATACAATGGCTTTTTAAAAGATCTGAAAGGCAAGGTATATTTCACATTTATTCTGCTTTTAGAGTAACTTGTTGCTGACAACTTGTGTTGTATTGCGCGAAGTCCAAAAAACTAAACTTAGTGTAAAGAAGGGCAGATAGTTGCTAGACTTTTGTAAAGCTGGAAATAAAAGAATACAAATATGTTCTTTATTGTCTGAGGTATGCATGTGTTTTTGGGAACAATACCATTAAACTTTCAGGAGGCTGTCAAGCCCTGAGATGGGCATGACACTTAATACTAGCAGTATGCACCTACAGTTTTGTGGCTGGCTGTTTGAAGTATGGTTAATACCAGTTTTTATTAATGCAGAGTGGTAACTCTGATTTTTTTACCTTGATTTTCAGGTGTAGTTTTTAATAGTAAAACTGTATGGAAAAATAGGTCTGTGACAAACTCATGCCCCAGTGTAACTAAGTGTAGATTCAGCTATGTTTGCTTGTAGAAAGCACGTATGCTGTTTTGTTCTCCCTCATTTTTCTCCATATCTGTCTTCTGTCTTACTTGTCTTACTTTGAGCTTGTGATAATTTGTCTTACCAGCTCTGGGTAGGAGAAATTATCTCTCTCTATGTGGGCTCTTATGTGCTTGAAGTCTGTTCTATACCTCTGCTCCAGTCCAGGACTGCTTAGATGTAACAATATAGGTAAATAAGCGTGGAAATCAAAAATACTCTTGTATAATATCTTCTGAGTTGAAAACATGGAGTTTTTTTAGGATCAGGAGCAACATAAATGAGTTGAGGCACCAAAATAGGAAAGATGGAAACAATGCATAGTAACACTAGTCAGGGTGGACTCTGATACCCTTCATGCCTGCCCTCCTCCCCTTTCCCTCCAACCCTAAAGAAAAGGAAAAACACCCACCTGCATCCCACCCACTCACCAAGGGGCTTGAATTACATGTCCTTGATACTGGTATAGTGATTAGTTGCTTACTTTAACTCCTGCAGGTAATGAGGAGAAGCTCTCCTTACATTATATATGCCTTTGTGGAATGTGTGGTAGATGTGTGTTTTTGGGCAAGGTAATATTGTAAGATGTGGTCAATGTCAGGGCTAGAGGATGACATCTTATCCAAGTTAATGATGTTCTGTGTCTTCTAATGTCAAATCCCTTATGCAATTAGCTTACTCAGTGCAGGGAGTGTCCTGTCCTGGAAGGTGTGTGCAGTGTAACTGAATCTTCTGATCAGAGGTGAGATGTGGCTGTGCATTTAAAGAGAACAAATGATGAAAGTAACTGAGGGTGCATATTAATAGGCTGTATACTGAATTTAAACTTGGAGCCCTGCCTTTGTTAGAGAGTGTTTTCTTCCTCTTTACTTTGGGGATACACTTTATTCATAATCAACTTATTGACTGCAAACTGTAATTTCTCCTTAAAACTTCACTTGTCTTGAGCTTTGCAGTTGTTTCAGGTGTAATGGCTTGATGAATTTGCCCGTTGTACAGGGGTGAGGGGAAGGTAGGAAATTGCTCAGCTGAACAAGGACAGCAGACAGTCATAAGCTGTGTCAGTAAGCCTCAGTGAACAGCACCTGAGAGGTAGGTCCATATGCTGTCTTTAAGTTAAACAGCTGGAGAAAACACAATTTCAGCTGAATCTCATTTAATGAAAGGGATGGAAGCTGCATAACTTAAGCAAACTTTAAGCTACAATTCCAAGTGTTACAGCTTGTGTTTTAAAGATCTGCTGCTGTCTGTTCCATGGTGTTTTTAAAGTTTATGTGATGACAGTGGATGCTGCCATATCTTACTCTGGTAGTATTCTGCCTGTTGTATTTACCAGATAATATTCTACAATAAAAGACTGGTAATAAAAATTGACTGGTGTTTTACCATAAGATTGTGGATTAAAGAAGTTAGTTTCACTTCCTTACTCAGTTACAAGAAGCTTGGTAGAAGAACAGATACATTCCTTTGCCAAAAGTAAGATAGGAAATATGTGTTTGTTAAATTTCCTCTGTGGCAGCTCTTAAGTTGATACAGTTCTGCTGCATATTTGTAGACTTACAAATGAACATAGACTTCCTGGATACCTGACTCTTGACAGCCCCTCAGAACTTTCACCAGCACTTTGTGGTGAATTGGAAGAAGCCTGTTAAGGGAAATGACATTGCACACTTCAGTCTGCACATTTAAGTGCTTTGTGGAGTGGGTGGAAACTGAGCTCTCTTCAGATTAGCTGTGAAGAGGAAAGATGAATTTTGTGAAATTTATGATGTGAAGGGATTGTACTACTAATGTCTTCTGTTAATGCCGACATATTTGAGCACTATGACCATACTTCTTTAAAAATAGTTTAGAGGTTCTTGACATATTGTCCAAATCAAACTGGAGTTGGAACAGAATGGGCACTGAAAATACCAACTTTATTGTGCTTTATAGAGAAGAACTCAAGTAAACTAGAACCTGAGAACTTTATATTTAAAAACTTGAGGTAAATAGAAATGTAGTGATGAGTTAATTTTTGGGAATACACTTAAACTAAATGTAAAGTTGGCTGTGAGACTCCACTGAAGTGACAGGCAAAGTATTCTCAATCAGTCACTTTCAAAATACAATGCAGTGACTGTACTTGTTGCTAGACTTCATGGCTTCCAGAGGTTGCCTGGAGTCAAGTACATTCCCTGTGTGCTTTTCCTCTGTCACAGACTTAGCCAAAAGCTGTTGAAACTATTCTTGTAGCTTAGATAAAGTAGATTCCTATTAAGTAATAAGTCAATGGATAAACAGTTGTATAATCTGTTTTTCAAAACTTCTTAATTAATGTGTTTTATTCAGGTGAAATCTTGGGCTTAGATTGAGATCTCACACTTGAATGCTAACTATGATTCTAGCACCTGCAATTCTACCAGGAACACTGTTAACTCCCTCAACCTGTTCTCAGCAATCTGCCTGTGCTAAAGTAGTGTTGCTTCTGTTTGTGGCATCTGTTTGTTGCAGTTTCACATCTATCTTGCACTTACTGGAAACCCTATTAGGACTCATCTGTACTCTTATTTTAATTAATTAATTTTAATCCTATTTAAGTGGTGTTGGAGCATCTTAAAATCTTTTATCAGTAGTAAGGCATTTAGATCATTCTGCACCACCAGACTGTATAGTGTGTTTTGATTTAAAAGCTGTTCCCCTTCAGCTAAGAAATGGTTTCTTCCTTAGACTCACAGAGTTGCAATACTGTTTTCCTTCACCAAAATGATGTCAGGCTGTTTGGAAGATCAGCTTAGTAAGATGGCAAATCAAAACCAGATAGCAGGTGATAGTGCTGATTGGTCTAACAGCAGAGTTCAATTAGTATTTTGATTTTCTCTGTTCTGTAACCCATTCTGAAACATGAGTTGAGTGTTGACAGCTCAATTACAAAATTTATCTGTTGCACCTTCATAGGACTCCTGTGTTTTTGTCTGCTACATCTACATGGAGCTCTTTCCACAAATGGATTAACTAGTTTGGTTCTTGGAATATATTAACTTTGGCAAGTTTCCTCCCCCTGTCCTCTCCTTCCCCCCCTTTGCCCCCCCCCCGTGTGGCAGATATCAAACATGAACATATGGGCACAGAGTGACACAGCAATAGAAGGATGAAGCTGGATAAACAACCTCTGCACAGACTAACCCTATCCAAAAGTGTGGTATATGGTTTGTGGTTTTTTTATTTTTAAATCCTGGAACTTGCTGCTTACTGCAGTAACTTGCTTTGTGGAGGGTGGTTTTATGTCTCCTCTTTCTCAGGAGATGGTGTGGGAACGAGTTTTCTCTCTTCAGTCATAGCAGAGCTTCTGTGGTAGGTACCATGGGACAAGAAGGACAGGAAAAGCTTCACAAATTGTAGGTAATAGAGGTGTTGGCTTCTTTGCAGTGTCTTCTGACTTCCTACACCTTCTGAGAAAGAGAATGGCTGTTATGATAGCAAGAACGGTGTTCTAGTTACTTCTTAACCAAAAGATCCAAAGTGGGGGGGCGAGCTTTTTGTAGGAACTGAGCCTTTATAAAGAGATTTTTGTTCCTGAGCGGCTTGAGCATCTTCTCTCTCTGGTGGGCATAGTAGGACAGCAGAACTTGTTAGTTGTCTGTAAGGACAATGAAGACTCTGTGGGAGTAGGCTTAGTAGGAAACCTCATACTTGACTTTTTAATTCTTAAGTCCTCCTGGGATATTCTTTTCAGCATGTCAAATTTAGGATCATCTAATTTCCAGCCTGAAAGTTTCTCTTAAGTGTTTGCTTGCTAACTGTATCAGTACTATCCTCTCTTTATTTTCTTCTGTTGATGTTTTGCTCTTAGCGCTTGCTGGAGCTATTTACAACTTTGTTGCCAGGTTAAATAATACAGGTTTTATTAGTTAACTTCTTTAAGATTACCCTTCTAGTCTGCAACTGGAATTCGTGGCTCTTGACAAAGGCCCACAGTGATGGGATAGAGCATTCCAGATAAACACCGTTTTTACAAAAGCACTGAGAATTCTCAGTTACTCTGTAGTGGTGTATTCACCGTTGGTTCCTCTTCCACACCTCCTCTGCCATTCCCCTCCAGCATCCCTCTGGGAGGAACTGGAACATGTAGTCATGGCTCCTGAGGTCAACTGACAGGGTTTGGCTTACAGTAATGCATTTTGGGTTCAGTACTGAAGTACAGCATCTCCATATTGAGTTGGTAATATTATACTTCACAGCATTTCAAGTGTCTCTTTAGAGTAATTGACTGTTCCATATTTTGATAGATCTGTACTATTTTGGATGAGGGACAGAGGAGAGAAAAGGGAACTTGCAAGTTTTGATAATTTTGGAAAAAGGGGAGTTTTGAGGGAGCAGCTCTGTGTTTAAATAAGCATATCACCTGTGTAGTTATTTGGAAATAAGCAAGGCTGTAATAATAAAGCTTTCAAAATTTTCTTCTACAGGTAATGGTCTTCCATCATTACAAATACTTTCTGTTAAACTTGAGCAGTGATGCAATCTGTTTAGATGTTACTTAACAACAATTTAAGAGTCCTGGGTTAAACAAAACAGAAATAAAATAATGTCCTCTCTTCTGTGAGCCAGGAAATCATAACAAGTGTTTAGAGTTCTGCTGTGAAAAAACAAAATCTTCTGCTTCTGGGGTCTGTTGATGTCCTGTCATTACTGAAGTATGATTTCAAGATTGGATACCATTGCAAGTTAAACACTCTTGCCTGCCTTCAAGTGTTAAAAATGTGTAAGCACCCACAGCTTACAGAGACACTGTTTTTCAGTTGTTTTTATAAACCTTGGGCTTTGGACTGCAGATTCAGAGTAGCTGTGATTATTTTAAGTCCAGCTACGTCGGAATGGTAGAATATTCTTACTTGAGTGTGTTTGCAGTAATGCAGCTTTGAAGCCCGCTGGGTGGAAGTTGTAGTCCTCATTAAAGAGTACTTTTTGATGAACTTTGAAACTTTAGTTCAGTGAGAATGTCAATCTACATAAGTTCATGGAGTAAACAAGTAAAATGTCATGGCACTACTGACATAGGGAAGGAAGGTAGGCTGTCCTGTGAGGAGTGCTTGGAAAAATCAGACTCTGTTTCTCAGGAGAGCAGAGGGCCTATTCCTGGAAGTACAGTCAGGACTAAGGATATCTCTTTAAATCGTAATCTGTTTTTTAAAGCAAAGAGACAATTCTTCCTTACTGTATTTTTTATATTTTTGTATTTTGTATTTTTTATCTTTTTACTGTACTGCTTTAGGTTGGAGGACTTTAAATGCCTGATTTTTGTGTGAAATACCTAATTGCCAACTAAAGGCAAACCTAAGGAGGAGAAGTGCAAAAGTATGTACAAGTGTTCAGTTTTCATACCACTGCTTCTAGCTGTGTTGTCATATATGTTACAGCTACACCAGCAAAGACAGTTGCTCCTGTGGGAATCTGTGTGCTTATGTTCCTTAAGGGAAGGCATTCTGAAGATGTTACCCTGCCGTGCCTTTGAATGACTGAGTCAAGGAATTCAGGAATCCAGAGTTTTGTGTCTGTGGATTCAGGAATGCTGCTCAGAGGTCACCAAGTGTGACAAGTAGAGGAGATTCAAGCAACTGTATTTTCTAGAATTTTCACCTAACTCTGAGAGACAAAGCTGAGCTGGTGCTTGTGAACCCCTATCTTGGCATTATGTATATGATCTACCTGGTTAAAAAGCCTGCTTACTGCAGGAGGGTTTGGGCTTTCTGTTGACAACATCAAATGCAGGACGTGACTACTGCAAGCCCAGACCTGTGACAGCTAGAAGCAGCAGCTCAACCTGTGGCAGAATATAGTGATTTAAATGTCTAAGTTTGGCTTAGATGCATCTGAAAGCTAGGTAGTTTATTACTGCTTAATAGTATTCCAGGTTGTGGCAACAAACTAGAATTGCATTTACTCTTGGGGTGTGTTTGCTCTATTGTTGGGAAGGTTGGTGGCCTAACTTTGAAGTGGGAATAACTTGAAAATACAAATTTGTGACTGGCTATCATTTAAACTGTTTTGTTCTTTGTGCTTGAATAGACTGGAGTAGTATATGTGGTGGGAGAGTGTAGGAGAAGCTGATGTAATTTCAAGTTGCTTCATCAGAAATTGAAGAGTTTAACTTGTGACAATTGGTGATAGATTGAAGTGTCGGGTTTTAAATTGTTTATGTCAACTTGTACAGATGCAATCTATATTTTTGACCAGCCCCTTATGTTTCATGTGCTGAATTTTAACATGAAAATGGTCTGCACTAGCATAATAGTGAAGCTGTATGGTACACAAGACTTCCATGTAGATTTGGATTAGAACAATTAACTTGCCTTCCTATTTTGTCTAGGTGACCATACTCACTAGGATGTCTCCCAAGAAATGTAGTTGGACTTCATAGCATCTGTCAGTACTTGCTATTCTTTGGGAGATATAATGGAGCTCAGCTGAGCAACTGCATAGTGCAGCCTCATGGCTCTGATGCCCTCAAGTGTGGCCTGTTTGTTCTCTCCTTAGTCTGTGCTGTGACTTCAGTAGTGAGTTAAATATTGTATGAAGAGTATAAGGAAGTGTAATCACCACTAAGCTTAGAATTAATCGAGTTACCAAAAAACCCAGAAAACAAATAGGTGTTTTGCTCAGAATGTCTGTCATACTTGAATACCTGCAGAATGTTTATGCTCTCAGTTTAAAAAGTATACATTGTAAAACACAGACTGTGATGCCACATCTGAAATATTTTTCTTGAAAATGAAAAAGTGCTTCTGAAACTTTCAGGCTTGTATCATGCAGCTGTTTAATGTAATAAATACTGCCGTGTTAGTAATATGTTATGGTATATCCAGCCCTTGATGTAAGAAAAAAACCCCTCTGGACTTCTGTTTTGAAAATTCAATGTTAGATACTTTATATCCTCCACCTTCTAACAAAGTAGACATTTAATAGAAAATAATTTCAATTAGTTTTTCATAGATAACTGCATATTTGGAGAGCAGTGTTTTCATCAGCTTTCAGTTCTGTGGAAGAAGTTTGTGTTGGACAGATCAGGCTGTTTACAAATAGCAGTACACGATGTCTGTGTCCCAAAACTGGTCTGTCAGGGGAGCCTTTAAATACGAAACAAGCATACAGATAAATAAACATACAGATAAATTTTGAAAAGCATAGAATAAAGATCCAAAGTCAGTGCAATTAATTTGGCATCTTTGGTGGCTAATAGAGGTTGAGGTGCTCTCCTAGCACCTCATCCCAGTAGTTGATGGGAGAAAAGATGTATTTCCAAGACTTGGCATGGGGAAATGGAGGTGTTAAAGATACTGGGGTTAGTAGAATGCTTTTTTGCTCATTAATCATGTGTGGGATGAGGATGTGTGTGCTCCCAGCTGAGTGTCTTTGGTTTGCAAAAGAGATGGAAGAGTAAGACAGGCTGCAGCCTGTAGGAAATATGTACATTTTGCATTTGACACAGTAGGACACTGTGCAGGGGGGGAGGGAAGAAACAGGGCTCACTTCTGGGCATACAGGTATTTTCTGCCTTTCTTTTCAATATGAAGCTTGTCTACTTCATATTCTTTCTTTTATCTTTCCCTGAAGCCACTCCGTTCTGTGTGTTTTTTACTAAAGTGTTGTAAAGAGTTGTTTTATTTTGCACCATGATGAAGCTACCATTTCCACTTAAATATCCTTTAGTTTGTCTTCCTTAACTAGTGCATTTTATTAAATGGCTTATAAGAGGATGAGAGTGAAGAGGATGATGTGGAGTAGTTCTGGCTGGAGTGTGTTATGGATATTCTTTAAAGAAAAAAACCCAAACCATGAAAACAAACCAGAAAGATAAGAAATGTTGCATGCGAGTTGAGTGAACTTTGTTTCAAATTCAGTGTCATATTAACGGTTATTAATATTTGCATTATTTTCATGTTTGCAAAATGCGTTTTAGGAGTGTAGCAAGATGGCTGGATCACCTTGCTTCAAGGTATTATATCACTGATGTATACACAAAGCACTTAGAAGAAGCATTGTCTTCCTTTCCTCTCCTCCTCACTGTGTTCTTTTTCAGTCCTAGACAAGGCCAAAAGTAATGTGTTGTTTTGGGGGGCAGTAGGTTGTGGGTTTGCTCATAAAGCATAGTTAATCATTAGTGTTGGATGAAAGGTCACCAGTATAGGAGACAGCTCTTTGGGTGTTCTGATTGGGTCACAGAGCAAATTGCAAGAACAAAGGCTTATCAAACCAGCTATTGTAATATCTACTTCTTAAATAATCATTTTGATCAAGCTATAGAAAACTTGCAGCTCTGCTTGCTCTTTTATGAGTGTCTCGAGGTGGTGTGAAGAGATTGTGTTCTTCTGATACATCTTCTGTATTCATCAAGAGAGTGGCAGTCTCATTGGAAGGTAACAAAAAGTCTTAAACAGACTTAGGTAGTGCCTATTGGAATGTTTTGTTGGTAGAAAGTAAGGAGCCTTTCTTCCAGCTTTGAAGTGACTGACTATTGACAAGAAATTCAGACTCAGACAAACCTGGCCATGCTAGGACCTTAGGAAAAACACCTCATTAGTGTTACCTTGTTAGTCTTGTGAGCTGTAACATATGGGCATAGTTAGAGTTGTTCTTGTTCAAGGAAAGTGTGTGGGTAGCCTGGGAAAGATGAGGTAAAAATCATTGGTGAGGTAAAGCAGAAAAATGTCCTAGTGGTACTTGCACGTAGGGAAAGGAGGAGAGGAATTCATAGCAGACTTTTTTTGTATGTATTCGATGATGAGTTCTTGTCTAGCTTAAAACTAAGACTAAATCTGACATCCTGCTAGAAAGCACTTCAGGGAGACCTAATACTTAGTTTTGCTCAAGTTCAGCATCGTGTACAATGCCTTGTTCCCACAACATTCCCTTGTTTTATTTATGGAGCATTGAGAAGGTGTAAATGTGCAGTGGAGTAGACACTTTTCAAAAAAGTGTGCCATTAAGTTGTTTAATTCCTTCATAAAGCTCTAGCTTCTGACAACTTTTTCCATGACTGTAAAAGTTTGAGCCTTCCTTAAATACAATTGTGGGAGCTAATATTGTATGTTGTTCTGTGTATTTAACATGAAAGAAAAGCTCTGAGCACTGTAAAATCATGATCTTACAGTTTATAGGATCAGTCTAAAGACAGCTTAATTCTTAGTGTTTGACAGGTGTTTCTTGGGTTGTGAATTTGTTTTGCTCAGCTTTACACAGACCTGCTGTTTGTACAGATATGTGGTAGGCAGTTTGATTCATGATTTCATACCAGGTAAATGTCTTTTAATTGTACCTGTGTCAGTAATTTGGTATGTGTATTGGAGCTTGCTGCTAATTACATCACTTTAAGATATAATGTAAATGTATAAATGTTTCTCTGGTCGAGAGAATATGTCTCTGGCACATAATTCCAGGATGCTGCTGGTTTGAGCACTGCCCAGTTTAGAAAACCTAGATGTGTTTTAATCCCTTTTTTTGTTGTTACAGTATTCTTGTGATAGCAAAAAATCCATATGCAGATCCAGTGCTGAGGAAGCCGGAAACTTAACCTGTTTTAATTGGATTTCTTCCTCAATGACTGCAATTAAACCATTTCCCAGATTGTGTCATGTGGCACAGGACTCTTGCTATGCATTAGGCCTATGACTTTTCTGTGTAGTATTTGGATGAAGTCTGTGTTCAGGAGAACAGCATAACCTGCTTGAGTGTGGGAAAGGAAACCTCAACAGGCATCAGTCTGAATCAGGGCTAGACATCAGTGGTTAGAAAAACAACACGAAAACTCCTGAAATCCTCATGATTTGTCCCAAACTTGTCTAAATTATATTTTGAAGATGCAAAAATCTGAAAACCCATTCTAGGTGAGTAGAAAACAGATGAGTGAGTACCTTCTACCTGGCCTTGGAAGCATAACGGGGTTTTTTTATTTTATTTTTGTTTTTATCTTTGTTGTTTTTCTTTTTAAGACATGCTACTATTGCTGAACAGTTTTTTGTAGACTGATTTAGAGCTAAAGCTGAATATTATCAAAATGAAGACCTGGTCTTCTGCTTCTTTACCTTGGTCTTATAATACCCTTGGACCTGTGGTCTTGAGTTCATCTGTGGCATTTTTCTAATCTACATCTACGAGTTAACTGGTTTTTGTTTCTTTTTCCAGCAGTAACTTCTGTGACATCTAATGTCTGAATTTCTTCAGTCTAGTGGCTGATTAAAGTTCTTTGCTTTTCATTTTTTTGTTTTGTGTTTTTCCTGTACTTTTCTAGTTGTCTAGGAGATTGCAGATATTTTCTTGTGTTAATTTATACTCTGGGTGACCAAACAATATTTTGCTAGCCACTGAGCTCACTCAGTGTCTCAGTAATTTAAGACAGCTTGGCAGAAGTTGATCAGGAATTTGGCAGGTCTCAGAAAACCTTCCATGCTGCAACTTGGGGCAGGTATTGTCTAACAGGCTCTGCAGGTAGGATGTGGCTGTGCACCGTATCAGTATTTGTCTTGTGCTGTTGCACTTGGTTTTGCTTAAGGGCTGTGTGTACCAGATGCAGGTGAATGGCAAACTGCAGTTTGGCACCATCTGGTCTGTGGCATTGGAATAGGGAAGAGGCTTGGTGTTTGAGCAGTAGGTTCTGCCTTCAGACTCAGTGCTGTAAGCAAATGCAGCTATGCAGCTCAAAGGCAGCTGGGCATTAAGCATTGGGCAGGGCAGATGTAGAGTGGGTGATGTACTTTTTTGAGTACTTCTTGGTTCACTTGTAGGAAAGTACTGAAATAAGCTACTAAATTGATACTTGTACAAATCACTCATCTGAATTTTTCTTTTTTTCTCTGGTAATAAATGCCTCCTTTCCCAACTTTGCCCCACCTGTTTTACTTGGTTTTAGCTTGACCACCTGCTTCTAGCATGCCTTTTTTTCTGGCAGTGTCACTGATTGTACTTCATGAAGGATTCCATGCTTTGATTCATGTTGTCTCACAGAAGATAAAGCTCCTCATTCAAATTAATTCCTGTCTTCTGAGTAGAGTCTTCTTCATTCTCGCCAGACAATGTAGTTTTGTGTTTGTGTTGTTTTTTAATTTTTTTTTATTATACTGTTAGTGAAAGCTCAAACAGCTGTTCGGATAGTGACTTTTGGCCCCTACTAAACAAGGGTATCTAGAGAATCTGAAAATGAGGATCAGGTAAAGTTTTACTTATATTGCTTAGGATGTTTTTTAGTTAAAAGTCTGCAAGAAATGAGGAATTCACATCAGCTCACTTTATGTACAAACAGCATGGTTTTGGTCAGAATTTGGCTGTTGGAAAATGTGTTCTTTCCTATTAGAGAGAGCTGCTTTTGGTTGATTTCAAAAAGGAAATGAGCTATTGCTTTCATTGTTGTTACAAGTTGAAACTCCACTTCTGTTAACACCTGGTAGTAGAATTGCATCCTGAGGCTCTCCTAGTGTAGACTTTGTCAGTATGTAACAGTAGTTTTAAATGTCCTGTAGAGGTGATGTCAAGCTCTTGCTGTAGGACTGATTTGGCAGAAAAGTTTTGCTCTGTGACACGCGTGTACAGAAGATGAAACTTTGAATGTATTTGTTTTCACTTTTCTTTTGTTTCCCGTTGCTGGGCTAAAAGGGAAAAAGGTCTGTCAACAAAGATAAGAAACCTGGTTCAGTATTTTGCAGCAAACGTTTGCTGTGTTTGTGTGTGCCTGTTCTGTGTGTGGTCTAACAAATCTTTTGTGTTACTGACATGGCTTAAATACCTCTGGGCTGCTTCTTAAGCTGAGCTGTCTCTGGCTGGTTTGCAGCTATCCAGATCAGACTGTTCTTGATATAGATTGATTCAGGGGTTTCTGGGTTCTTATGCTTTTGATAATCTTTATATCTCCATAGTAAAAAATCAACTGCTGCAGAGTTGACTGAATTATGCAACAGAACTTAATGTTTAGCTGGTTAAAAAGCCAAAATAATATAGAACACTGAATTTAGGCTTAGAAACTACAGGTGTTGTAAACATGAAAATATTTTCTCGAAGCTTTGAGTCGTGGCTCTCTGCCACAGTGAGGCCATTCTCTTCCTTCCTTAATAAATTCAAGTCAAACCATGTACTAGAGGAAAACTTACAAACTGAACTGGTTTGGACATGTTATGAATGGTGACATGGAGAGGTATCAAATTTGGTTTATTTGGAGAAGAACAACTTTAATATTAGAATTTTTTTACAAGGGAGAATTCTGTGAATGAAGTAGTGAGTAAATGTTCTAGGAGATTATTTTTATAGTTAACGCTATTACTCATACACTCAAAAAAAGAGGAATAGTTGTTGTTGATAGCACTTTCAATACATAATGTAAAACTACAGAGAAGGAAGAGGAAAAAAATGAAATACTTTTTATTTTTCCTAGTTTCTCCTTTGGATGAGGATCAAAGATCTGATGTGTGTGTTGTTTTGGGAACCAAAATGCAGTCCAAACTGTAACATTTCAGTCCTTGATGAACATAAGAGATAGAAAGCAGTGATGTGGCAGAACTGAAGAGGGATGCCCTCGAGAGAGCATTTGTTCCATACAACTTCCTTAATTTTTCTCCTCAGACTGCAGTTTCTGTTTTTCCAGAGATGAAAAAGGACTATAGAAGTAAAGGCTTTTATTTAGTGTTAGGTAACCCTCTCAACCACCTTGCAAGAGTTCAGTTAAGATTTGGACCTGGTTTTAATTTCTTGGTGCACAAATACAGTGATTTTTTTTTTTTCTTCAGTAATGAAATGAAGCTCTGGATTCCTGTGTACCATGAACTGGGAACACCAGTTGTACAATCAAACCTGATACACCTGAGCTTGCCTTTGTAACCTGTAAAGGCTTTAGATTTTTTGTTCCTTTAATCTGTTCTGATGAGTGGGAATGTTCTGCTGTCTAACTTCTGCAGGTGCTTAATTTTTAAGGTTTTTTTAGCTAACTTGTAGCCCTCCCCTCCATCCATAGGTTTTTCTTGGTTCTTCAGCTGACAAGTTAGTTGTATTGTTGCCTACCAGTGGTACCTGTACTTCTTGATGGTTTTGAGTAGTGCCCCATTTGCTATTTCAGTTTGACTTTTCCATAGTCCAGAAGGACTTACTGAGGTTTAGGGTGTGGCATAAAGGCCAATCCATTGTTTTATTTCTAATGGAATGATGGTTGTCAATTCTCTGTAATCTTAATGGAATAAGTTTTTACATTTCTTCCAGGTCCTTGCAGTAGTCTTTAGTTTTCTTTTCCCCTACCAGGTTCAATGAAAGGTTTCTGCAGTCTCAGACTTCAAATTCAATTGACCTGCTTGAAGCAGGGGAGACTATTCAGCTTCTGCAATTCAGTCAGTGTCACAGCACTGTTCTTACCAACACTGAAACATGGGATTAGATTTAGAAACATGTGTTTAGATTTTTTTTCCTCAAACAGTACTTGACTTCTCAAATCTTGCAGTCCTCTCAGTAGCCAAAAGTAGGTAAATGTGCTGCTTTGCTTGTTTGGAGTCATGGCATGGATGACCTTTTGGATCACATGATCCTGACAGTCTGGGCTTTCCTCTAGCAGGTAGTGCTGTGCATCTTTTTAGAGGTGTTTTCAGTGTTATCACCTGTGGGAACTTGTCAATCTTCTGGTTGCAGATAAGGAGTATTTGGACTGCCAGTTAGCAATAAGGCTAACAAATGAAGGCTCTTTTGTTCTTCTCCCTTCCTCTTTCGTGTGAAGACTTCTCTCTTCCCAGTTGTCTCTGCCATTAGACATACAAATGCAGTCTGGAGACTTACCTAGTGGTTATGTCCTTTCAGGCTTTTAGCCAGTCATTTTGCTTTTCTGTCAAGGTGGCCTTCAGGACTGCCTCTCTCTTGGCTAGAAGGGCAGGCAAGGGCTGGCCTCTTGGAAGCCTGGGAAAGGGAAAGCTGACTTCCTAATTTAGCAAGGCCCAAAGTTTGCCTTAATTTTCTGATGGCTGTTTGTTGTTAAGTGTGTGTGCAGTTCTCTAGTTCATCTCTAGCATTGGAGAAGGAAAATACAAAAAGAATACAGCCTAGCCTAATATGTGATTCAGCATGATTTTGTGTGGTTTCTGTTAAAAGAAGGAGGTTATTCTGATAAGTTACTGTGTGAGTTTTACATTACTAGATGCAGTGCAGCAAGGAAACCTTAGTCCCCTCTGGCATCTTTGAATCATGAAGGCTACTTATGGCTATTCATGGAGAAGGTAGAAATGGGAGCAAATAAAGAAATTAAGTGTTAGCTTGGTCTTTCTATTTTGAAAGAAGAAAAGTTTGTAATTTTCTTAAGGCTCAATGGTTTTCTGCAGCTGAATAACCTGGGATTTGCATGAATGCACATGAAGTGCATACACCTTACTGCACCTTGCAGCTCATGGGAGAATGTATTTTCTCCTTGTTCGTGTATAGAAATTTACTGTCAGCAAGAAGGGAGGGATGATAAGAATTTAGGACATGTTGCAGAAAATTTTTCTAGGAAGTTTTCAATATGTTATTGTATCCACTCCCTAAAATTCTTCCATGAGCTACTTCTACAACCAGAAGGGACAAGAGGCTGCTAAACTGAAAATACAAACTTCTGCCTGCAGGGAGCTTATCTGTTCAAGGTGAGGACCTCAGTGGAAAAAGAACGAGGATGAGCAGATAACTGTTGAATTTGGAGAGCATGGGGAAGGAGAATATTATGTCAAAATCAGCTGCAGAAGACTGAGTTTAAAGCAGCTCCCTGAACTAAAAAGTCAAATTAAGTAGACTTACTGAAGTAGAAGTAGTAATTGAGTACTTGCAAGTGCTTGCTTGTAAGGCAAGTAAAGAGGTGTGTATGTCTGCAGGTAAATAAGGAGAACCTTGTGAACAGTGAGCAAAAATGAGGTGCAGCTGAGATCAGTTGAAAATGATGTAAATCTGAAACAATTCAGCAGTTACTAAACCAGAGGCAATAATTTCTTCAGTTTAGTCACAGTTGAAGTCTGAGCTCTTAAATGTGTTACATGCTTATATATTGAGAGTGTTTTTCTATCTTAAGTGACAAGATTTATCATAGAAACAGCTGATCAAGTAAATTAATGTTGTCTACATTGAAGTAAAGGAATACAAATCTGAAGTCTTTGGCTTAATATTTTCTGATATGTACACTGAACTCTGGGTTCTGGCTGGCAAGATGTGCAACTTGCTGGAAAAAAATGTTCTGAACTTGCAAGGGGTATAAACACCCTCCTGTCTTTTCCTTTTTCTTTTTCCCCCTCCTTTTGGCTAATACTGACTTGGGGGCAGTAAGTCTGTACAATTTTGAGGAGCTGGATTGCTGGAGCAGCATTAGGTAAGGCACTGGGGTTTTTTGGGTTAAACTAAGAGAGAGGAAGGGTGCTGAGCAGTGTACTTATCTCCAGGCAGGTAACAGGTATTATAATGGAGCATTATAGGCAGAGGTGCTAGGCATATCCTAAAGTATTCAGGAGAGTGCAAGAGTCTGGAAAAAACCTCTTGCATTACCAAGATGATTGCAAGGATCTTCAAACCCAAACAAAACCACCACCCAAAACAACAGAACAAATCCAAACCAAACAAACACCCCAAACAAGTTTCAGAGCTCATACAAGTAGATTAAGAAAGCCCTTGTTAATTTTTCCACAGGTATTGTTACTGATTTGCCTTGTTACACTATCAGTGGCCCTAGAGCATGTTGGAATTCTTCACTTTACTTACTGTCTTTTTCTCTCAGTAGCCTGTGTCAGGGTAGCTACATTAGTTCCTAGTATCCTTCAGGGAATGATAATGCTAAGCAAAGGCTGATACAGGCTTGTTGTGTAGTTCTGTTTTCCCAGTTTGCTTCAAAAACATGGAACCATGTTAGTTATTTCTTGTTGGCTTTTCCACAAGAAGAAGGGTAAAGGCTTCACTGCAGGGTAACAGGTGGTTTTTGTCTTGTGTTCCTGTGGAACTTATCCAAGCAAAATGTTGACTGTACATTAGCTATAGTATTTGCAATGGGTATGTTCATCCTACAGAAATTAATTCTAGTTGCTTTCTTGTACAATAACAAAGGTGACTCTAAATCATAATCAAATAGTGTTTGCCAAAACTCAAAAATACTGTGTAGCATAATAAGCACTAGATAGCAGTGTTGTTACATGTCTTCAGAAGACAAGTTGTGGGTTTATATGAAATGCTGGCTTTTGGAATTCATCCTCATTCTAAAGAGTCTGCTTATGATGAGAGCCTCTGCAGGCCCATGCTTTGGCATCATCATAGCTCGGAATATGGAGTTATGAAATGGTATCTAAAAAGGCTTATGTGCAGATAACTTTATGCTAGAAGGAACCTGAACTTAAAAATTCCTAATTGGCATTGTCTATTGTGGAAGCATGAAGGTCTGATGGACGGTTATAGCTTTTTGTTACTATGGGTGTGAGGAAGAATCAGTGTAGTTGAGGAGAGATTGTCTTAAAATCTGGCAGGACTGCACTGGCACATTTGGCTGGTCTGAGTTGCACTTTTTTTTTTTGAGTGTAGGTGTCTGATGATGGGAAAGAAGAAGCCAAGTGCTTGGAGTGAGCTCAGAGATAGAGGGACAAGTCTGAATGAGAACAGTTGAGATTTAGGAGTGTCTGGGCTCTTCTCTTGTTTTTTAGGATGTGGAAGATGGTTGTGAAAATATCTCTTCATTACTGAACTAACTGGACACATGGTATTGTGTGGCTTGCAGTGAGACATAAGTCACTGTTTTGATGTTGAAGGTCACAGCTGAATCATGAAGCTGCATTATATTTAAAAGCAAACTGGGAGTCATATGGCAACAAGTGCTCAATAAGAAATGCAGTTAAGTCGAGAGGTATCAGTATAGAAAACTCTGGACATCATCTTGACTTGACAGATGCCTTGCAGGATAAAACAGTTGTCTTTTCATTCTTCTACCCAGCTGAAAATATCGTGTGTATGACAACATGTTGTGCTACATAACTTCTAAGCACAGACTACTTCAAATGTCTGGCTAACCCTGTGTCATGGTTTAATCCCAGACAGCAATCAAGCACCAGCAGCTGCTTGCTCACTCCCCCACTAGTGGGATTGGAAAGGGAATTGGAATGGTAAAAACTGGAAAACTTGTGGGTTGAGATAGAGACAATCTTAACAGGAAAAGCAAAAGGCATGCATGCAAGCAAAGCAAGATAAAGAATTAACTGCTTCCCATGGTTGGGCAGGTGTTTAGCCTTCTTCAGGAGAGACAAACACCATCACTCTAAATGTCCTCCCCTTCCTCTTTCTTCTTCTCACTTTATATACTGAGCATGAAGTCTGGAATAGCTGTTTGGTCAGTTTGGGTTACCTCTCCTTGCTGAGTTTCATTCCAACCTCCCTTGCACCTCAAGCCTCCTCCCCAGCATGACTGACAGTACAGAAAGCAGAAAGGCCTTGGCTCTGTGTAAGTGCTTTTCACCAATAACAAAAACATCTGTATTATCAACACTGTGCTCTGTTATCAATGCTGTGTTCAACAGAAATCCAAAACACAGCCCTGCACCGGCCACTTGGAGTAAATTCAAATCTGTCAGAGACAAAACCAGCACATCCAGGCAGATCAGTGTTAAACTAAAGTTTCTCTAGGGAGGGCCAGAATTGCCTGTGTGGTGTTTTCTTCAGCTGACCCTTGTGGTGTTTGGAGGAGCCCATGCTCTGGCCCTAGGTGGGAAAGTGCTTGGCTAACCTAGCAGAGGTCTAAGTGAGCACTGCTCATTGCAAAATGAACCCTGCTGGAATGCACATTTTAATTGGTACAAGATGAGACAATAGTTCTGTGGCAACCATTTTGTAGTATGACTGAAAGTTTGACATTAGTACAGTTCCAGTGCCAGCTGACCTTTGTGCAGAAGGGGGCACTACTCCCTCCTTTTAGAAAATGCACGAAATTCACCTCATTTCTGATAGTAGAGAGGTGTTTTTTTTTTAATTTCATGTTTGAATACAAGGAAATAAAAAGGGAATGCACAACAACACTTGACAGTGCCTTGTGACTGACTTCAGCTGTACCCCTTAGGTAGTGCTGGGCCTTTGCTCAGCTTTCAGCCTGGTTAATGCTAGGCTTTGTTTCTTGCATTGCTATTCTGAAGAGAATGCTACAATTTACCATCTCCTCAACTTGACTGATCTAGCTACACCATCAAGCTGGCATGATTTCCAGCAGTTGCAAGCTTGTTCTGGTTTTTTGTAAGTCTTTTTGTGCTCTAAAGTATAAGTTGTTGTAGATTGATGGTCTTACATGTTGCTGAAAAGCTTTAAAACTGTTAATGGGATTATTGGCTTTGATTAAGGAGTTTGAATAAGAGGAAACAGTTGTGAAGAGGGAAAGTTCACCTTTTGAGTAGTAGTGTTTCTGGCTTTCTCAACTTAGTCATCAGGACTTCTACCTAAGAGGTTTATCAAACAACTATATTTTTGTGGGATTGTGTATTTTGTGCTTTACTTATATTTCAAGTTCCTAAGCATAAGGTAAAAAAAAAAACCCTAACCAAAATGAATGAAGGTAACAAAAAAAAAACCCTAACCAAAACGAATGAAGGTAAAAGTGATTTGTTAATTAATTCTACTTTCTGTGTTTGTGGTTTGCTGCTATGGTTGGACCTCTTAGTAGAGAGAACCTAGAGAACTTCCAAAAGATGCTCTTGACTCCTGTGATATGGGGATTAGGATGGAGAGCAATTCTTCTGCCTAACTTGTATTCTTATTCAATTCCTGGAAACATTTAAAGTATTTCTGGCATGCTAAGTGTGACCTTTCAGTATTAGCTTGTATTATTAGTGTGTAACAAGACTGAATCTGAGCTAGCAGAATCCTGATCAATAATTTCCTGTGCTGCCCAGGTGTATAGATGATATACATGTTCCTTTTAGCATCATATGTGAGGTAATGGTTTACATAATAAGAGTTTATATGCCTGGTTTCTTGTGGCCTACAGTAAAACTGCATCATTTAGGATTCTTTCTTTGTCCCCCCTTGCCCTCTTGTCACCTTCGCTCACGTATAGAGGCCTTTTCAGAAGAACAGACAATTATGTTCAGCTATTCACTGTTTTTACAGACAGTGCCAGATCTTGAAAATTATTTCATTGGAGACATTTGAATTTGAATCTGAAGCTGCAGTGTTTTAAACCTTTTTGTGACAGGCTTCTTTCTTACTGTGCTCTGGATATAATAGGTACCAAATCAGCATATAGACTACTGAATTCTTAAACTTGGATTACTTTCCTTCTCACAGCTTCTTTTTTTCACCTGCAAATACCTTTTTTTTTACTAGATTCCCCAAAATTAGAAACAGTAAAACTGGATTTGCTGGTTGTGGTCCTGTTGCTATGTTCTGCATGGAAATGCCAATTTAGCACAGGATACAGAAGTCACCTCTCTTCACTGAGGAATTAACCAGGGCTTGTTCTTGCAATACATCTTTTTCTGAGGACTGTGGCTGGGGTTATGGTAGTCTTCTATAAATATCAAAATAATATCTGTAGACCTGTAGCAGTCACAAAGCAGTTCCAAATACGAAGCCGTCATAGATTATTTTTTTAAAAATAATTGCATGCACTCATTAATCCTTCTGTCTCAAATGCCTTTACCCTTTAATTTAGCTCTCATGAGCAGAACTTCCTGATTATAAAGCTCTGTCTTTTTTCCTGAATGACCATATATCTTGCTTTATGCAAATGAAAGTTGCATAAATCAGACTAGAGAAAGAAGCTGTTTGGAAAGCACTGTAGTTATGTTGTGAATACTGCTGCTTTTTCCTGAAATGGGCTTTGTAATCTCCAACAATGAAAGCTAAACTACTTGAAATACTGTTGCTGTCTATCAAGCACTGAGTTTTTCCTTAACGTTTCTTTAACAGATTCTCCTAAATTGCATTTGTCCTGTCTCCTTATAATTAGAGAAGCCTGCTAGAAAAGAGGCATGTCATCACAGAATCATAGAGGCATTTGTAATTTGGGTTGGAAGGGATCTTTAAAGGTCATTTAGTTCAGTACATCATCTGTATGCTATATATACCAAAACCTGGTTGGCCTGTATTAAGGTTCTAAATGTTCTTGGGAAGAACCTTGTCCATGTATCTTACAACTAAAAATTGTTTGAAATTTTTTTGTCTTCAGTTTTTGCTTAAGCAATAGCATTTTACTTTTGTCTCTGGAGGTGTGGCGGTGAGTGTCCATGGCACGTGTCTTACAGCTCTTCCTCTCTTGTCTTTCAGTGAATGATAGTGTCTAGAAAGGGTATGTCCCTTCAGGAGAGAGGTGCCAATGTCCAACCGGCCTAATAACAATCCAGGGGGGTCACTGCGACGTTCACAGAGGAACACTGCCGGGGCCCAGCCACAAGACGACGCAGTAGGAGGAAGGTATGACTGCTGTCTGAGTGTTAAAATATGTAACAGTGGAATGGCTGTGATTTACAGAATAATGTTTTCAACACTGTAATCCAAGCATTGAAACTGGCATATAATCTTTTTGCCCCTGAAATGCTTCTTGCACTGTTACTGCGTGGGATAAACTGATGGATAACTCACAACCATACTTGTTCAGCTACAATAGCAGTAGCAGAGCTATAGGGGGAAAAATCTGTTTTTCATAAATCACAGGTAGTAATGAATTCTTTCCCCCTCTTTCTTCTCTGATACTAAAAATATGGGAGGGGGATGACAGGGAGAGTCTGTTACTGGGAATCTGGAAAAATGTGTTCCTTTTCGAGCAGACTGAATAACTGGGTACTGTGTTACCTTTGTACTGCATATAAATCCTGTGCAGCTGTTGAATAATTCAAGAAAAAAAAGGTTTGCTATAATTTAATATGCCTGATATAGTGAGCAAGTGGACCAGATTGTATTTGCTCTGTAAGTGATTGCCTCTGCAGTGCAGAACAAAGAAGATTCTTAAAACTTTTCCATAGATGACTCTACTGTTACTGCCATGAGTGAAGTAGCCTGCATGGATATCAATGTTTCTTTAGCTTTGTTAAAAGATCAGTGTAATGAAGAAAGTCTGTAGTGTGATGGTAGGCAAATCTGTCTATATTCTATTCCCTCAAATACATTACTGGTGCAATTGTTGAATATGTGTACCTCGGGTTTGATTTTTTTCTTTTTTTTGGGATGAGTATTAAAATATTGCAGGTCAGTGACACAAAAGTTTTTTACTATGAAGGAACTGGGCTGTGAAGTTTAATGAAGAAGAGGTGTATTTCTTACTAGGCTAAAGTCTGAGAACAAGTTGAACAACTGTTGAATGGGTGAAGAAGGCCAGCTTCTAAGGAACTATGGGGAGAATAATTCTCTAAACTAGTTACTGTACAAGTGAAAGAACAAATGATAAACGCAAGACATCTCCACTCAAATAATGTGGCATAAGGAAGTTGCTGCCTTATGTAGCTGATTGTTTTGTAAGCTAGGATTGGTTTCAGAGAATAGTTCTTTTAACAGAGACATAGTGAGTCCTTCACTCCCTTCTGCACATTCTGTGTTGTCTCTGCATCTCAGTGGAAGTTTAAATAAGGTATTGCCCTGCCAACTCTTTCCTTTTACACTGAACTTCACCTGGGCTGATAAAGCTCTCCCTAGAATAAAGAATTGGAGGCAAGTTATTTGGAGGTGTGATGGGGGTTTCTTCTTCAGATATCTGCTGTTCAGATTTTACAGTAGAATGCCAGGGAGAAGCTCCACAGTGAGTGAGTCAGACAAACTAAAGAATTTTAAGGGTAGCACTATTTTCGTTTAAGAAAATCACTCATCCCTTGTTTTGGTGCATTGTGATCTGTTATGCTGTCATGCAGTGATTGAAGATTTACTTATCTGAAATGACTGGACCTCTTCCACCCCTCACCAGAACTATGCCAGACTTGAGTGAACAAGAGTGTATTGCACTCCATCTTAAACCTTTAGACCTTTATCAGAACCAGAGCTCCTTGCTGAAGAGGATGGAAGAAACTTACAATCCTCTTTGAATCTGGGTCTTTTTAGAACAGGACCTCCCCTGCCTTTGCATTTCTGAGCAAGCATTTTGAGCTGCCAAAGCCTATAAAAAGGCCTGGTTAAAGCAAGCTGGTTAATATAAAATTTAAAATGAATTTGTCTTCTTTTACTGTCATCAGCATCTCCTTTTTAGTAAGGTTCTGGCCAGAAATGGCTATTGTACAAGGACCAATGTAAGACAGATTGGTCAGGTCCTTAGAAAATTTGTAGATGACATGGAAAGAGAGGCTCTCAGATAACAGTTTTTAGCTGGTGCCTGTCTTTGGACACAAACCTCACAGGACCCACCCTTTCATGTATCTAGCATGCAGTGGTATAGTATGTTTCAGTTCTGCTGCTGAGCAATATACAGGAGGGTCTAGAGTTCACAGCTTGATGTGTCTTGTTATGCCTTGCTGTACTCCAGTGATGAGCACTGCTTTGGCTATATTTAAAAAAGGCAACAAAACCCCCAAGCAAACACTGAGTAAAAAACAATACACCTTTTCTTACATTAAGGGTTTTTTTGGGATACCTGAGACAATTTATTTTCAGTCATTCTCGCATTTGTTGTTGGTAAAGTGAAACTCTTCAGTTTCAGCTGTAAAATCTTTTAAAATAGAATAAACAAACCGTGGAAAGACTAGTTTCAGTGATATGCTCATATTGTGCAAATAACTGAACTTGGGATGTATCTATGTTAGTATTTCAGTTGGACCTGGGAATGTTCTTTTGAAGCCAATCAGTCATCCTCACCTGCTGTGTTTTGGCTAGTGTGGAATGGTCTTGGAGCACTTGAATTGGAATCTTTTTGGATGAAACTGAACTGAAAGTTGTGCTCTATGAGAGCAGCTTGTGTATGCTGGTCACTTGTGGTTGTAATCTGGTATGCTTTGAAGTAGAAATCATTGAAATGCAGAGATGGTGGACACTGATCCTTTATGGCAACTGTCTTGCTTTATAGATTTTCTTCTCTTGATCCACACCATTTATTGATGTTGTTGTACAGACAGTGTGTGATTTTATTCAGCCGCTTTATTAGATCCACATATTTCTTATCCTCCCCCAATAAACAGCAAACCAATACACAAAGATTAAAAAGTCCCAACTCCTCCCCTTCCCAATAAAAAAAGAGGGAATTAGACAGTAGTGTGACTCTGTAGAGGGTTGTTGCTTCATGCCTAAAATTAGCCACAAAGTTTGTAAGCAGACTTAAGGGCCACACCTTCTGAAGTGTTGGAGGTTACTTCACTTTGGTCATAGATATGCAATCATAACCCTTCCAGCAAAGACAGGTTTCGATACTGTCTGAACTTGTGTACTTGATTGCATTTCTGCTTTGTATAAATAGCTTTCTCAGTGCTGGAAATGGGACAGCTTTTTTCTTAAAGCTTTTTTTGTGGCTGAGGTGCATGCATTTTCAAAATACAAATTAAGTGACGAAAGCTTGTGGAGTTGATGCGGTTTGTCACTCGTGATTTCGGACTTGGATGTGAAGGCCAATAATCCAAGGTAAACTGGTGGTATGGCCAGATGGCCTTGTAATAGCCTTAGAGTTGCCTCAATCTCTTTTATGCTCTGGCTGGAGGGAATGCAAGAGACTTTAGTTTATAAAGGTGTTAAAAAGGAGAGAGTCAGGAGAGCATAGTGCTGCCAAGCTGAAGTACTAATACATGTCTTTCTCTAATCTTTGACGTTTCTACAGCTTAAAGGTCTTCTGTTAAAACTGCCAATTTAACTTGCTGAGCTGCTACTGTTCACTCGTATGAAGACCTTGAAAATTCTAAACTTCTCTCTGGTCTGTTCTAAATGCAGAAACTCCCTGCTGTTACACTGGGTATTGACAGAGTGGCTTAACCTGGAAGCCACAATGCAAACCCATTTTCCTCTAGACTGGGTTTGTTTGATGTCCCCATAACGTCAATACTTGAGTCACAATGAGCAGGGGACGCCTGTAATGGTTTTCTGCTGGAGCTTTACCAGCAATTCCACATCAGCATAGTAACTTGATAGCTTTGAGAGTTTGATTTTGAGGTGCATTGTTTAAAGGTACAAACAATGATACTAGGCTCAAGGAAGTGTAGCAAGACAGATGCTGTTTATTTGCAGTTTGTGCTGTAACAGTGATGTGTGCTTTTCCCAAAAGAAAGGAGTCTGTGTTTGAAAAGGGGTATATGAGCTGGTGTTGTCATTCCCCTCCCCATGTATGCATTGTGAGCAAATTGGCCTTGGTGAAGCTGGACTAAAGTGATTCTTCTTTCTGTTGTCAGTAGTGATGTTCAGTAACTGATTTGGATGGATTTCAGCTCTTGGGTATTATAGTTCTTACTGGTTTTACTACGATTTTGAAAAGCATTTAGTGTTGACCTCTGAATTTAGAATTACTGTTACAGTGGCACCTTTATAATGGTACAGCAAGAACCCTGTCTGAAGTGTCTCTTGGAGCACTCTCCACTGGAGGGTGGATCTCTTTCAGATTTTTAAGAAAGCAGTAATGATGGTAAAGTTTCCTTTTGCAGCAGTAAACTGAAGCAGGTGTGTTAATGAAGCTTTATTTTCATAGGGGTAGGAGGAGGGCGTGGAAGGTAGTTACTGTCATTTTCATAACTGTATATTGACATTGTTACCATGTGTGTTGAAGAATTGTGCCCTGCTGGCTTAGTTCCCAGTGATGCCATAGGATTTACTTTGAATGGGGGCAATGTGGAAGTGGTATTGTGAGGCACACAATAAGATCTTTTCTGGACATGGAGCAGTTGATTGTTCTTTTCAGTTGTGAGCAATGTTTCACTGTGTTGGTATAGAATAATGGAACTGGTGCCATGTACTAGAACTTTTTTTACCAGTGCTGCAAAAATTACTTTTTTATTAGTGGCATTAAATGACAGTGGTGCTTATCTTTTTGCATGTTACTCTTAAGGAATCTTAGCAGTAGTAGCATTTAAGTAGCATGTCACTTTGACAAAAACTACTGCTATGCTGTTGTTCTATATGAAAGTAGGATACTTTATGAGCAAATTTTAATGTGTTGGAATAAAAGGTACACACGTTCTTGTGTATTTGGAATTGAAGGCTAAATGATAGATGAGATCCTTGTTGGCTGCGTGTAGGACTTTGATATAAGCAGAAAGAGTGCTTTTGTCAGTTATATTGTTTTTGTTCTAAACAGGATTTGTTTTTGGACCAGTCTTGGTGATCTGTTAAGAACTTACCTGAGACCTGTAAAAAAAATAAATATGATATTTGAGTTGGTGGGGAAGACATTTGGAGTATTTCTGAGGAGAGAAAAGTAGGTGTTTTTCTGCAGTTTTTTTCATCTGTGCTATTGCTTTTTTCTTAATCTCATTTTTGAGAGAAGTAAAAGGATAGTTTTTGCAGACTTTGGAAGCATTTAATAGCTCACTCTCAGCTGCTGAGGAACATGACTTAGATTAAACACTTTGTTTATTAACTAACTTCAAAAGGTATGGGTTTGGGTTTTTTTTAATATGCACAGAGTAACTCTCTGAGAACAGGTTCTAGTTGGTTCTTTATCATGGTTTTGCTCAGGGCTGGCATTTTCCACCATATTGTTTATATAACACAGCCAGCTAAATGGTGGTTAGCTTGTCAACTTCTCTGTGTGTTACTCTAAACTTGAGTGTCTGCCTCTGAGTTAAATGTGCATCAGCAGACTGCTTGTCCCAGTTGAATGAGGCCTTGGAGTTGTTTATGAAACTGTCTTAAAGTTTGGGGAGGGAAGGAAAACTAAAAACCCCTACAAAACACAACTTGAAGGTGCAGCAGGGGCTCAATTGAGAGTGGAAATGGATGGATGCAAGCTCATAAATATTTAGCTCATTTTTTGTCATTGATGGGGAACTTAGTCTCTGAAAACACTTGTTGCTGGAATGATGATTCTTAATGAATGATACGTTAATGGAAAAGACTGGAGAACTTGTAATGGTAAGTTAAAAGTGAAAAGCCTTGGATTATAGAAAAAAGTACACGTAGCTTACAACCTAAAAATCAGCCTTCCAGCTTTGCATGTATATTTTATAGCACTTGATTGCTCTCAAGCATGGCTCATTCTGAGCTTTACAGACTATTCTACCTTTGTATGTGAGTTAACTTTTTAAAGGAGGCCTTAAGTAAACTGTCACAACTTAAATACAAATTGGGACAATGATACTTGTTGGTGTGTGGTTAAAGTTTTTACCTTAATCCTGTAATCAAATTCTCAGTGTTGTTCTTGTATAAGCCTGAGAGGAGAGGTCATGTCATATTCCTGTTGTCTGACATGCTACTGCATGCACAATTGCAGTTGTATTGTGGGCCTTCTCTTTGCAATACATGCAAGGTGAATGATTGATTAAACTCAGAGTGAGAAGTGAGAGCACAGTAGGTGTTTTAAAATAAAATTTTTTTAAAAATTGTCCTGAGTTCTGACTCCACATTTGTGACATTTCTAGAGTAACTTTTCTGCTCAGAAGGCTGTTTTTACTTGATGGATAAAGAAAGCAAAGCAAGTGCTAATACTCTGCATGTATTTGTGACCCCTAGGATATGGCTGTTGCTGTAGTAGTCCACACAAATTGGACATTGGTATGAAAGTGCATTTGTAAAACTTGTAAGAATTAGAAGGGTTTAAATGTGAAAGGGGGGAGGAGCTGGAAACAAGTGGAAACTCTTCAGTACCTGTTTTGCATCTATTGTTTTAGCAGTATTTTAGTTGAAAAGTTCTTTAGTTATTGTGTTTTTTGAATATCTAAAGCAAAACAAAAATCTTTACAGGAAAATAACCTTTTGAAATATACTTCAGAATAAATTAACCCTGATTAGTTTAGCTTACATAAAACTCGAGATTCCTGCCAAGTGTAAATTATGTAATAATGTCTGTTACTCCCATAATAAAAACATTTCACAGGGAAAATTAAATTTCACGCCTTAATCTTTTGTTGGGAAAAGGAAAATCCAAACACTCAAGATTAGGTGAAACATTCCCAAGCTTACCTTGATGGAATTTGCTATTGTGACCTCAAGATTTAACTGTTTTATTTCACTTGATTTGATAGTAAAAATACTTTCACAGGATGATAAATAAAAACTAATTACTGGAGTATGAAGAAGATGCTGTTAATTTAATCTTTTCATACTGTCACTCTTAGATGGGGCACAGAAAGCGTTGAATATGTACTGTCCATGTGCATTCATCTGAGCAACTGCCTAAATGAGAATAATTCAGAAGAAAACAGAAGGAGGAAAGTTATCAATAAAAAGTCATATTACTGAAGTTTTACTGTTTAGATTCTAAGTGAATTAGCATTTGGTTGGCATCTGGATGGTTAGACTTGGTACTTGTTTTTTACTGAGATTCAAGTCTGTGTTGAAATCCTGAAGAGGATGGGGAAGCTTTCTGGTCAGTAGTATACTTAGCTCTGGCTTTACTACTAGACACTTGGTATTTCATTGGAAGAAGCTATTTTAAAGCTTCTGGAACTCTTACCATTTCCACTTAGTCTGTTGGCCTAAACTTGATGATGTTGGAGCAGGACACTCAAATTTGAAGTCCACATTCCTCCCCATCCTCCATGGATGTTTGCAGAGCTCAACTTGAAAGCTGTCTAGACCTGGGTTAATAGCATATGACCATCTTTAATTTTGAAACATTACTTCTTTCAGCATTAATACTAGACTAGTTTGAGGTTTTTTCAAAGGTTAGTGGTTCCTGGGGCTGTTGTATAGATAGGATATGTGCAGTAGTTTTCCTGGTGCTAGCTGAGTCAAAAGTGCATTTTATCCAGGGAAGTGCAAGTGAGATGTCTCTTGCCTTAGCAATTATTTATACTGTCCTGTTTTAAATGCTGATGAACACTCTTCTGAGTCTTGCAGATGGTAATTCTGAGTGGGTTTCATAGTAAATGTGGAATATATGAAGATGTAACTTAAGTCTTAAATTTTATCTGTGGTGTATAGTATTATCTTTGTCCTTCAGTCAGAGCTCATACTGTAAGCCATTTTTTTCGTGGAGCTGAAAGCTGTTTAGAAGACCTTTCACAGCTTATCTATGTGAAACTCGTTCCTGTCTCTGACATCACAAGTTTCCTGTCTCATTTGACTGCCTTCATTGGTGGTGTGCATTTCTTCATTCCTCTTACTTCAGCTGTTACCAAACAGCTCTCAATCCTTTGAACTGGTAGATCTTGCAGCCAGAAAATAACTGGTATGGTTGAGCTTTCCTACCAAGTGCAACTGGCTGCATTCCCATTCTGAGCACTTGATTTTTTTTTTTAACTGGTGAGCAAAGATGTAAATAGTCATAACTGTATAAAGACTTAATGCCTGGAATCTGGAGGTAGATGAGTATATATCTATTTTTGAGGAGAGATCTTTCACAGATGCTCTAGTCTGGTGCTTTACTGTGCTAGCTTAATGCTTAAGTGAATAATTCAGTAATCTTGCACACCAGAAAGATCTGAACTTATCTGCAAAACTCAGATGTAAGATGTTTTATTCATTTAAAATGACTGAATAATTGTGTGCTTTGAAAAACAGTTACGCTGGTAGTGATTTGTAACTGCATCAGGTGATTCTTTTGAAATGCTGTTTTAATACTAGAAGCTGATATGGAAAAATTTGTAGCTGTAAATTTATATGTGTAAATGCTCCAGAAATAAACAATATTCCACCTACAGGTCTGTATCTGTATCTTGGAATCCTGATAGCTTTCTGTTTTGACTTTCTGCTGACAGGTCACATTTAGGGCAGGCAAAACATAAGGCACATAGCCCTCCTGAGAGTAGAAAATCTATTTCAAAGACACCCAAAGTGCAGTCTAATACTACTTCTGAGCAGTCCAAGGGACACTTTTCTAAAAGGTAATTGTGCTTCATATTCATATGTTAACCAGTGTTATCTGCACTTCAAAAATTTGTATAGTTATTGAGTTATACAGTGTTCTAATAAAACGTACAACTAATGGATATTTAACTAATCTAGGTATTGTATTCACTGGGTATATTTCAGTGTTTCCACTTCTGTTTGTTTTTTCTTTTTCTAATTCACCAACTAAGAGCATTCCATCAGTGATGGGGAGGAAATGATTTCTGCATAACTAGTCCTGGAATACTTGCAAGGTCTTTCTCCCCTTCTTCTGCTTTATGCTGGGGAAAGATTGCCCAAGGAGTTTAGAGCAATGTCCAGTATGAATTGAAATGTGCAATAATCTAAAGTAGGACTGTGTTCAGGGTAATTTCATCTTGGTATTGCTTGTCTGCTCTTCATATGCTTCTGCTATATACACATTGAAACAGTTTGCTATCACATAGAAGAGAATTTTGCTAATTTTGTATGTGATTCACTACGTCAATTTAAAGATTGACGAGAAACTATCCTTTCTTTTAAGAGCCTTTCTTGAACTAGAATCCAGTTATGACTAGTTATGCATTACTGAACACTCCTTACTCTCTTGTGGAACTTATATTATCAAACATTCAGTTAATACCTTCATGACTTGATTTTTTTTGTTTGTTTTTAATCAGTTTGATATATACGAAAGTAAAATCTATTCAAGTTAAACTTCCTTTTTAAAAAAGCAGTGTATTGTGCTTTTTAATTTGCAATCTACTTGGGTTTTATGCTAACAAATATGTGCGATATGATGGTTCACATACAAGCATGTGGGAGTTTTTGTTTGCTTCAGTTTAAACTTGAGTGTTTCTTACATGGAGTAGCCTTCATTATAAAAGAATGATGACATTTATAATGCAAAACTCTTACAACTGTGAGGCTTCTTGAGTTCAACTCTAACGCTGTTCCTGCTTACTTCTACAGAGGCTGTAGTTCGTCTGCTGTTTTAATACCACAACAAGAAGATCCAGAGAGAGTCAGTACTTCAGAAAAGCAGAAAACGGGGCAAGTGCCTAAGAAAGACAATTCTCGAGGAGTTAAACGCAGTGCTAGTCCGGATTACAGGAGGACCAATTCTCCTAGCTCTGCTAAAAAGCCCAAAGCACTTCAACACACTGAAACTTCCTCAGAAACTAACAAGCCACATACTAAATCTAAGAGAAGACACTCAGACCAAGAGCAGCCCAAGTCTACACAATTGCCATCAACAAGCAAGGCTCACACCAGAAAGGGTGGAGCTGCTGGTAGCTCCCGAAGTCAGAAAAGGAAAAGGACAGAGAATCTGTCTTGTATAAAGAGTGGGTCATCAGTTGAATCAACTGGCACTGAAGAAAAGTCAGCAAAAGTCTCCAAGCTGGCTTCAAAATCGGTGACCTCAGCCAAAGCTGGGTGTAGCACCATCACCGATTCTTCTTCTTCAGCTTCCACCTCCTCCTCCTCTTCTGCTGTTGCCTCTGCTTCTTCTACTGTTCCTCAGGGTGCCAGAGTGAAACAGGGAAAGGACCAGAGTAAGGCTAGACGTTCCCGTTCTGCATCCAGCCCCAGCCCAAGAAGGAGTAGCAGGGACAAAGAACCGAGTAAAACAGGTGGCTCTTCAAAGTTTGACTGGGCTGCTCGATTCAGCCCTAAAGTCAGTCTCCCTAAAACAAAACTGTCTCTACCAGGCTCTTCCAAGTCGGAGACATCAAAACCTGGACCTTCAGGACTACAGGCTAAGCTAGCAAGTAAGTTGTTCTTTTCTGGAAGAATAAACACATATGTTTTAAAATCAAGTCTTCTAAACAAACGCTTCTGTTTTTTCAAGCTGCTTGTGATCTTCCTAGAAAAATTAACTTTCAGTATGTTCTGCTGAATTAAGTAAAGCTGTGTCTGAAACTATTTACAGCTAAAGCAGACGATTTAAGTTCAGTCAGTGTTCTGTAAATTTGAGTTGTTTCTGTGTCTAACAAATCGATTTTAAAAATAAAATACATGCAGAATATTTGGATGGAGTGATGGGGGCACGTATGTTATAAAACACTCTTGATTATATTCCTTTTGTCAGAATTTTATTCCCCCTCATTTTCTTAAGTCTTCTGTTTTGAAGTGGGAATGATAAATGCTGGAAAACAAATAGACCATATGTGGTTTCTTCTTTCAGCTTGCTTTCCTGATTCTTCCTTTTGTGAAAATCTGATGTTTAAGAACTTTAGTCTTGTAAACCTGGTGTACATAGTGCTGTGGGTATTAGTCACTTTATCTTCTAAGTTGTTCTTACAAAGTATGGCTTCTTCCTGGTGCCTACTACTGTAGCAGCTACTGTTCCTGAGCATGATCACTGAGAAATGTAGGCTGTTTCCAAGCAGAGCATCTGGTTGCTAATATGCAGGTATCCTTGTAGCCCTGTTGTCTTGAGCAATTTTTTTTTTAAATGTGTTTTGCTGCCTTTGTGTACTGAATGATTTATTTACTGCATGTATTCTCTAAAACTTGATGTAAGAGGTTGGATTCCTAAGCTTGCTTGTTGTTATTCGTTTACTTAGTCATGATCACAAGTAGCTTGTCCCAACTGGGACACATCCATAGCTAATACAAATGCTGGAAATAGGTGAAATAATCAAAAGCAACTGAGTGTCTTCCTGTATAATCAGCATAGGTCAATTAAATTTAACAGGTGTGTTTTGGCTGGAGTGCATGACTGGAGTATTGATTCTGGAATGATGTAACAGATGAGGAATGGCATTTGGGGGAGTTACTTGTTTTACAGCAAGGTGGTTTTTTTTTTCTACCTGCTCTGTGATTCTAGGCTACCAGGTGATGAATTCCAGAATCAAAACTCTGATTTTGCACGAGGTGGAAGGAGAGGGAAGTGAGTAGAAGTCAGGGAACAATGGGAGTGACCAACAAGTTCTGAGATAAATCAGGCTACAGGCAATGAAGAAAGGCAGCAAGGAGGAGAAATAATTTACCTCCAACAAGAGAGCAAGAAGATGAAGGCAGAGAGTAATTCCTGTGTTAAGTTACAAAACTTCCTGAAGGAGTGAGAAGGGGAAGAGTGGAATAACACAGTGTAAAGGGTTGTGTGTGTATGTTTTGTGTACCTTGAAAACCAGCATTGAGAATGTGAGCCTAAACTGCTACTGCAAAGACTGAATTGAGAAAGATACTTTGACTTAACTTTCAGGTCACAGGAGAGCTAAAGGTTTTTGCTAGAAGATGCTCAGATGTATGTGACAAAACCAAGTTGATAGGGAATGTAGGTGTGTGTATAAAATATCATTGTTAAGGGGCACAAGGCATGGTGAGAGATGTTTCTCATGTGTTTCTCACATTTGTCTGCATGTGATAGAGAATAAAGTTATTTTCTACAGATTACATTTCAGTATGACAGAGGGGAAAAGTACTAACGGGTGATATTATGAAGTCTAAAATGTCCAATGCCTCTTTATTTTACCACAGATTACAGCAAAACTTATTCCAGTAAATATCATTGATCTCCAAATACCACTATAAGAGCCCAACATAGAACAGAAGTCTTGAACTATGATATTTTCAAACAGTCTCAAACTTTCAAATAGTGCTCTCTGACAACAGGTTGAGGTGATCTTGGAATCAATAAAAACTACTGTTAGCTTAGTCATCTGAAAAAGAGGAAGCTTGTGTCACATACACTTTCAAACTATTTGGACAAATTTGAAGTATTTTAAGAAAACACACATTTGCATAATGCTGAGAAGTGTTGTGAAAATAAGAAGAAAATAAACCACCAGGGTAGGCTTTTGAGAAAGAATGGGTAAGTTCAAATTTGTTTTCTGTAGCAGACCAGTAGCCTTAGAGGATAAGGGAGCAGAAGAAAGTGATGTCTCACACGAATATTAACACCCTGGGGCTTTCTGAAGCAGGAGGGCAAGGAGTGATCTCGATGAAATTGAGGTGGGCACCCTTCTACCTGGAAACAGGTCCTTAAAAGTCATAGTAATTCTTTGTAGAAACTAAAAGCCTAAACTTGGTAGACTTTTATAGATGTATATATTGTGAAACACATTTGGAGAAGTCTGAAATAGGGCTTATAGAATTACTGGGAGAGAAACAAAAAAGCAAATGTAACTACAAAAACTTCAGGAAAATGATTGGTGGGAGGAGAAAGAGGATTATTCAGGCTAACATAAAATCATAGAATAGTTGGGTTGAAAGGGATCTTAAAGATCATCTCATTCCAAACTCCCTGCCATAGGCAGGGCCACCTTCCAATGCACCAAGTTCTCAAAACCTCATCTGGTCAGTCATGTGTATATAAATGCAATGCTGTTCCCTTCTGGAGTTGATGCAGTTCAAGGAGTCCAAGAATCCTTGGACATTAGGGGTTGTGATCATGAATGAAAAATAAGAGCAGCTGACCTGACTTACTCTACTGAAGAGAAGAATGAGGAGAAACATGGCTGCCATCTTTGCAGAAGTTTTCACATGCTGGAGGAGAATGAGGAGGATACCTTGAGGTTTCTTGTCTAATCCTCCTGGATAGCTAAATAGATGTTAAATCCAGCCCAGGTAACTTACAGAGTGTTTAGCTCTACACAGCAGTGACATCACTGAATAACAGCTAAAGAATATGTTGGAATAATAAAAAAAAGGCTAGACTAAAGTTCCTTGCATCTGTTTGAGTAGTTGACTATTTCTTCCTGGGGGAAGAGAGGAAGAAAACAAGTTTCTCATTTTGCTCATGTGACTTGACTATTTTCACATCCCTTTCAGGCTTTATCTGTTTTAGGGGCTTTTTAAACGTTGCAAATTGGGTCGTGTTACTGATTATGCAACAATATAAATCAAGCATAATTATGTTTCCGTTACTGGGGAAATCTTTGCTGTCCTTTGTGTGTTGTCTTGTGGCCCTTAAGTAGTAAGAAGCTGGCAGCAGTGGCTGGGACAGTGCTAAGAGTGGGGTAACTTAGGGATAGCTGTCCCTGCCTGGGAGGGCTCTACCTTGTACTTGGAGGTTTGGGGAGGTAGAGAGGTTATTATTGTAGGCAGTGAAAAGCCTTGTGAACATGCAGATGAAGTGTGGCTGGTATAGAACTCCTGGCTTTGAAGGATTTAGCAGAGGTGAGGAAGAAAAGAGTCAGAAAATAGCTCTGAATTAGTTTATTTGGAATTGTGGGTACAGTGCTGGCTTGGGTGATGGTAGTTAGAGCCTTAGGACTGAGGCAGTAAGATGGCTAGCTTGGAGATACTTGGTTTAATTGTGGTGACAGACTGTGTGGGGCTTTAATAAGTGCTGGGGATGTCTTGAGTTGGTACTGAGGGAGGATAATAGTGGAATATTAGAATGATAGGAGGCTGTCTTGCCTTCCCCTGCTACAGCTCTTTTTACCCTATCTCAATTAGTGAGAAGAGCAGCCTTGCACAGGAGCCAATCTGAAGTCTAAAATTCCAGTCCTGACAAGTAAATCAGTCCTGATTGCCTTTCTGAACTGCAAATGAAGGGCTTTCTAGGTTATGAACTGTGAAAGTTTGTCTAACTTTGTTTTGACTTGGGTAATACATTCACACTTAATAAGTGTTTGCAGTACAGCTGCATTCAGAACTTTCTTTTGGACAACAAAATCTTCCTTAAAAAAATGCTGACAAGTAAACACGCTTAATGTGAAGTTAAGATTTTTTAGTTTGATTTGTTAGGCTGTGCTAGTTCAGGTTTAGCCTGTTTGAATGTATTTTCTTTCTGACTCATAAACATGAGTGCTTGGCATGCAAAATAGGATGATGTCAGGGCATAAGCAATATATGTCTGCCATAAGAAAGCCTGTGCTTCTGCTTTAATTCTGAAGTTTACTTCTGAAGTTTTTGCAGGTGCTGAATATAAGATGCTTAAACCTGATTTTCTTAGAGGGGTTTGGATTAGAGATCATTTAGGTGAACTTGACACCCACAAATCTGTGGGCCCTGAAGGGATACACCTACAACTGTAGAGGGAGCTGCAGATGTTACTGCTAAGCCACTCTCCATCATCTTTGAAAGGTCATGGAGAACAGCAGAGATGCCTGAGGAAAGCCAGTGTCACTTCAGAAAGGGCAAGGAAGAGGACCCAGGGAACTATAGGCTGGTCAGACTCACCTCCATCCCTTTAAAGATGATGGAGGAGCTCATCCTGCATTGTCATTTCTAAGCATGTGAAGTAAAAGAAGGTTATCAGTAGTAGTTAACGTGGATTCACTGAGGCAAAGTAATGCTTGATTAGTCTGATAGTTTGCTGTGATAGAATGGCTGGCTGAGTAGATGAGGGGAGAGCAGTGGATGTCTGTCTTGACCTCTGCAAGGCTTTTGACTCTGTCTCCTGTAGCATCCTTGTAGCTCAGGAAGTGTGGGTGAGGTGCAGGACAGTGGACTGGGTTGAGAACTGACTGAATGGCAGAGTTCAGAGGTTGTGCTCAGCAATGCAGTGTCCAGTTGGAGGCCTGTAGCTGGCAATGTTCCCCAGCAGTCAGTATTGTGTTCAGTCCTGTTCTACTGGTTCATCAATGACCTGGGTTAGGGGGCAGAGTGCACCCTCAGCAAGTCTGATGATCCAAAAGTGAGAGGTGTGGCTGATACACCAGAGGCTGTGCTGCTAAACCTAGAGAAGCTGCAGAGTTGGGTGAAGAGGAACCTAATGAAGTTCAAAGGCAAGTGCAGGATCCTGCACCTGGAGAGGAATAACTTCACACACCGGTGCAGGTTAGGAGCTGACCTGCTGGAAAGCAGCTCTCTGGAGAAGGACCTGGGGGCCCTGGTGGAGAACAGGCCCTGCATGAGCTAGCAGTGAGCCCTTGTGGCTAAGAAGGCCAACAAAATCCAGGGATGTGCTAGGAAGAGCACTGCTAACAGATCCATGGAATTGATGCTGCTCCTCTGCTCTGCCTTGGTGAGGCCTCACCTGGAGTGCTGTGTCCAGTTCTGATCTCCCCAGGTCAAGGAAGACAAGGAACTACTGAAAATGTCCAGTGGAGGGCTGTGAAGGTAATGAGAGGACTGCAGCATCTCTCTTGAAGAAAGGCTGAGATACCTGTGCCTGTTTAGCCTGGAGAAAAGATGACTTACCAGTGCATACAAATACTTCAGGAGTGGTTGTCAAGAGATTGGGGCCAGACTCTTGTGCTGCCCAGCACCAGGACAAGCAGCAGAGGACACAAACTGAATACAGGAAGTTCCACTGAATAAGAGGAAAAACCTCTTCTAGGGTGACAGAGCAGTAGAACAGGCTGCCCAGAGAGACAGTGGAGTCTGCTTTTCTGGACATACTCAAAACGTGCCTGAACATGAGCAGTGAACCTGCTGTCACAGTGAGGTTGGATGATCTCTGAAGGTTGCTTCAGCCCCAGCCTTTCTGTGAATCTGTGACCATTGCTCTGTGTATCACAGAAGTAGTGCTGAATAAACAACTTCTGGAGATGAACATCACACCAATTCCTCTTGAGGGCCTCTGCTCTGTGTGTGACAGTGTGACTGGTGCTTTCCTCCATCAGGCACACACAGGGTATCTTTAATCTCATTTTCCTGAACACTGACTATGCTCTATTTACTGGTGAATGCTTGCCACTTCAAGCCTCCTGCAACACCTAAAGATACAGGACTAACCTTCAATTTGCAGACTGTGCTGACCATCCCAAATTTTAATGACAATGTGAGTGAAAGGAAGAAAGCTTAGTCTGAAGAAATTAGCAGTTCTTGAACTTAGGGTATTGGGAAGACTCAAAGGATTTGCAAAAGATGCAGGTGGTGAGATTGACTTAAAGTTGATTAAGAAGGCTTCTTAAAGGCAGAGTGGCATTGAACAGCAGGAAGGGAACATGCTGTGAGAAGACTTTCTTTGCTTTCTCTTTTAGCTTTAAAATTAATAGAGGGAGGTGGAAGCTCAGTTCTATCCTGGTGGATGCTCAGAGACAGAAAAGTAAAGACTTGGGAAAAGAAATGCATAGAAAGATCTGACAAGTAGAATATTCTTGAGCAGCAGGAGAAAATGTCCCCAGCTCTTCTGGGTGCTCAGATGTGATGTATTCTGCAGCTCACCCACCAAGGAGTAGCTGGGTAACTGTACATTTTCTACAACCCTCTGAGGTAATTCAGTTTAAAGAGATGGCTCAGCTAATTTAATGCCACTCATGGAAAAGGACAACCCATTTTATTGCATCTTTGCCCTGCTGCTTGCTGTCTGTACTCGTCTGACCCTTAAGCAAGCTCAACTCACCAAACTGGCAGAATACTAGAAAGAGAAAAGTGTGTCAGATGGGTACTTTGTACATCTTGGGATTGATTTGGGGAAAATAAGAGATTGGTGGGCCATACTTCTAAACAACAGTAAGCTGTTAAGCTGGCTCTGCTGCCTTGTGAAACTCTTGCCCTTAGCAGATGTCCTGTTTTGATACAAGTCAGTCTTCACTTACAGTGGATGTGTGGTGTCTCATCAGCAGCCTGTTACTAAGCTAATATGAAGTTATCTAATTTAGGTTTGACTACTTGAAAATGACTACCCACAGATTGGAAGTAGTAAATGATGTGCTGATATAAAAGATGCAAATGTGCCTTTTTTTCCCAGTGAACTCTACTGTGTGAAGATACTGAATTTATTCTTTCAATGTAAAGCAGAAACGCATTTCACTTAGCATTTCACCGTAGTGTTTCAGGTACTGATCACCTAGTTTTCCATATGTGTTACACATGAGAAAGTGTATCTGAACTCAGTAGGGCACACACATTTTACCTGTGGAGTAGTACAGTGCTATACCTAGTGTCAGTCAAAGGATGCATTTTCTAGTGTAAAGTACAGCCAGCTCTGAGGGAAATTCTGATGTATCATTGTACTTCTGAGTACTTGAGAAGTGTAGCGATGGCATGGGATCCTGCTGCAACCATTTCAAATGAGTTTTGTCTTGTATCTCTAACTTATGACATGTTTTCTCCTGTCACACCTGTCCCCCCTCCCCCAAGTACTACATATACTATATGTAAGTAAGGTTTGAGTCATTGTTTGACTTAGTTTTGGTTTCAAAGCATATGTAATAAAAATGCTACTACTTTTCTGAATATTCAAAAAATATATTCTATATGTACAGATCATGTGAAAATTCAAGTGACTGGCCTGCTTCAGTTCAGTGCTTGGTGGTTTTTAAATGCAGAACATTGTTTTCTTAAGATTGCCAAATTTCTTGAGTTGCTAAGCCAAGTATGTGGTAAATACATGAATATCAGCTTAACATTCATCTGCATAGACCTTAACTGTGCACAGCATTGTGTTTCTGGATCAAATATGTGTTTGAAAGGACTTGCTACTGGCCAGATCAGTAGTAGTTTTATAGATCACTTTTTATTTTCTGTTAAACATCCAGTCAGAGGCTACGTAGTTGTAATTTCATCCCTCAGTACTACAGCTCTGCATTCCTGGAATGTTTTAGGATTAAGGAAATAGGAGCTAGTTTGATAACTTCTGAACTCAAATGCATTGCATGTTTAAGTGTTTTATTTCTGCTTTGTTGCCAGAAGAGGGAGCAGTGATCTAACGTACTTTTCAAAAATGTTTACATCTGTTCTAGTAATAACATGTCTGAATTCAGTGTTACGATGTTCTCTTCTATTATATTTGTTTGTTGTGGAGATGTGTGGATGGGGTCACTGCAATGCAAACTGGGCCTGATAAAAATTTCTGATTTTTACCTTAAATTATCATTTTGTTTTGGAAGCTGCCATTGGATATTTCAACTTGATAGTAAGCTTGCTGAAGATCACCCGAGAATGTTGAATTGCATGGGGTTTTTGTGTGTTTAACCTGGTTCTGTGGTGGGATGTTACCAGAACAATGGCTTTGTCACCTAGACCAAGTTATCAGTTGGGTCAGTTTTCAACAATGCAGATACTTATAAATTAAACTCTGAAACTTCTTTTCCAAAGCTGTGAGGATGTGCTTACTTATTTACATCAAGGATGGCCTTGTGACAGTAAGAGGGGATGAAGGGCTGTTGTTGAAATAGGAACACAAATAATCCATGGGATAGATCTCAGCACGGATAGGGCTTGACTCCCAACAAGAGCATAGTTCTGATTGAAGACAGTTGTTTTTAAGCCATATTAGTGTGAATACAACTGACTAAAATTTGAGATTGCAACCACTACTTCCTTCCCTCTCAAAATGTAGTTTCTTTTTTTCTGTTTAAGGCTAAGGCATCTTCTTTTAATTGTTCGAACATGGAAATCATACACTTGTATCCCATAATGTGATACCTGTTTTGCGTGAGAAGGATGATCTATAGTTGTAGTGTATAGTTTAATAAAAGGTGCCTAAACAAAAACTTGGAGTTTAGCATTACTTAATGAGTAAAAGTAAATGTCTGAACCTTTCTTTTACTGGTATAGCAGTTCAGTGTAACTGACTAAAATTGATGTGAGCTTATTTTGGTTCTTGTGTAGAAGCTGTTCTTCTATGTGGTTTCCTGTACACAAAAGTTTAGTTTCTTAGTAGAACTGCTGTGTATTTAAAGGCTGATTTACTCTCAATTCTTTACATATTACATAGGTCTAAGAAAATCCACAAAGAAGCGCAGTGAATCACCACCTGCTGAGCTCCCCAGTTTACGGCGGAGCACACGGCAAAAGACCACGGGCTCCTGTGCTAGCACCAGGTAAACCTTAGGGAAATGAAACTTGATTACTACAGTGAGTTGGTATTCATGTCGTTTTCATGCATGAAAACTGGCCTTGTCTGTCTCTGATTTGGCTGTTGTAAAAGTAGCTGTAGCTTTTCAGGCCTGCTGGATTACCCCTTACACCAGACAGCACATAGAATTTGTCATCATCAGACTTCCAGTAAGTCCCTGGGCTGTGGAGGTGGAGGCAAAGACACAAACTTAGGTAATCCTGTGCTTAGAAAGGTGTTTAAGAAGACAGACAGTAGTGCTGAACTACTGTCTGTCATGAGTAGTGAAATAGATAATTGTTTTGAAAAACAAGACTGGTACCACACAGGAGTCAGTTTTAATAGGGTGCATTGTTCAGCTGACTCAGCTTGTCAGCAGTTTCATCTGAACTGCATCTAAGTACTTAATGTACTTCCTGGTGCAGAGGAGAAGTAGTCCTGAATTAGTAATTTTAAGCAGCTGGTAGATTAAATGGGAGAGGAGAGTTAATGTGTATCCTGTGATGCAATAAACTTTTGTAATTGCATATATTGTGGGACTAGACATAGGAAGCCTTAACGAACTTTAATTTTGTTCTTATGCCTAGACTGTTTAGTACTTCTAGCATATTCTTTTCCCTCTTGCACACCATTAAAAAACCAGTTCTGAAGTCTTGATTTTGTCATTAAGTGTGTATTTGAGTTTGACTGTTTACTTTGAAGGCATATGTATTTGTAGTGATGAAAGTTGTAGTGTTTAAAACTGCAAATCTGAATAGGCTCATCCTCTCCAACTTGTTCTGACACTGAAAACCAAGTTGAATGTCAGAGTCCTCTTCTTGCTTTCGGTAGTTCAGAACTTCCTGTAAAGATGACTACTCTATCATCAGCCTTCTCAAATGTGTATATGATTTATAACTAACAGTCACTTTAAGCTTGCTCATTTTTGCTGTTATATTTTAGTAGACTTCCTGGTCTTAAAATGTATAATGTGTAAGGACCTGTCTGTAATGCCTTAGTGTAGACAGATCACTGCCATGGTGCAGGGCAGGGAGTGTACGGAGGAGTTGGATAATTTTGTGAAGATGGATTCTTCCACTAATTGCTCATTTGTGCAGTGATGTACATAAGCATTATGTAGTCTTTAGTAGGCTTACATTAATAAATCTCTTATCTTAGTTCATAAAATCTGAAACTTTATTTTTTGAACCTTTAGTCGGCGAGGCTCTGGCCTGGGCAAAAGAGGAGCAGCTGAAGCTCGCCGACAGGAGAAGATGGCTGATCCTGACAACAACCAGGATGGCGTTAACTCTTCAGCTGCACGGACAGATGAGCCTCCCCAGGGAGCTGCAGGTAAGGACTTTCAACTGAAGAATTTTTATCATAGTTTGCTGGTATAAAATTCTTGCATTTAAAAATAATTAAGTGAAATAAGTTCTGAAGAGAAATTATTAAAGCTGGTAAATAATGCTGGAAGGTTTTTGAGTGAGAGGGACCCTTACATTTGATTATGATTTTTTGGCTGTTTAGTATGTATTTCAATTGTGCCTTTTTTTGTAGTATCCAAACTCTATCCAGTAATCCAGATGTTAGTTTTTAACCTTCTGCTACTTTTAAAAAAAGTAACTTCAGCTGATGCTAAATAAATGCCACCAGCTGAAAAGACATCAAACTGTTCAGAATACAGAGGGCATGCATTACCTGTAAAAGCTCTGTTGAAACTACTCATAAATATTCTACAGATTTTCTATTTTTTTTTCTATTTATATAAATTGCAAGCATGTCTGTACTGGAGAAACTTGTGACCAAGTTGAATACTGTTACGTGCACTGTTCTATTAGATGATCATTTTATCATCAGGTCCTAATTAGTGAATTCAAAGGAGCTGTGCAGTAATTATGCTGAATGGTAGAAAATACTAAACATTCTGTGCTTAGAGCTGGCTACGTCAGTACAAGAAGAAGTAACAGAAACTTAAGTACAGCATAATACTCAATTAAGAGAAATATACATTGATTAAGGATACAGGTAAATCTGTCTGAAACTTAATTTTATGGACTTAGCTGTGTTTTTCCTTCATTTTCTTGTATTGGTAAAGCCCTCCTCTTCAGCTTTTGGAAAGTATTAGTCCTCTAGACTGGTCTGTTTTAAAATGGAAGTTTTGCAGGGGTTTGCTGGTGGCAGTGTTAAATGCAGAGTGCACTTTTGATGATGGAGCCTTTCTTTGATGTGAGTTTTGTGGTTTTAAAAGGCACTGTAACTTGTATTGATCTCTCATTGTTTCTTCAGCTTCTAGTTCTGTTGCTGGAGCTGTAGGTATGACAACTTCTGGAGAAAGTGAGTCAGATGATTCTGAGATGGGAAGACTGCAAGGTATAAAAGTTGTTACTCATTTACCTCTTTGGTTGTTAGCAGCCTATAAATAACCATATGCATGCAAATTCTGTAGGACATTCAAGTGGGAAGGCTGTATTTTGTTTCACTGTCTGTGAATGTGTTTTTGCTTACAGTAATTCTGAAGCAGGGATTTACAAGCTTTAATTCACAAAAGATGCAAAGATGTCTGGAGGGGGGTGGGATAGTGTCTTTATTCATTTAAATGGTGTGTAATGCCCTACTACTGATTATTTTCTAGTAGGAGGTGGGGGGGAGAGAACTGAGAACTCAGTCCTATTAAGTCAGCTCAAATATGAAAATAACTCTTTTGCAAGCATGTTTTAAGTTTAGACGCCAGGTTAGGCCTACTATACTCTGCCTGCTTCTGGATAACATTTTTTTTGTGCTTGTCATTGATAGCCATGTTGCTGTAAGCTTTGACCAAAAAAGTCTGAATGTTCTTAAAATGCTTGCTTTTGTGCTTGGGCTAAAGGAGTCTGGTCTCTTAAAATCAGAGTGTATGACAGGTATAAACTCAGTTTGCATGTTCTGCAACTGGTCTAATGATTTTACTACTACATTGCAGGGAGTCCTGAGATCATGATCTCCCTTGCAAATGACAGGTTTTTGTTAATCTGGATATTTAATGTGGAAGTGAGTGCTGTCAGTATCAGTTCACTTGCTTATAGTTCTCAGTAAGTATAGATATGCATTAGGAATATTAAGCTAAATTGGCTTTCACTATTAATGATTATTTGATCAGCAGTAGTCATGGTTGGTACAGTAAAAGTCAGAATCACCCACTTTAGCTTAAGTAATAGTACTGTAAAGTGTTGAAAATCAATCAGAAGAGAAACCTGCTAATACTTAACAGAGTTCTGCCATCTCCTGCTCATCAGCAAATAAAGCTGTTGAACGCATTTTTCAGTGTTAGTTTTTTTTAGAGTAGTAATGCCTGCAGGTCCTGAAAACATGAAGATGAGCTTAACCTATTCTGTGTAGTTTGAGTTCAGATTTGAAATTACAGCCTGAAGTATCTGCTGTTCTGGCTCTAGGCTTATAACAGTTTAATAGGTGAGATTACTGTTATGAAATGCACAGCTGTGGAAACTCGGCGGGTGACTTCATGAAGGACCTTAATGCTCTGATACAAACAAAAATTAGTTGCTTGTTCTTTTAAGGTCATCTTTTTGGTGTCTTTTCAAAATCGAGGTAGCTGCAGTCATCTAATCCTAACTTTGGAAGTATCAGAATTCTAGTAGTCTTAAATGATAACATCACGGGATTTAAGCTTTTTAAAATATACCTAGAAGCTTTGACAATGGCTGTTATCCTCTGTTTGCTTTTAGCTCTATTAGAGGCTAGGGGTCTTCCTCCTCACCTGTTTGGCCCTCTTGGTCCTCGGATGTCGCAGCTCTTCCACAGGACAATTGGAAGTGGAGCTAGTAAGCAAAGTTTGTCTAATTTGACTTAATTCTTTCCACTTCCAGACTAGTAGAATTCAGCCAATAGTAAATCTAATATTTGTATTAGCTTCATTAGTTTAATTTAGTATTTTACGTGTTGGAGACTTGTATGTCATGATAGTGCTAGACCACTTGTCAGCAATTTTAATTTGCTTGTCTTCCTTTAAGGAATAAAAATTTGCATTAGCTGTATTTCTTTGCTTTTCTTTTTTGGGGCATCTTAATGTTCCCTTCTAGGTGGGGAAGGGAGGGTTCTTGCCTTTTCACCCCTTCCTTATCTTTTTCTTTTGCATGATGGGCTGCTTAACAAAAGACCTCTCCAACCCCCTTGGGTTTTTTGCTAGCTTTAAAACAATTAGTAGATGTCAGTTCTAAGTTATGTTCGTTTTCGTTTCAGAAGTGTCATAGGTTTCAGACAGAATGAGTTTCCTTCAGACATTGTGTCAGTGAGAGTGTGGGTCCTTAGACTTGTTGCACCAGGTCTGCGCTATGCAGCTGAAGGAGATGTGCATCTTCAGTCTAAGTCTGGCTTCCCAGGAGAGCCAGAGGCAGCCTGTTACACTGCATGCCGAGAAGAGAATGGGGTCTCATGGGTGCTCCATGTGCTGAATTATCTGAGGGGGTATTGCAGAGTCCTTTGCTGCACAGAGGTGGGATGGTTTGGGTTCTGGCACCTACTGTAGGTTGGCAAGATGGCTGTGCTGAGCAGTGTGGCGGACTCCCTGTGCTGACCAGTCTGCACTGGAAAGGCAGCCAAGAGTGAGATTTTGTCTCCCTTCCCTATTCCACCTTTTTATGACAGGGAAAGGAAATGAAACTACAAATACAGAGGAAAAACTATCTCTGGTCTTCCACTCTGGCAGAAGTATAGCATAGTATTTCCCTTGAGCACTTTCTAATACCTTTTTTCCTAAATTTTTTTCTGGATATCTAGGTTCTAAAGCTCAACAGCTTTTACAAGGTCTCCAAGCCACTGATGAAAGTCAGCAACTACAGGCAGTGATTGAGATGTGCCAGCTGTTGGTTATGGGAAATGAAGAAACATTAGGAGGATTTCCAGTCAAGAGTGTTGTACCAGCTTTGGTAAAGATTTAATCTCAGATTTCTGTTGGAGGATATAATATTTCACTCAATGTCATGCTTAAATTAAATCATCATTATTTATATTGTCTTACTTCTAAGTGTATGTATGTGTATCTATCTTACTTGGTTTTGAGAGGATGTTTTGCTAAGTTTTGATAGTCCTATTAATTTTTTAATAGTTGAAGAATAGGTAGTGGTTCTTTTGGAATTCTTACTAACATTCAAAATCCTGGGTCGAAAGCTACAGTAGTGATTTTTACCCTTTTTATTATGCTGTCTAGATACATTTTTCTAAACAATCAATACTTTTTTTTAAACAGATAACACTGCTGCAGATGGAGCACAACTTTGACATTGTAAGTAGTTTGTAATATTAAGAAGCTTTTGAAATAAAAAATGTTAACTGAACTTAAAATCAAATATCTGTATATTTAATAGATGAATCATGCATGTCGGGCCTTAACATACATGATGGAAGCACTTCCCAGATCATCTGCTGTAGTGGTAGATGCAATTCCTGTCTTCTTGGAAAAGGTAAAATGAAATCAACACAGTGATAAAACAGCATGAGGGGATTTTATCTTTGTTTTAATTTTAGGAAATGCCATCAAGATGGTGACTTCTTTAAATGGCTTACAAGATAATACAAAATGCGTGGGAAGCTTCTAAAGCCAGGCTTTAATTTTGCTCCTACCCTTACTGAAAAGTGTTCTCTCCTTCACTGAGAACTTTTTGTTGGATTGGTGTTGCAAACATAGAAAACGTGTAATTGTATGAGCTGTTTCCTCTTGGAGTAGCTCCATGGCTGAGGTAGCCTTAAACTGTAGGCTTGGTCAGAGCTGGCATTAGCATATGTGTCTTAGTAGAGGCTGTGTGTCCGAGCGTTAATCAAGATGATTATTTTTGCAAATTGGTTTAGAAATTAATGTACAAGCTTTTTTGTTTTCTTGTAGCTGCAAGTTATCCAGTGCATTGATGTGGCAGAGCAGGCTCTTACAGCCCTGGAGATGTTGTCACGCAGGCACAGTAAAGCCATTCTGCAGGCAGTAAGTAAAACCAAAAAAAGGCAGTTTTGCCTCTGCCAGCTCTGCGTCTTGGTGATCTTCTGTGAAGATGAAATAAGAAAACAGCTTTCTGTGACTTTAGCAGTACTGAGAGTGAAAATATTTGTTTGTTTTGTTATAGGGTGGGTTGGCAGACTGTTTGCTGTATCTGGAATTCTTCAGTATAAATGCACAAAGGAATGCACTAGCTATCGCTGCCAACTGCTGCCAGAGTATAACACCTGATGAGTTTCACTTTGTGGCAGACTCTTTGCCACTGCTAACACAAAGGTTAACCCATCAGGTAAGAAGTTGTTAAAAAATTGAACATTTTGATCTGAAAGCAGTTTAAAGATGTCTGCAAATACCTGGTTCTTTGCTGTGTATTATTTGCCTTTGCAAGGTGATAACTGACTTTAAGCTTCTATACTGTCAAGTTGTGTGATATACCAATGTACATATGGACCTCTTGTGGTTCTGTAAACGTGATGTTTTATAAAACAAGACAAATAAGGTGCTTTAACTCAAAGCATGAGTAATGGTTTTGTAGTCCTTGTAAGAATAAGGACATCAGGAGCAGGAAGTCTAGTAGCATCACTGGTTTTATTTTTTCTTAACAGATTGCCTGCAGAGTTCTCTCCCACTTTAAATTCAGAACATCCTCAGTTTCAATTTTGTGGGGGTTTTGTGCTTTAACTTTTTTGCGAGGTGCATTTATGGCATTTTAAAAAAAATTCTGCTTTTGTACTATAGTTTGAAGTGATCAATCTGAAATCAAGGGGCTCATAAGGGCTACATATCCTGTAGTGCTGCTGTGCTCATAAATGAGCACTTACAATGACTGGTGCACCAAAAGATAGTTTTGGTGAGCTGCTTGGTTGGCAGATCCCTGTTAAAAAGATGAAGAAGGAGAAATATTTTGTTTGTTAACAAATGCAACTAATTGGAAGCTTCCAGGTAATGGTTTTGTGTATTCTTGTGCTATTCTTAATTTTGCCTACACCATCTTGCTGAAAGACTACTTGAATCTTTGAGGCAGCTTCTGAGAAGCCAAATGACAGCTTTAGATTGTACTCTAGAAACAGGAAGCACCATTCTCACCAGTATTAGGGACAAGTACTGGTCCTGATCTCTGAAGAGAAACTACAACCCACCAAAGTAAGATTTCAAGAAATTTTGAAGTGGAAATTTTCTGAAAAAGAATCCTGAGTTAGCTCTTAACAGAATAGTTGAGGTTGGAAGATTGCTCTGTTACCTAGTCCTAGCTCCCCTGCAAGGTGAGCTAGGACAGGTTGCCCAGGAGTACGTCCAGATGATTTTTTTCTGTTCTTAAGTATCTCCAAGGATGGAGACCTCATCTCTCAGTCTGATCTCGTCCAGTGCTCAGCCACCCTTACAGTTAGTGTTTTGTTATGTTCAGGTGAACTTTTTTGAGCATTTCATTGTACTTTTAACGAGAGCTATTTTCAGGGCAGTCTTTACTTGTGTCTTTTAATTTGCTGTGTTGTCTATGCTGCATAATATCAAAATCAGGCTTCATGTAGTCTGTAGAACAGTAGCCTTCACTCCTGCTTATTATCTATAACTCATGTTACTTTGGCTTTGTAGCTCTTTTCCCTATTGTTTCCTCCTTGCAGAATCCAAAAAGAATATTAAAGATCAATTTATTCATCTCGAAAGGTCCCTAAAAGTATCTGTGTTGCAAGGGGGCGTGTTTCCTAGGGAATATGTAGGAAGCACAGCTGTATCAGGAGGTCAGTTTAGACTGTCAGTGAATTTAAAAGTCAGAGCTGTAATGTTCTGTAAAATATGATTAGACTGGCATTTTTGGAGAAATTTTATGAATGCCTCAGAATGACAGGATGTTCTAATGCAAATTAAAATATTTCAATTTAAACAAAACTCTTTTATAACAGGACAAAAAGTCTGTTGAAAGCACTTGTCTGTGTTTTGCACGGCTAGTGGACAACTTCCAGCATGAAGAGGTAAGAGTGGATGGGGGTGCACTTCTGCTTTCTTCTCCACCCACCTTGTTTGACTTAAGGTCTCACCTCTCAAGGGCTAATGTTTCCCATTTTGTTGTTCCTTCCTGAAGAACTTGCTGCAGCAGGTTGCTTCCAAGGACTTGCTAACAAATATCCAGCAGCTCTTGGTCGTGACACCTCCTATCCTGAGCTCAGGAATGTTCATCATGGTGGTGCGCATGTTCTCCCTGATGTGCTCCAACTGCCCCACACTTGCAGTCCAGCTTATGAAGCAAAGTGAGTTCTTACTCTTCCGTGTTCTGGGGGGCCTGTACATGTTAATGCCTACTGTTAGTGTGGAGCTCTGTGCACTTGATTATATGAATGTTCTGTTCTTTTAATTTTTCTCTTAATATGTTTCTCCTGGGATAGATAGTTTTAACTAAACTTGCTGAAAGCTTTTATCCAGAGGGGTTTTTATCCTTTCTTTATAGTTCTAGCTGTTGTCACTGCAGTGCTCACTTAATTCTGAGTCTGTATTGGCTGCACAAACTATTTTCATTTCAACACAAGCTGAATAATTATTTTCTTAGTTTTTACTGTGTGGGGAAACCATGTGCTTTTAAGTGCTTCTTCTAGGGGAAAACATTAATAAAAGTAACAGCTGTAAAGCTGTCTTAGTTGTCCCTTGTTTTCTTTGTTCCATCTCACAGATTCTGACTGACCACTTCAACTGCCCTTTGTCTTTCCCTGTTCTCTTCCACATATTGTATATTGAGTAGTGTTTCTCCCCTAGTTGTCCCTTAAAGGAAGAAAACACAAACCCAAAAAAGCTGCAGACCCCAGACCTGAGAACAAACACATCTCTTAGTGTTCAAAAAACATTTTTGTCCTGTAGTCCATTCTGTTTGCTTTGGGCAGTAACTATCTCTTCTGTGTAGTGTCCAACAGAAAATGGAATCCATATCTGATACAGGCAGTCTCATGAATAATAATTTTTATAGATATTGCAGAAACGCTTCACTTCCTCCTTTGTGGAGCCTCAAATGGGAGTTGTCAAGAACAAATTGACCTTGTTCCACGAAGTCCTCAAGAACTTTATGAACTTACTTCTCTTATCTGGTAAGTCTTGCAGTTTTAGGTTTTGGGTGTGGTTGGTATGTAAAATCTTTAACTTCACTAAAATACGGCAAACAGTTTTCAGTTTAGATGGGCTTGACTGTACACTTCTAGTAAAATACTGTTTTAATGTTCTTTACAGTGAACTGATGCCTTGCCTGCCAAAAGAGGGGATCTTTGCTGTTGATACTATGCTAAAGAAAGGAAATGCACAAAATACAGATGGTGCAATATGGCAGTGGCGAGATGACAGGGGTCTCTGGCATCCCTATAACAGGATTGATAGTCGAATAATAGAGGTAGTAATTCCACACATTTGTGTGGTGATGTTTTTCAAATCTGCATGTGGTTCTGTAGGGAATTAAGTGCTTTCTCTGTCTTTAAAAATACCACTCTTGATCTTTCTGAGTAAGAAACACAAGTTTCCTCAAACATCCTGCTGTAATACCTGCAGTATTTTGGTGTTCAGCCAAACCTAATCACTTTATTGCTGTTCTTACTGTTGTTTCTGTCACTGTTTTTCCTCTGTGTTACCCCTCTCCTCACCTTTCATACAGTTTCCTGTTGGTTAGGGATTTCTTAACTTGAAACTCTTCCTTGATTTTAGGCAGCTCATCAGGTTGGTGAGGATGAGATAAGCCTGTCTACACTTGGGCGTGTCTATACGATTGATTTTAACTCTATGCAGCAAATAAATGAGGATACTGGAACAGCTCGTGCCATTCAGCGAAAACCAAACCCTTTAGCCAATACAAACACTAGTAAGTACAGCTCAGGAAACACCTGGGCTCTCTAGCTGTGGGTAATTTATGCTGGGTGTGCAGCAGTTTACTGCTTAACAAATTTCTTACGGCCTCTGTGGAACATCAAACTATTCTGGTTTACATGAATGAAGAAAGCTTTATAATAAAACTTGCACTGTTGATATGTGCCTTTCAACATGTAAACTCCTCCTGGGACCTGAAAATGTATTGAAATGGGAGGGAGCTGGGGGTGTTCCTGGCTTGGGATTTCTGAAACAGTTCTATTCATACAGCCCTTTTATTTAATGAAGACTCTGTGATAGCTTCTTATACAGAAATTCATAAGAAAACTGAAGAAAAAAAGACTAAACTCCTTGAAAGAGGTGGTTTTGTACCTACTTAATGACTTTGACTTCTGGCTCTTGAATTTTATCTTTTCAATTTGAGAGTTGAATTAAATTAGCTTTAACAAAAGAAAGAAGTCATCAGAGGAGAAATGCAAAGATCTGTCCAGTGATTTGTTGAACACTTTCTCACAGGTGGACATTCAGAATTGAAGAAGGATGATGCTCGAGCACAATTAATGAAAGAGGACCCAGAACTGGCAAAATCCTTTATCAAAACACTGTTTGGTGTTCTTTATGAAGTATATAGTTCTTCAGCTGGACCTGCTGTTAGACACAAGTGCCTTAGAGCAATTCTTAGGATAATTTATTTTGCTGATGCTGAACTTCTGAAGGATGTGCTGAAAAACCATGCTGTTTCAAGGTGGGTTCATTAACTGCTGCAAATTAAATTAATTTTGAGCTTACAGCTCAAACTTGTGATTACTTTTTTGTATCACCTTTTTCAGGGGAAAATGATACTTATAAAGTCTTACTTATTTTCCAAACACTGAGGCTCCCAGCTCTGCAGGATTTTTTTTGCATCATAGATTTTGCAGTGGTTACCAATGCTAGACATTCTTACTAGACACTTAGGTAGCCTCTGGCTGTGTGTGCTAGGAGTGTCTAATATTACCCTTTATTGGTTTTTTGATTTCTAAAACTTGCCTATGAAATTCTGTGGGCAAGATAACTTTTGAGGTAATACAATATGAACAATAACAGATATAATAGCATTCAACTGGTAAATTTTATTCATGAAATCTCTCCTACTTGTTACACACAAAGTTGGGGATCTGAGGATCCAACTTGGAAGATAAACCAAGTAGTTTTTCAAGGACAGTACCGAGTTCCAGAGCACCCTGTTTATAAAAGTCTCTCTCCTTTATGCCATGTTAAAACTTGGTAAAAGTGATATAGGTAGAAAGAGAGCTATTCCAGTCCTTTTATTGGTAGTTCTTATAAAAGCACTATGAAATTTGCTTGCTTTCAGTCCCCAGTGCTGTGTATGCAAGATGAGCTGACTTGATTTAAAAAGAAAACGCCAGCCAAAAAAACCCACAAAGCTAATTCTAATAAATTATCTGTTTTAGTCATATTGCCTCCATGCTGTCGAGTCAAGACCTTAAGATAGTAGTTGGAGCCCTGCAGATGGCAGAGATTTTAATGCAAAAGTTACCTGACATTTTTAGTGTTTACTTCAGAAGAGAAGGTAAATTGTGGTTTCTTTTTTTTTCCTCTTCACCTCTTTATGTAGTATTTTAAAAATGTGTGTCCACTCTCCCCAAACTGTAAAAATGGAATACTGTTCTTGAATAATAAAGGCTAATCTGTGCAAGCTGTCCTCGTGTTACTGGGAAGGAGCTGATCCAGGCTCTGGAGGAGATGAACTTGTGTCTTCAGAATATGAAGCAAGTTTGTACAGGCTTATAGATACTGTTGAACTCACTTAGGCTGAAGATGGCTCACTGACATTACATGGGAAGTCTTAGAGAGGAAAACTGATGAATCTTTGGCAGGAAGTCTTTGCACTAATCTTTGTGCTTGGGGTTTCTTTAGCTACAGTTCATACTGCTCTAATTTTTTAATCTATGTAAGTTAACTTCTTGAAGAAAAGATTGAACTGCTTTTAAAGCTTAGTATTGATGGGTGGGGTGGGCAAATACTGCCATAGTCAAAGCAGAGGTTCAAATAACATTCAGTTCTACATTTTCAAACACCCTTGTTCCTGCCACCACATCTCTACCACCCCCTCCTCTCCCCCTGCCCCAGACCAACCCACCAAACAAAGATCTCTTTTGTCTCAAAGGGGTGATGCACCAAGTAAAAAACTTGGCAGAGTCTGAGGCTTTGCTAACAAGCCCCCCAAAAGTATGCACTAATGGATCAGGAACGCTGGGAACCACTACAACCATAAACACTGGGACAGCCACTGTTGCCAGCAACGCAGCTGCAGATTTGGGCTCTCCCAGCTTACAGCACAGCAGAGAGGATTCCTTGGATCTGAGCCCACAGGGGTAAGTACACCTCTGAAAAGTTATCTGTTCATTCTGCCTCTGGTGCTTTCTTGTGGGATTTTGGGGGTTTTTTTGTGACTCGGGCTGCCCATGTTATCTGCATTTCGTTATGATATTTTCCTCTAAAGAACTAAATTGGAGTGGTGTTAAATTTTTCAGTGGGTAGTAGTTTTGTTTCATTTTATATTAAATGTTTAAAAGAGGAAAAAAAGCAGTGACCTGATAAGTTAGGTCATGATTATATTAAATAATTTTCTGTTTTCGGAGAATGTCAAGAGCAGCAGTTTGTAGTCTCATCTAACTGTTGAGGACAGTGATTCTTTCAGAGCTGTGGGACATGGTTCCTTTCTGCTGGAGACTGGACAAAAATAAAAATTACCCTTATGTTTTGTTGGAAGGCAGTCATTTTGAACACTTGTAGAATTAAAATACAGTGTAGGAATGAATTACTAGTTTGCCCTTATTTTAAAGGTCAAATATTTGTCACTTTAAACAAGAATTGAAATATGTGAACTTGTGAAGTGTAGTGATTGATGAGTAGAAATGTCACAAATTGTTGAAGTGTTCTCTGGGCTTTTGTAGGGGAGACATGTCAAATATCCAGTGTTGGTTGGTGTTTATTCAGTAGAGATTTGTGGAATTTTGTTTTCATTTTAAGTGTGTTCAAACAAATGGACAAAAACAAATGCTTACACAAGCATGAAAATCATAAGAAACCTCATTTTAGTGTCACTTCTGGCTGTATTTGGCTGCTCATTATAGAAAGATAACAGCCAGCAAAACCCTTTCTGCTTGTCCTGTCAATTATAGAGTTGAGGCCTCTGCTCCTAGAGTAGGCATTTAGCATTTGCAGTAGGCATTTATCCAAGTTATGACATGCAACCTGTTCTTTAATTTTCAAGGAAGTAATTGGCAGATGCATTTTAAACTGAGGGAGGGGTGTGTGCATGGATATATATATTCCTGGGTGGAAATAAGTAACTTTATTTTTAAATTTGGACAGACGACTGAGTGATGTTCTAAAGAGAAAAAGACTGCCAAAACGAGGGCCAAGGAGACCAAAATACTCCCCTCCAAGAGATGATGACAAAGTAGACAATCAAGGTAAATAATTCTTCAAGTATGATACTTTCATCTCATTTTAAAGTAAGCTTATAAACTGCAGAAAGAGCTAGCTGTAATAAACCTGTTGATTCTCTTAAATTTTGTCTTTATTTCCCTCAGCTAAAAGCCCTACAACTACTCAGTCTCCTAAATCTTCTTTCTTGGCAAGTTTAAATCCTAAAACGTGGGGAAGATTAAGCACACAGTCCAACAGTAATAATATTGAACCAGCACGAACAGCAGGAGTAAGTGGTCTTGCAAGGGCTGCTTCCAAGGATACCATTTCCAATAACAGGTACAGACACAAAAAAATCATAATACTTGTAACATGACGTGGGCTATGATCAGGGGATTAAATAGCAGCTGAAAAGAAGTTGAAACTTAACCACAGTTAAAAAATTCTGGAAAAAGAATCAAGAAATTAAGGTAGAGAAAATAATACCTGAATAGTTTAAAGTTGAATGGTGGGGAAAAATTGGAGAACTGGGAAAAACAATGCAAGAAGTGATCTGTAGAGAAAAGTACTTGACTGTGTTAGAGTAAAAGCAAAAGGTTTTGTGTGACTGCTGTTTAACATGGAGAGAGTTATACTCAGGCTGTATATACTTGTAATATTGATGTATGCAAATGCTAAGTGCAGCTAAATGCCTTTTGTGTGCTTCTTTACAGAGAAAAAATTAAGGGCTGGATTAAGGAGCAAGCCCATAAATTTGTAGAACATTATTTTAGTTCTGAAAACATGGATGGAAGCAATCCTGCACTAAATGTATTACAGAGACTTTGCACTGCAACTGAACAACTCAACCTCCAGGTTAGAAGTGGCAAACTTGCTGGGGGGGGGGGGAGGGGCAAGTAATTTCTTGCCTTGTCTTATGAGTCATTATGACTTGGAGTAATTTTTTAGAATGAGCGTGTGTTCTGACACACACCACTTATGATAAAAGACAAGTCCTAGCAGTGTGTCATTTGCATAGCATTTTATTTCAAATTCAAAAATTCTACAGTTAAGTGTCAGGGATCAACTTTATTCTTAATAAAGAACAACAAACATCATTTGTAGTAATAAGTTTGAGACTGGGGGGTGAAGGAGAGGGAGGCAGCATTTTATTAAAATGATAGAAGAAATACAGATTGGGGAAAATGTGGTGGCATGTCAAGAACTACAGCCTTGCTTTTCAGACAGTTGTGGTCCTCAATAGGTGGTCCAAACATGGAACTTCTAAACCAGCACAAGAGCTGAGCTGTGTTCTGTGCTTTGATCTGAGCAATCGTTAAAATGTGAAACTTTCCCTCCTCCTCTCTCCCACACAGGTGTCACGTAAAACATACACCAATCTGGGTTGCTGGCATTGTGTTTGGGGTTTTTTTTAAACAGAAAGCACCCCTGCTTGGAGCTTATATTTACCTTGCATAAGACAGAAATGAGACCTTGTATTTCTCTTGAAGTAGAGAAATTGTAGATGTTGACTGTAATGTCTCCCCTTGAACACAGACATACTTATCAGATTATTTGCCCTGCATAGCTGCTTGTATTGAGTTACTATACATTCCAGACTTCCCTTTTTTCCCCCTCCCTTTAGAGCTGTTCCATGCAGTAGAAGGAAAACTAGCATTTCTTAATCCCTTAATACCTGGGTAGTAAAACACTCTTCTCATTTTTCAGGTGGATGGTGGAACAGAGTGCCTTGTAGAAATCCGTAGCATTGTCTCGGAATCTGACGTCTCCTCATTTGAAATCCAGCACAGTGGGTTTGTTAAACAACTGCTGCTCTACTTGACATCTAAAAGTGAAAAAGATGCTGTTAGCAGGGATATCAGATTGAAAAGATTTCTTCATGTATTTTTTTCTTCTCCAGTAAGTTTTCTTGTTTATTTTTTTGGCATTCTTAGTTGCCTCTTAAATTTTCATTCTCAGAAAACTGTTTGGGAGGTTCTGTGTTCACCTTATCTTAAAGGTGGAATATAGAAAGAATGTTTTGCTTATGGCTAAGTTGCATAACACTGCAACTTTCACATTGTTCAGTGTCTTCATAGGTCATGAACTTTTTTGAATACCCTGAAATTACAGAAAGTTCCACACAGCAGTGGAAAAAAATGCCAAAATAGTCAGTTGTCTGAGTCTTGAGCAACTTAAAAGTTGTTTCTGTCTTTTAAGAAGTTGATATGGAAAAAGTTTGGATAGTAATATTATCACTTAGTCCTAAATACTGCAAGAAACTAGTGTTCTGTTTTTAAAGGAAGAAATTTGAAGTGGAAAAGAGGAAAGCAGATAACTAAAACTTGCAAAAAGCTTATTGTTCCTGGTTAAGGATGGACGCTTAAAATCTGTTGGGCTGTTCAGTTGAAATCAGGAGAGAAAAGTACATCCTTTGCAACAGGTCTTTCATGAACTTGTGTCATTTACTTATCCTGATATTGCTGCTACTTTCAGTGAGAGCAGGGATTCTTAATTTATGGTATAAATTGTTTTAGGATGGTTTAATTCGAGCAGATAACTAAAGACTGGCCTGTATTTCAGCTTCCTGGAGAAGAGCCCCTTGGAAGATTAGAGCCATTAGAAAATGCACCTTTGTTGGCATTAGTCCATAAAATGAACAACTGCCTCAGTCAGATGGAACAATTTCCTGTTAAAGTGCATGACTTCCCTAGTGGAAATGGAACAGGGAGCAGGTAAGGATTAATGCTCAGGTAACAGTTTTGTTGGATGCTCATGTTTTCTAGAACTTGTTTCAAACAACACTAACAGGAGAAGTACAATTACAAGAAGAGGTAATGGGAACTTCTGACCCTGTTAAAGACAAAAGCAGTGACACAATTGGGGTTTTTTTAAGTCAGTGAAAGATGGAATATTTTACTAAATATTTGTTTACCATCCTAAAACTTGTCTCACTTAAATTGGGGGTGATAGATAAACTTTAAATGCAGTCTTTAAATTTACCCTTTAAAAGTCCAAATGTCTTCCTTATCCCCATGTAACAAACACTGGAAAGAAACAATCTATTTATTGCTAGGACACTGATGTTTTTTAGCAGAGTAATTAAATTGCAGGGAGTGTATTACAGTGCTCAGCTTCATTATTCATATAGATTCTGTTCTCTAGGATGATAGTGGATTAAGTGATGAGTCTCGGCTGTCAATAGAGTTTAAAATAGGTGTAGACTTGCCCTGAGTCCTAAGATACAGAATAAATTTGGAATCCAGCTTGGTAGTTGTGTTTTAAGTAACAAATCTGAGTGACTGAAGAATTGTTTCTGCAATTTCTTTTCTATCCATCAAGAAATTAATGCTGGTTTTTATTAGTTATATAACAGTGAATCTGTTACAGTACAGTTGCATGTAAGTTTTGAAAGTATTTTTTGGTGCTGGCTAAAAGCTCAGCATGAGAGGAGGAGCATTGGAAATGAATTTTTGAAAACTCTTCTTTAAAGTTAGAAATGCCAAAGGTCTTCTATGTCTCAGGTAGTAAGGTAGTGTGGAGAGGATTTTTTTTCATTAATAGTGACACAACATCCATTTAACTTGATGTATTGGAGCCTCACACTATAGCATTAATCTAACCAACATTAAAATTCAGTACTTGTTTTTTGTGAAACTTAAAATCAGTGGGAATTAATGCAGTACCCAGATTTCTTATTAGAAGAAATCAGTATCTCTATACTGGCTTTGGCAAATAGTATGTGCTCTGTAATCTCAGATTGATTCCTTATGTAATTTTGGTTATAACTACCAAAATTAAAAAGCTGCTAATCATAGAAGCAGAATCCTGCTGTTGTTTTTGATAGAAAATGAAACATGGAAGGCAGAGTGCTGTAGCATTGTTTGACTAAAAGTTTTACTGTGGATTATGTCCATGAGGATTTCTAGGCATTAAGTTTTGATAGTCTTTTACTAGTACCTGGAAATAGAAGCAGCCCAAGATAAGAGGCTTGTTGTATAAAATCAGCTAGCTTGAGTATTGATAGTTTGGTGAGGTGGAATGTGTGTGTGTATATATATATACACACATGTATATTAACTATTCTTGGCAAGAAAAGAAACAGAGGAGCTTTCACGTTTTCTCTTTAGATCTTTATTGAAAAAAATCCATTTAAATGAATACTTGCAATTCCCATGCCCATTTCTGATCCTTGTTGCACTGCACGTAAACACAACTCTAAATCTCCTGTGCCCATCTGACCACTGAACTACTTCATATTTCTAAGGTGGTCAGTATAGGTCAATATACTATATATATACAATACAGTATATTGTAATTAGACCTCAGGCTGGACTTTCTCTCAATTCATGTTGCTTCCAGATTTTGTTTAACTTGGATTCTGATGTTCTTGTAGAAGAAAACTTTTAATCTGTTTATCAAAACCATAGTAGTTTATTTTTAGAGAAATAGTCTGACAAATAATACTGTGAACAAATAAAATTGTAAATGCATGTGTAAGCCTATTTTAGTGCATTTTAATGCAATTATGGTTATTAGATTCTTTGTGTAGCAACTTTTTTCACAAATTATTTCGAGTTTTTCTCTTAACAGAGGATCCCAAGCTTTAAAATTCTTCAATACGCATCAACTAAAGTGCCAACTGCAAAGACATCCAGACTGTGCTAATGTGAAACAGTGGAAAGGTGGACCTGTGAAGATTGATCCTCTGGCTTTGGTACAAGCCATTGAAAGATACCTTGTAGTTAGAGGTATTTATATATTATACAGTCACTTGTGTTTTCCTTTTTGGAATAGTTCCTGCTGTCAGTGTGGAGTCTGTAAAAACCTGTGAGGATTATGCTGAAGATAAACAGAAGGTACCTGTGAAGATACTTTGCTCACAAGGGAGGAGATTAAAGCTGTAGAGAACCTTCTTTTTCTGGGACAAACTGTTTCCTATGGTAAACAGTTCAGTCAAAATACTAACAGAAGTATTACTGCTTTACTGTCACAGTGGCTGTAGATTGGCAGTTTTGATGCCAGGTGTTGATACTGAAATTTGTTCTAGCAGTTCTGAATCGTACTGTTTTTAACTGATGCATTTTGGAACTGTTTTAAAGTTTTAGAAGTTATAACAGAGTAGCAAAGCATTGTTATCTTTTACGGAAAAAAGCAAATGAGGATGTCTGTCTTCTCTCTTGCCTCAGGCTATGGAAGAGTTAGAGAAGATGATGAAGATAGTGATGATGATGGGTCAGATGAAGAAATAGATGAATCTTTGGTAAGCTTTTGCTCTGAGAGTTTGGGGAGGATGCAGTGTGTGGAGGGCCTTAAGGAAATGCTATGCAACAAGTTTCCTAACTTGTATGTGTGGTTCTTTTGTTTTTGTTCAGGCTGCTCAATTCTTAAATTCAGGGAATGTGAGACATAGATTGCAGTTTTACATTGGAGATCACTTGCTGCCATACAATATGACTGTGTACCAAGCAGTCAGGCAGTACAGTTTACAAGCTGAGGAGGAGAGGGAGTCTACAGATGATGAAAGCAACCCACTGGGAAGAGCTGGGATTTGGACGAAAACGCACACCATTTGGTAAGTTGCCTCAAGAAATCCAGTAATAACTTCTCCAGTTTATTAAATGTGTATACATCAGGAAGTTTGGAATATAGCTGTCTGTCTTCTTTTTTATCCCTTCGAAAGTGGTGGAGCTTTGAATTTCCTGATGTGCTCAAGATACTTAAAACTTAGTAAGATTTCACTGCTAGCTCCTGATGTTATTTCTAGCTCCTGAGTAAAGTTGGTGAACAAGAAATGGGGAATTTTAAATAACACCTTCTAGATGGGGAGAAACCATTCTTAGTGTTAGGTAACTAACCACAAACAGTAGAGAATGTGCAGTATGCAACTAATGGTCAACTTCATACTAGTTTTCCCAGCTGATTGCTGTGAAAGTGAATGTATTCTTTGGCCATACTTTGCAAGAAACATTGACACGTGACAATGCTGAACATCTTAATGTTCATCAGTCTTTCTTCTTAACATTTAAATGTGCTAAAGAAAAAAGCAAGCACATAAAAGCCCATAAAACAACCACCAAAAAATGCCAAAACCTAACCTAATCATAAATCTAACCTCATTCACTTTGGGGTTTTGTTTATACATTCACCTTCTCTCCTTTCAGTTCATGGAGCCAAAGGGTCCCTGTTCTTTGTCCCCTGTGAAATACTTTGCTTCAGAGATTGGATCATATCCCAGTGCAGTGCTGTCTTTCTGCTTTTAACTGTCATTCAAGTAAAGCTCTGGAAATCTGAGAAGTAACACCTTTAAAAGTGCTTTTGTTTCCCTGTAAGTTAGCATTTCAAAACTTCTGAAGTTTTAACTTGTGTTTACTTTTTAGGTATAAACCTGTGCGGGAGGATGAAGATGGTAATAAGGACTGTGTTGGGGGTAAAAGAGGAAGAGCACAAACTGCTCCCACAAAAACCTCCCCTAGAAATTCTAAAAAACATGATGAATTGTGGCATGGTGAGTGTGGTGCCTTGCTATATGTTAGATTTCCTCTGTCCTTTCAGAACTTTCACAATGTTTACTACCACTGTAGAGTTTCTTTTGAACTAGGCATAGTATAAAGATAGTAAGCATATATTTTTAGCTGTGTATTAAAATTAAAAGTAAGATATTTATTGAGTTGTTTAACTGAACTGTTGTAGTTAAGTGAATGCCATGACTAAAACTGTCTAGGCTCCTAACAGATATTGAGAAAACTAATTTAATTGTTTTGCTAACATGTTGTTTTTTCCTGCTAGATGGTGTATGCCCTTCGGTGTTAAATCCTCTGGAAATTTACCTCATATCTACTCCACCTGAAAATATAACATTTGAAGATCCCTCATTAGATGTTATTCTTCTTTTGAGAGTTTTACATGCTATCAGTCGATACTGGTATTATTTGTATGATGTGAGTAGAGCACTTCGTAAAACACTTTGATACTTGGTTCAGAACAGAACCATCTGTAACATTTTAAATAACCTTTTCCCCCTGTCCACTGCCCCTCAAGAAGGCAGAATAATGCAAGTATTGCCATCTTTCCCTACATACTTCTCTAACTTCTGAGAGGATGAAGGCTATAAATTCTTATAGTCAGTCGTACTTTCTTTATACTGTGTTGAGCACAATATCCATGCTTTGTCCTTAAGTTTAAAGACCAACATTATTTCTGGAAAGGAAATTAGTAAACATCTACTCAGTCCTTTCATGTCTGAGACTCTGGATGAGCAAAATTGCAGTAAAAGTTCTTTTACCTTTCATGATAAGCAAATTAGAAGCATTAAAAATCTTCTTTAACAAAGACTTGCTGTTTCTTTCAGCATTTCTCTAACTAGAAATACATTGCTTTTATTTAACACAGAATGCAGTGTGCAAGGAGATAATTCCAACCTCGGAGTTTATCAACAGTAAACTGACAGCAAAAGCAAACAGGCAGCTTCAGGATCCTTTGGTAATTATGACAGGAAACATCCCAACTTGGCTGACAGAACTTGGAAAAACATGGTATGAGTGATTTGCTGTGTAGTGTCTCTAATTCCAGTTCAGTAGGAACCTTGGCTGGGCAGCACAGTGCATCATCCTTACAGGACTCTTGAGTAGTTTTGCAAGTGGTGGAAGGTAGAACAGTGGTGCTGCTCTAGGCAGGTTCTCACTTCTTTCTGCTGCCAAATATGGGAGCTTGAGCTTAAATCTTTGATCTGCTGGATTTATTAACTGTGGTATGGTAGTTATGAAGGAATTTTATTTTCCGATGTAAACTTTGCACAGCCAAGGCATTCAAGTATTTAGAGTTGCTTTTCAAGAAGAGTCAAAAGTTTCTGGAATTTTTTATCTCCTTCATATATTGTGTTTCTCAAAACTCTTGCTCCTAAGCATTGTAACTAAAACTAAAGTGTATTCTGGAAGGCTTCCCTTGGAGGCTGCTTTCACCATAGCATGTAATATAGCACTAATTTTGGACATACTACATTTCTGTTTGTTTTAAACCAAATGCTAGTCAGAGATGCTGCTTGGAACACAGCTGACTAATCCAATGCTCTTCACAGCCCATTTTTCTTCCCATTTGATACCCGCCAAATGCTGTTTTATGTGACGGCCTTTGATCGCGATCGAGCCATGCAAAGGCTGCTGGACACGAATCCAGAAATCAATCAGTCGGATTCTCAGGACAGCAGAGTGGCACCGCGGCTGGACAGGAAAAAAGTAAGGACATCTTGTTTCAAATGGAATGAAGGATCTGTTTCTTTTTATATTGTCTTTAAGGATATTATTGTGAGCAAGGCTTATTTGTAGAACTTGGTGTTCTGGTGGTGCAGTGAAGGAAGGGGAGATGGGTTTTGTTCCTGCAGTCCCCCAGCAGAAGGCGCAGTGTCTTCTCCGTGCCGGCCGCATGAGGGCAGGAGGGGCACCCTGACAGAATTCCTGAAACTAAACTCCAGCAGTGAACACAGAGTTTTAGGCAGCATTAGTGATATTTCCACATACTGGCTTGTAGACCTCTGTTTTGCTTGATTCTCAGAAGAATTCAAGTAACGGGATTTAGACCCTTAGTAAACAAAAGTACTCTCCTTGTCTTTGGGGAAGGTAACTTGCCTGTCACAAGATAATAAAACTAAGCTGTGACTGTGTTAAATTTGAAGGAGTCTCGGATATCTGCCTTGAATCTGGAGATACATTATCTTAATATAAGATCTGCTATGTATGCTATGTGATCTTGGATACCTGTGGGGAAAACCAGCAGGAGACATGAGAATCAAGTTCAAAAAGAATACAGCTCCCCACGTGTAGGAATCCCAGTGCTGTTGGGGTTTTTGTTTGGGTTTCAGCATCTTCACTCTATTTTCTTCTCTACATACTAGTTTGAGGTACATAATGTCACATGATATTACTTTGCTATATCACAGTCCTATTGCCATAGTCTTGACAAGAATAGTACCCATAGTTATACTAAGGCATTGTTTTTTCATTTTATGTTGAACACATTCATTCTAAACAGTTTTCATATAGAAGGAACAATTATTATATTAAAGCATAAGCTTACAAATTGTTGAACTGAACTGTGGAGCTATTGGCATGGGGTGGAAAAACATGCATAACTGATTTTTACCTGTGGTAACTGCCTTGGGAGCTGGAACTTAAAGCCATAATTTCATTTCATAAAACTTCTCTCGTGTAGCGCACTGTGAACAGAGATGAGCTGTTGAAACAGGCAGAATCTGTGATGCAGGATCTAGGCAGTTCAAGAGCCATGTTGGAAATCCAGTATGAGAATGAAGTAAGTAATATCAGTGCAGTCTAATTTAACCCCTTTTTACTGAAGATTAATACAAAATAGCTACAGCTTTCCTAAAATGGCTTGGTCAGACCCTTTGTCTTTCACATTGCTGGTGCTAAAGAATTTTATCCTTTAATTATCCCTAATCTGCTTCGTTGTGATTTTTACTTGCTAGGAGAAGCTCTTTCTGATCTAAATTTCATGATCAATTGTAGTCAGCAGAGCTCATTTTTTTCTCTAACTCTTAAGCAAACAGCTGTGTGTGTTTCCTCTGTAATATGATCATTTGGTGGTTAATACTGTTACTCTACTGTTACTTCCTCTGCTATGTGGTCTTTCCAGGCTGCCTCTGTCATGTTGTAAATGTTCCTGTAGTTAGGTTCCCTGGATGCTTTTTGCCATGCAGTCTATTTTATAGCAAATAATGTATAATATTTCTCAGACAAAGTAAAGATTTTTATATTCAAACCGACCTAATGGACTTACCTATCTCATTCTCCCTCCTCTCCCCTCACCCTCCCTCCCTTGAAGGTTGGCACAGGCCTGGGCCCTACACTAGAGTTCTATGCACTTGTATCTCAGGAACTACAGAGAGCAGACTTAGGCCTTTGGAGGGGAGAAGAAGTGACTTTAGCCAATCCAAAAGGTAATTGCTCTACTACTTGATCTATAAATATTGATTAATATTGAATTAATTCCAAGTTGACTTTATGTAAAGAGCACCTCATTTTGTGGTAGATAATGTGCCTGATGATAGTGTGTGGATCTTTGTGGGTTTTGCTGGGGTTTTTGTGTGTGTTTGGTTGTTTTATTATAAGAAGCTTAGGTTAAGGTTATCTGAATGCCGTTTGCATCTTAAAAGAAACTTATCAGAGTAAATACTGAACTCTTTCTTTTTTCCTTCTTTCTTCCTCAACAGGAAGCCAGGAAGGTACCAAGTACATTCATAACCTTCAAGGCCTTTTTGCACTTCCTTTTGGTAGAACAGCCAAGCCAGCTCACATTGCAAAAGTTAAAATGAAGTTCCGTTTTCTGGGAAAACTAATGGCCAAGGCAATCATGGACTTCAGATTGGTGAGAATAGAATAGAAAATCTATTCTGAAGGGGTTACATTAAAATGCTAGTTCTGACTATTGGGGGATAAATACATTAAGAGTTAAATGGTATTACTTTCAGCTCTAGAAGTAGGGGCAGTCTGAGGTGGGACAGGGAGGAGGACAAGCATGCAGCTGAACTTTTGTGGGGGAAAAGGGTGATACATGTTGAAGATCTTTACCATGGCTTTTGAGACCATAAAGTAGAAAGGAAAAGCCATTATTGCTATGTGTTGCAATATCTTTCCAGTCTTCAAGAATGTTTTGGGGTCATTGTTACTGCAATTGCTGATTGCTTTTATGTATATGGACTAGGCAGTCACTTGGGTTTTCCTGACTGTAAATTTGAGGCAAGAACACTAGGAGGTGGTGTTCTGGTGTGTGACAGAATTATGAGATAGTATTGTAGATCTGGTCAAGAGATGAAGTAGTAAAAGATATACTTTAGGATGACAGTTCAATACTAAACAGTTCAGTGCTTTGGTTTCCAGGTGGACCTTCCTCTTGGACTTCCTTTTTATAAGTGGATGCTGCGACAGGAAACTTCACTGACATCGCATGACTTGTTCAGTATTGATCCAGTAGTAGCCAAATCAATATATCACCTTGAAGATATTGTAAGACAAAAGAAAAGACTTGAACAGGATAAAACTCAGGTGGGAAAGTAATGCTAAGAATGGAAGAGTGGATCTTTACATGTTTGAATTTTATGAAATAGCAGTAATTCAGAATGTATCATAGGGCTTGAAATTGATTGTAATAGTGATAATTACTTTGTTCTCACACAAAGTAGTTTTGAAATCATTAAATCAGTGGCTAATAATTATAAAACAGTCTTTTTGTAAAGTATTGCAAGCTTGTGGGTCTTTGCTCCTCTTTACCTCATTGTCTCACTCTCTCTTTGGCTTTTAATTTCCCAAGAATTTGAAAAACCTGAAATCTGGTGGATGAAAGCTGAAAAATGTCAGTATGCGTGCCAAATATTAATGCCATTAGCTGTTCTAAGGAAAAAACAGCCTCTGAACCATAGCATATTTCACACTTCCTTTTCTTCCAATAGTATTTTCTATATAGTTTGTCTTCTGGCTTATCACGGAATTGCAAAACTGCTAGAAAGAAGTGTACACCTGTGATCTGTCCCGTTTATCCATTAAGCTTACCTGATTTCTCTTGGTTTACTGTTATGCATGAATACAACAGAAGGAAAGCAAGGAGAGCTGTAACAGTTTTAATGGTCATACTCTTACAGAAATGTCTGATTAGTGAAAACTGCTTTAGAAGTCATAACTTTTGGATAAGTTTATTTGAATTAATTGTTCTCATTCATTTTCACTTTGAATTTTTTAGACCAAAGAAAGCCTACAGTATGCATTGGAGGCTCTGACTATGAATGGCTGCTCAGTGGAAGATCTAGGGCTGGACTTCACACTTCCTGGGTTTCCGAATATAGAGCTGAAGAAAGGGGGAAAGGATACACCAGTCACTATCCACAATTTAGAGGAGTATCTCAGAGTATGTAAAAGCAAACCTATGATTAAAATTCTTTTATCTTGCTCCCAGGTAGTTATATAGATTTCAGTTTGTTCTCCTGAACTAGACATGACAATTTTACTACTTCTCTTCCATGCTAGTTTATTACTAAAACTGTTAAATAGAATTGCAGCTGACTTGAAAATTGTGTAGTACAAAAAGTCTGGTTTATAGGTGATGAAGTCATCAGAAGTTTGGCTTTTTGGAGAAAAAGTATTGTAAGTGGATTCGTTGTAAGTGGTTATAGTAATGAATTTTTTAGGAATAGTGATTTAGCAGTAGTGATCTAACATCTGCTACCCAGTGGCCTAAGAACTGCTGTAATAGTATTGTAATTTTTTTGGGCTCAGACTTACCAGCAGTTATGAGTCAAAATTAGAGCATTAGTTCTTTGTCCAAAAAGCCAAACCCAAGAAAAACCAAACCGGTCAACCAAAGAACCCCAAACACATGTGAAAAAACCCCAAACCCTAAAAAGGATAAATAAGGAAAAGGTAACAAAACACTGCCAGAATAAATGGACAATACACCTGTGTATTGATTCATTCCTATGCCAGAACAGACATAGAAAACCAGAAGGTTGAATATTGCTGGACAAAGACAGGAAGCTATTTCTGTCTAAGGAAGTGATAAAGGGAATTGGTTAAAAGCAGCCTGGAAAAGAGGTGAGGAAGGACAGGAAGAATGCAGTATTATGAAGTTGTGAGTGGGATGGAGGGGGGGATCACTATTCCAGTTAGTAAATATGTTTCCTGACACATTAGGGTACTGCCAATTTCACTCTGAGGGCTGTTAAGTTTTGAAGCACTGATAAGAAGCATATCTGATGTTTTGGTAGAAACAATTCAATAAGGGTCATGTAGATTCCTGCCTATCAGCTGAGAAATTTTACAAAGCTGTTCCATAGTCCTTACGAGTGAATATTGAGCAGTTTCTACTCACCTTATAGTTCCAAACTGTTACCTATCCACTTCTCTTGTATTTATTTGTTAAAAGTGAATTCTGCTAGTCAAGAATCACTTACAGAATTAAATGTATTTGGATTTAAAGCTTTTTGCAAACAGAGGAGCAATGCAATCTTTCACAGTTTATTAGAAACAGAATCTGCAGTCTCTATTTACTGAATGTTGCATTCAAGCATTCCAGTCTCATTTCCATAGTTTGCAGTCTCTGTATTTTCCCCTCAGTAACTTGTATCAGATATCTGATACACTGAGAAAGGCTTACAGATGGCTCAGATGTTCTGTAGTTGTCCTGCTGCAGGCTTCTGGCATTGTAAAGGGAAAGGAGATGACAACAGAAAACTTGCTCTCCTCCTAAAAACCTTTGGAACTATTTTCTTAAAGGGCCTCTGTGTAGTTTTTCCTATTTTTGCCTTCATAGCTTTATAGACTTGATGTGAAAGAAATAGAAAAGAATTCAGAGGGAAAGTTAATGTGCTCTCCATCATAAGTATGATGAATTGCATTGTAGAAACAATATGTTTAATTGATCAGCTGGCATGTACAGCACACTGTGGGTCAGCTGCCCTGCTCTTGAACATGCCATTTTCATTAAAATCTTGTGTGAGGATTAACGTGGAAAGTAGTTCATAAAGCTGGAATATCCTACTGGTGCTTTTCATGCCTTTCTTGCCATCATGTCACTCTTCCCTCTACCTCCCTGTCTTCCCCCCGAGGACAGTTCCCACAGGAGCTGCCTTTATCAGAAAGTAGAACTTCTTCAATTACCAATATAGTGAAAGGCTTTCTTCTCTTTTTTTGTGTTTTTCCCCTCTCTTCTCCCCTGTATTATAAAGAGGCGACCTTGCTTGTTCTAAATTTGTGAACAAAAAGTTTCAGTAGTGTAGATTTTTGTCTAGCAGTTTGACCTTCTCTTTGAATCTGCAAGAATACAGTGCAGCTTAATTATGCCACCTGCCCTTGATCATAAAAAGTAATCACAGTTGTAGGTAAGCAACTCTCCTGTTAGAATAGCCATAGACTGTTCTGCTGCTGGTGCTTGCTGCCTTCTTCTTCAGTATTAAAACTGGTTTGTGAAAGTAGCACAAGATACCTCACATGAAATTCAATGCCTGACTCTTCTATCAGAAAACTCATCAGCAGATCCTAATGAGCTTTTTATCTTGGGAGCTTTCTGGAAGCAGGAACTCTTCAGTTATTGGGATAGAGTTACATACTTGCTTCAGGCCTCCAGCGGGACCACCCATGAACTTTTTAACCTGTTCAGATGCATCCATAGATGACTTTAATCAGTACAACAGGCCAGAGCTCTTAGCACATTTTAAACTAGCAGTTCTGTGTTGACAACACATCTTTTACAAGCAATCCTCATTTCCTGCTGGAGTTGAGGGTCTCCAAGGCAAGTGTAATCAATAGCACTGACTGACAAAAGAATCTGAACTTGGCCTGCAATCTGCCATGTAAAATACCTTAGTTTAGTGCAGAAATACTGGCTGCAGGAGATTTATTTGGAAGAACTCTGATCTTATTTGTATTATATGCCCTCTTCCCCCCCCAGTTGCTGTTTCAATATACGCTGTCCACTTTGGAAGATAATTTAATGTTGAGGGAGTAACCACAGATACAAAACAGAAAAAATAGCCGCAAAAAGCCTAGATTAGTGTCTTACTGTCTTTTGCATTATGATTCTTAACCATATTCCAGTAACTTGAAATCAAGTTACTTTTTTTCCTGTGTATTCCTAGAATATTAAGCTACTTAATACATCAGACAGGCTAGAGTTACTTTTTTTAAACTTTATATTAGAATAGGGACCCATATATTTCCATGGGAGAAATTAAGATAATACTGCCAATGATGCCCTATGGATTTCTGCTTCAGGTGCTGCATTTTAAGTGGTGTAGAGAGAGAACACCTAGGTAAGGCTTTTTAACAATAACAAATGTTCAGATTTACTTTAAATTATTCTTTTAAATAAGTTCAGTTTAACAAGCTATTCCAAGTTCTGTTTGCTTTGTTAAAAACAAAGGCAAATCAGTTGTTTAAATTCTACCAAATGTTCATGTTAAGGGTAATTTAAATTATCAATTAAGGCAGAGTGAGGCAATTCTGTAGAGCAGCTCCATGAATCAGTGTGCAGCCTGTGGTAACTCCAGTGAGCATATGGCTGGGCTGCTGGAGTTTGGCTGCTGCAGTTCTTCTCTTGTACAGTAGTGATCACTGCATGCCTCCTTTGTTCAAATTGCATTTTTCATTCTTATTTTTCTTTCCCTGCAGTTGGTTATATTCTGGGCACTAAATGAAGGTGTTGCCAGACAGTTTGACTCCTTCAGAGATGGATTTGAGTCGGTGTTCCCCCTTAGTCATCTTCAGTACTTCTATCCAGAGGAGGTTGGTGAAAGTGTTTTTGCTGCTGCTTTTATAACCTTTTTCTGTATGTATGGGCAGTCTAAACCTGGGTGCAGGGCATGTGACAGTCTCATGACACTGCATTTCTGATGCAGGTTAGTTAAACTGAGTGTGTCCCTGAAATTCCACACTTAACTCTTTAAAGATTTCTCTGTTCAGTAGTCACTTATGTAATGCTTTATTGTGAACAGCTCCATTTTCTTTGAGTTTTATGCATCCAGCTTTTTTGAGAAGTGCTTCAATTTATGTATTATACTTCATTTCTCTGTGGAGTATGGGTACTCTAATTTCTTGTAGTACCTCTGAATAGCTGTAGATAGATGTGGATGCTACCTGGATCTTCTACTAAAACAATAAAACAAGTAGTCAGCTCTTAAGAAAAGCTTCAGACAATAAGAAGTCATTCAGATGGAGGGGGGTAAAGAATAAGTGTAGTTATCTTGCTTTATTCTCACTGCCACCATATCAATTTCCTTGTAAAATGCTCAACACTCTTAAGTGGACTGAATTGAGTCACAATTATGGTTCTCTGGACTAGAAGAGAGAATGTTTTATTTTTCTCAGATGGAGTCTGTTTGAAGACTACTTTGAGGGGTTTGTTTATAAACTCAGACCTCTGACTTTAAGAACAAACATTAAAGCACACTTTGGAACAGTGTGTTAGCCAAGCCTTTGTGGTACTCCTGTGTTCCTGGTGCTTTGCAAGGCAAAGGGGAACATTTACTCCTTGTTATTTAATTTTACAGTTGGAGCAGCTCTTGTGTGGCAGCAAGACAGACACCTGGGATGCAAAGACTTTAATGGAATGTTGCAGGCCTGACCACGGTTATACACATGACAGGTAATATTGTGTTGGTCTTGTTAAACAAACAAAAAAACAAAACAGTAGAAAATACTTTCTTGAAATAATCTTCATACATTGTTATTCAAGCTAAAGGAGCTATATGATATTTATTTGAAAATGTTCATACTGTGCTGAATATGAATCTGATGCAATTATTTTAACTATAAACAAAATAATATTCTCTTGGTTCTTTCCCCTCCTCAGTCGAGCAGTGAAGTATCTCTTTGAAATCCTCAGTAGTTTTGATAGTGAGCAGCAAAGACTGTTTCTTCAGTTTGTGACAGGCAGCCCCAGACTGCCTGTAGGAGGTAGGTTTTCCTTATTGGATATTGCTGTGCATGAAATCACTGTTATTGATGTATTTCTGAATAAGATGATTACTTCAGTAAAGGAAGAAATTTCTTAACTTATGTATTTGAGAAGTTCATACTAGTGTCACATTTCTAATTTCAGAAGCGGCTGGGCAGACTTCAGGCATAATTCTCATAACGTTTGTGTTAATCTCATGACACTTCCTACAGTTGGCTCTCCAGGTTTAAATTGTTGCCAGAAAATCTATCAGAGGGCAAAAGAGAGTTCAAAATTTAAATAAAACTGAAAGCTCCTAATACTGTATTTTTTGGCTAGAGGTGCATTAAGTTGTGGCAACAAAATGATGCATTGTAACCTGAAAACAATAGTTTCTTTCCTAGAAAGGAGATAACACTTAGGATAGTATTAATCTTATGTAATTTCTCCCCTTTTTGAATTTCAGCACTTAGGTAAGAGTCAGTGCAGTGAACAGAGAAATTTGCTGTCTTTGCTAGGGACTGTTGTAGAATACACATTTTATTACTGCATTCTCAGCTGAGTGCTTTGCAGGTCAAAACAGAATTCATGCATCTGCTCCAATATTTACATTCTTTGCAGTTTGGGGGAACGACTTGATTATTCTTTTTTTTCTAAGTATATTTTGGGATCTCTTCACAGTTGAGTGCTAGGAGTACAGAAACAAAAGCTGGAGTAAGAATAATCAGGTGCTAGAGTCATAGATGATTCCTGAGAATCTTAAAATATGTGTGTGAAGCCAACAAATTAAAAAATAGTATGGTTGGAATAGAATTTTTACACATACAGAACAAAATTAAAAGGAGATTCATCCAGCTTATTCCTTTATTTTAAATTCATCTTGGAAGATGAATCTGCAGGCAGGATTTTAGGTATTTTTAGCTTGTTGTGAAGCTTTATAAAGCTGTATTCTGAACTTCTGAAGGTATCCAGGAAGTCAGTTGTGTGTTGTGTGATGTGTGCAGTGAGCTGTGGGTGTTCAGGAGGAGCAGCCTCATTCTGAGTGTCTTCTCTCCTTGCTAGGTTTCCGAAGTTTGAATCCTCCCTTGACGATTGTACGGAAGACGTTTGAGTCCACAGAGAATCCCGATGATTTCTTACCCTCAGTAATGACTTGTGTGAACTATCTCAAATTGCCGGACTATTCAACTATTGAGATAATGCGTGAAAAACTCTTGATAGCTGCAAGAGAAGGGCAGCAGTCATTCCATCTTTCCTGATCACAATGAAAAATGCAATGTCTGCCTGTTACAGCAAAAGAGAAACTCATGATTCTTTTCTAAATATATCACCTGAGTCAAGGAAACGTGTTACGCCTTCTTGTTGTAGAAAAACGGCTTGCAGATTATAAACAAAGACACTTGGTTGATATTCATTAAAAGCCCCTATGGACTTAAAGTGATCAGGCCCTAAAAGTTGTTGTGACAAGGTTTCTTTAGCAAGTTCTTGTTTAAATTATCATTTATTTGATGAGTGAAGTTTTTAACTTGCTTTGCTGTGTGAAATTTAAAAAGGGATGTTTTTCCAGGCTGGAACAATAAATGTCGCTGTGCAGTTTAATACTGGGCTGTGTGTATCCATCTAGCTAAGTCTGAAGTTTTTCCTCCAAAGACAACTTTTGTACATAAGTACAGAAATTAAAATACACCATGTATTTGACGAATCTAGTTTAGTAGACTAGTTCTGTGTACCCTCACCTGCCTCTAATTTTACCCATCCTCATGTATTGTCTGATGTGCAATTCACTTGGTTCTTTTTGTGTGCAACATTCAACAATTGTTATGTTTTGGTTAGCATGGGCATTTAACTGCTCCATGCCTCTTTCTCTGATTAAGATAATTTAAATTTTACTGAAATCAAATATATATTGTCAATATAATTCAGCCTTTGTAACTAGGTAGAACCTTTCTTATAGCATAGTTTTACTGTAGTGGTAGGATATAATGGCAGCAGTTGTTACCAGAGCGCTCCAGAGCTGTTTACACAGTGATTCAGGCAGCAAAAGCCTCGTACTGGAGGCAAGGAAGAATTATTTCTTTCATGTAGTTGAAGTCCAACAGCTTGGGCTGGCCAGTGTGTATTGTGGTAAGGCCCAGAGCATTTCGAATTGATGTAAAGTTTTTTAAAAGACAAATTAGTCATTTCATTCCCTGTTTGAGTAAACAGTTCTCCTGTTCTTGATCTGAGTTCCTGGCTAATTTTGTAGTTTTTTCTCCTTTTTGTTTTTTTTTTTCTTTCCCCCGTGCTAGCTTGGAACAAGCAGTTCAGCCTTTGTCTTTTGACACAGATAAAGCACCTGTAAGCAATGCTCTGTCCAACTGTTTTATGTGCTGATTTCTCAAATCTGCAATAATTTACTTCATCAGGTTAATGTTTTTACCTGAATATAAATAAAAAAGTTTGCTTCACCTTTTTGTTCATAGTTTTGTACTGTATGCCTAAAGCTCAATTGTGTAAATTACTGTAATGCAAGTAAATCATCCTAAATCTACTTGGCTAACAACCCAGAACTTGTGGATGATTTACTACTAAAACAAGACCTTTTGAGACCTCCAACTTTGAGGGAAATTTTTTTCTTTCTATGCGTTCAAAAAACGGGCAATTACAAATATTCCTGAGATGTACCTGCTACATAGGTAATCTTTATGAAAATGTGATAGTTAATTACTTTTATTCAACTTTGAGAAATCAAAATTCCTTTCAGTGCTTAGAAATTGTTAAATTCTGGCAAGTCAGGCTAGTTATTTCCCCTAAACTAACAAGTTTTCTTTTATCCAGCTGAAGAACGTGTACTTCCAGAACATGTAACGGACATTCTTCCAGTGAACATTCACAGAATTACCTGTGCTTGCTCAGACCAGTGCCACTGAAATGTAAAACAGACCTGTCATGAGCATGAGTAGAATGTGAAATCCTTGCACAAAGAACCTGATAACTGAACAGTTTTTTATTACCGTATTAAACCCGACCGAAGGCGCTTCACCCTGTACATACAATAATGGTAGCGCGCAGTGCGGCATAGTTTGCATCCAACTTCAAGGCAGTGTTTAAACTATGGACTGGTGTTTAAATTGTTCTGATAACTTGATCAAACTGAGCACAAACAAGTGTTTATAGTGTGTGGATAGCAATTTGTTCATTTTTTAAGGTTCTATATTTTAAAAAAACTGACTTGTGTAAAAAAAAAAGAAAAAAGCTAATATTTTGTATTAAAATATCATGTGTATTGATACTTTTTTTACCCATGTTGTCTCCCTCTAGAATCTGGCTTTCATTGACGTGGAAATTTTGAGGAACTTTCAGATTTGATAGTGTAACTGTTTGTGTTACTATTCCAGTGGGAAAATAAGTTGGTTGCCTGTTTAAAAAGGAAGGAAAAAACAAGTACCTATGGTGATGTGATTTTGGTTGTTCTGGCTGTCATTTTCAGCTCAGACTAAGGCTTTAGTTTGCCTGAAAAGTGAATGAAACCCTTTTGGGTGACACTTGTTTTTTCCTACCAAGGGCGGCTTTTAGCATATTAGAAGAGCAGTCTAGCTTAAAAGGTGTAAAGACAGTAAACTGCAAGAATAAACTGAAAAGTTACATTTTGCATGACTGCAGTACTGTCCCGCAAACAAATTATATATCTAAGAGTGGTTCAGAATGAGTGGAGGGGTGGTGCAAGATCTTAAGGATTCCTCCTTTTCAGGAATTTTGGATTAAGGGAAAAAGTCACTAAAATCAATTCATGGGTGTGTGTAGTCATGGTAGCACTGCACTACTTTATAAGGTATAATAAAAGGTACAATCAAAAGTCTTCTCCTTAGAAATAGATGTGCTTTTAGCATGGTAAGTTCAGCTGGTTTTAGATAACACCACCCGTTACTGTTTTGAATGAGTTTCATGTCCTTCTGTATTAACAAAAGCAGCAAAGAGAAATGATGTGTGGATGAAAGGGCCATCCAGGCACTGATAGCTGCTACTGAAGTTGTGCAATATTTTGTTGTTGTTGTTAGATGTTGGCTTTTTACCAAAATCTCTTTGTTTAGGGAACACTTTAGCATCCCATCTGACATGAACTGGTTACAGTGATTCTTCATATTTTTTAGGAAGGTGCACAAGAATTAATTTCAATCATGTGTGAAGTCCCCATACCCACTGCCAAACTTCATCAGATACTCAAGTTTCCATATGCAGACTGCTTGCATAATTGAATTGTCCAGATTCTTCCTTCTTTCCCTGCAACCATGTGTTTTATTTTCTTTTGTCTCCTTTCCCTTACTGAGCTCTCCTCTGATGAGAAGGTGGGTGCCTAAGGGCAGGGACTGGTGAAATTCCAGGTGCCTGTGACACTTGTGCCCTCTCTTCTGGCCCCTGCTGGAGGTAGGTCTGTCATCTGTGGAGTTTCTGAGCCCTGCTCCCCCTGTCTTCACATGAGTAGTGCCAGTTCCCATGCTCTGAGCAGCCTGGACTCTGCAGAGGCAGGAAATTTGGGCCTACTGACATGAGAGAGAATGCTGTGGTTTCAGTATGAACGTGCCTCCCCCAAGCCAAAACTTTGCTATAGCTGAAGCTGCTGGCAGAATGGAGGAAAATGAAAAGCTTTGCTGAAGTGGGTTCTGGAAATCCTGAAATTCAAAGGGGAGGTGTAATCTGCTGATGGGTGAACCTTTTCTGGGCTTGCACTCTTTTGACTACTTCCCTTTCCTGGTCTCTTAATTGCTTGAACTGGAAAACATCTGTGCTATGTGATCTCTTCCTGTGATCCTGTGGGACCTTCCCACTCTGTTCCCAACGTGCTGTAGCTCTCTCACTGTGTAGTGTTTTTGCCCCAAGAGTAGGAGTGGTCACCCCTGGCCAGTGCAGCAGCCCTGGCAGTGCTTGATCAGAACGTTGGTGCCTGTTTGTACAGCAGATGGGGAACATTCCATCCTCTGCTGCCTGTCAGTGACAGCAAATGGCTCAAGGAAGGACTGATGCCTCTAGAGGAATACCATGTCCTTGTCTCCTGGTACTGAAATGTGCCTGTATTGATCAGGTATGAAACTGCTTTGGGGGCAGAGGGAGGAACAGATCCTGGGTCTCTTCTTTCCTCTGTGCATCTGGGGACTAGTGCCATCTCGGCCTGTAAACAGACCTAAGCAGAGGGAGAACAGTTGACACATGCACTGTTTTCAAGGGACTAGATTGAAAATGCTACGAGACACACAACAAAAACCCAAACTACCCTAAAAGGTGTAACAGCAGATGTGAAAGCCCTGCCTCCCACCCAGCCTTCACAAAGAGGGGAGGAATTCCTAAGTCCTGTGATATTTTCCCATGGGGAGAGCACTGAGCAGTTACAGCTGGAAGGAGAAGTTGGGGCAAAGCAGCATGTGTACTGTGGGTTTGGTCTTGTCTGCCTCTGTCCTGTTTCCTCTCCCATCCCTCCCTTTAGGATTAGGGTTACTAAACCCCCAGAGAAGACAGAAGTAGATAAGCCTGGGGGAGAATGTGGGACAGCAACCACCCTGTCCTGGTCTGAGAACAGGAAGAGGTGGAAGGAGGTTTCCCTTAGTGAAATAAGAGCTTACGTGCTGAAAGCCACGGTAGGTTCATGCTCGAGATAGATGTACTGCAGTTTTCCCATCTCAACTGCTATTTCCCAAATTAATTTACTCTTCCTTTAGCTGCTATCCAAGGTGTTCTAGGCTAAATATAGGCCTGATCTGACTGCAGCTTGGCTGTTCTTGGGACTCATTGCATGCAGAAGCCTCTTTGGCAGGCAGGGTGATACAAGTACTGGTCCAGAAACAGCCAATCTAAGAGGCATTTTATTTCCCAGCCTCATCTTCCAGCCCTTATTACAGATTATTACTTCACTGTATCAAAACTGTCAAGACCTTGGCTAAACAGTGAAAATCTGCTAGCTGATTACTTTTTTTCCCCAAAATGCTTCCCATAGTCTCTGCTATGCTTCTCAGAAAAAGAAAAAATAATCTTTATGCCTTCACTTTGTAGTTTGGTCTGCTTAACTTGCTAGAGGTACTGATGTTACTTACCATACTAACCATTCAGAAAGGTTTCCCACAGATTTGGTGTTTCTTGATATGCAAGGGACCAGCTCTCTTTCTGGGGCACTAAAACTATACATGATATTTGAAAGGGGGAAAAAAAGTAATTTTAAAACTTAATCAAGCAGAAAAATTACTTTATTTTTAGTAACACTGAGTTCTAAGAGTGGTAATTTCCAATTTATGGCCAGCAGTACTGGCTACTTCTGCTGGGCCAGAAGTGGGAGGGAAAGGGAGAAACTGGCTGGAGAGCAGCTCTGCTGGACAGGCTGAGCCCTGGTCAGTGTTGTGCCCTGGCAGCCAGGGAAGGCAGAAGCATCACACACTGCAGTGATGGGAGTGTTTTTTAAAACCCAACTGGATCTATCTGTTTGTTTTACTGAAACATAACACAATTCTAAAATGAGCTCTCTTTAGAATTTAAAGTCAGAACCATGTGACAGCATCAAACTAAAATGATATGCATCTTACCCTGCCACTGTTTGTGCCACATCAGTCCCATCAATTTAAATAAATTCAATGGGAGAAATTTATATGCAAAGAGAAAGGTTTTCTAAATTTTCTGATAAAATAAATGGAAAATACAAGGGTCTTAGTTTCAGCTGCAGATCATGGGTAATCTCCACAGCACTCCTTTTGAACTGGCTGAAAATCACAGGCCTTAATTACTTCTACTTTTCAAAATAGTTTCAATTCTCAAAAGTTTTTCTAGCTTCCTCTTCTGTTTTTAATATTGAACGAATTGGCACTTATTTGTGATGAGAAAATGTTATGATTCCATGTTCATGCCTGCCTCAGCAAGCACCTGGTCATTTCCAATTTCTTCTGGAGTAAGTAGTTAACATGATTTGACAGCAATTATGGAGAGATGCCTTAATTGCATATAGAGGATTTTCTAGAAAGAGCAGTTTTCACAGGTATTAGCAAAAAAAATAGCATCCTGAAAATGGAAAGATAGGAATTAGGAATGTGAAATGGACAAGACAGGAAAAAGTTTAATTGTGTCCCATATGAGGAGTTTGAAAAATGAGCACTGATAGATGAGGATCCAGCAGTGCTGTGGGATGTTCATGGAGATGCCCAAGACATTTATGGTAATGTTACATCACTCACCTCCTGCTTAGTGCAAAGGTTCAATGATACAGACCTGCAAAATACATTTTCTACCAAAAGCTCTGTGCAGGTTATAGATTAATTAAGCCTTGATCCTAAGAAATGTATGGGCAAAGGAACAGAGTAAGATGTTTAGGATCCTATGTCCAGTGTTGAGACCCTTGTACATTCCTGGTGTCAGTAACATTTGATATTATTCAAAGCTGTTGGCAGAATTCAATAGGAGGCCTGATTTTGAATTAGTATAGATCCTGTATGTCTATGACAGGATAAAGAGAAAAAGATATATCAAGAAACTACCAATTAGTTCAAATCAAGTAGGATTTCATTTTGTGTATCAGTTATTTGGTGAGAGGCATTTCTGGATCCACCAAGCAATCTTTGTTAATGAAGTTTCGTAGAAAAACATTTGTCTGAAGAACAGCAGTGAAAAAGCAGAGCTGGGAGTTAAAGGTGTACAGACAGGAGGAACACAGATGCTTTGTGCCCTGCCAAAGGTGACCCTGTAACTCAGCAGCCTCTGCTCTGCCCCAGCAGCACTGATCTAACACACCTCTTCCAAAAGGAAGAGCACAAGTGATGTACAAGTTGCATGAGGTAGGCAGTGGAAGTTTTACAGCTCCTGAATTGTGGAAGTGCTGTTGGAACAGGGCTAGAGGCTGTACAATACCAGCTTTATATTATACAGCCATATGTCACTTTAATGTTCTCATATTCTTGCTTTTTTGCTACATACATTATGTGTTACAATTACTGTCCCCACTCTTGCTTTCCTTTCTTTTTCTCTCATAGTTTATTTTTCAGTAGTCTTGGACTAAAAACACATTCAACTGCTTCCTTCATGCTAGTAATTTAAAGGTTTTATCCTTCTGTGCTGAAGCAGACTATTTCTGACCAAACTGTAGTCCTGATGTAATAGCACTGATGTCCTGATATTTCATATCTGTTAAGTCAAAAAAAAGGCTTTTAATCATTCTTCCTACATATATATATATATATTTTTTTTTATACACCCATCCTCTCTGTCACCCTGGCTTCAAAAATAGATTCTTGCATCCACACTGGATCTGAATGTGCAGGTGCTCTCCTATCCACATAACATCATTCAGTGGTTGTATCAGATCCATTATGTAACTGGCATTTGTGTTTAAGTTTTCACTTTTTTTGCTAGCAAAGACAACAATGCTTATTCCTGTTCAGGGGACAGACACTGCAGCTTTGCCTGTGTTAATGGTCTCTTTTCTCAATGTATATTTCTTAGCTCCCTTTCCTCTACCACATTAAATGTAAAATTCTTGTCCTACAATGCTCTGAGAAGGAAGTGTTTTTCCCTCTCCTGTTCTTCACCTTGCACTTGAATTTATTCTCATGTTGCCTCAGGCAATTTAAAAATCTTTACAAAGCTTCTTTGTCATAATATTTGCCCCGAAATGATCATGATAAATGACAATTGCTGTGGATGCTTGTGGCTTGGTGTGATGGTTGATACTGTCTCATTATGCCCTTCATGATGGGTTGTTATTCTCTAGTGCCTGACTTTGCCTCCTCTTGTGCTTTAATGGTAAGAAAAACTGGAGAGGCCTTTTTGTCCTTTCTGTGCACAGCACCAAGCAGACCATGATTATGACAAGAGTGTCTCAGAACTGTTACCCAGTCTGGAAATGGAAGCAAAAAATTACCAGCTGCTAGAGATTTACTTTTAAATCTTATGTGAGAAAAGTAATTAAAATATTCAATTTAATCACAATAGTTTTAGCTTTTAAATAATTCCCAAATGGAATTAGGCAACTCCAGTTTGTTGTCAATATAAGCACTTTTCAAAGATGATATGGCTTCTTCTGCTATTTCTTTTAAAAAGTCTACCTATTTGATTCTTAATCATGAAAATGCATCTCTTTCACACCTGAATTAATGTGAAGATCAGAATGATATTATATGTCTTTTATACTTCATGCTATCATCATTGAGTTTTAGAAGGTGTTAAGAAATCTAGACTATATTTGCTTTGTATTCCACCATATCAGCAAATCAGCTTTCCAAAGGGTAAATATGCACCTCTCATTCAATGTTTATAGTAAAATTAATCTCAGTTCAATGTAATCTTCTTACTTGGCCAGGGCCATTTATGAAATTTACTGAAGAGTTCAAGTTAAGCACTCCTGCACAGAGCTTGCCTCGATTTTCATTTGTGGGAGCTTTGTGTAAGTGCCTGCGTTTCCCCTGCAGAGGCTCAGGGATTAGGTACTCTCCATTTGCTGACAGGCTGCACACAGCATGGGGATGTGCTGTGCTGCTGCTTTTCTTGCTGTTTTCCAGAGAGACTGAGCTACTGCACCTCTGCATGGAGCTGAAGCTGTCAAATGGATGACACAGACTATTTCTACAATATGCTATTTGCCTTTTTTTTTTTTTTTTTGGTAATAAAAAGTACTTAATATCTTGCTTTTTTGACTATGGAGAGTAGAAAAAAAAATCGTGTGACTATGGAAAGCCAGAGACCATTTGAACTATCCCTTGCTCTGTGTGCAGTCAAAGATAACGCTTTGGTTTTCATTCACAATTTATGTGTCTTTATTTAAAAATCTTCAGTAAACTTGCAAATATGAGTAACTCAGTCCCTTGGGTTTTTATAGGTGTCTGGTTTTTTTTTTGGAATTGATGATTTCTGAGGAAAGGAGCAATTTAAAAATGATCTTGACACTGTCTTCAGCAAAACCAACCAGTCATCCTCCCAAAAGCCAAAGCCTCATTTCTAGAGCTATCACCTAATGCAGAATTGCCTGACAGAGGTCACCTGTGACTCTTGCACACACCAGAAATGTGTGTGCTAGATGTCGACAGAACCTGATATGTACCTTTGAGACAGCACACCAGGTTCCTGAGAAAAATATACCTCGAGTCTTTATCACTAGTGGTCTTCCAATAAAGACTGGATACTGTAATTTACGTATATTTCTAGTCTGGATATAAAATAAATAAGAGGCTCTTTATGTGGGAGGCCTCATGAAAACTGGCCCAGAACTGTCTCACAACATTACCATTTTGTTTTGAAAAGGTTTTAAGAAACAGTAGATAGAGTTTCTAACAGGCTGTCATTAAGTCTGTGGACTGTATGGAATGCCAGCCCACATCCACTGCCTCTGCAAACACCACAGATACCTTGAATCTGTCAGGTCTACTTTCCCCTAAATTTGGGTTAATGTAAAGACCATGTCATGCACAGTGACCCTCCTTTTCATGATAATGAAGTCATATTGGCTTCATTGTTTTTCCATAAACATATAATATTTATTCTTAATTTTTACAGAAATTAGAGCCTGGTTGTTTTCTCTAGCAAGGTTCAGCATTGTGTAAACCAGTAGTTCAGAGCTTTAGGATGAGTTTCGTACTTAGCACAGCCTCTCTGTAGCTGTCAGGCAAGAATCCAGCTTGTTGGTTAAGTCTTTAAATTGTTTAGGATCTGAAGCTTGAGCTGTAAAATTGGGGTAAATCAGGAGAGGGGTGATGAGGAGGAGGTGGTGAGTCATAATCAGCACTCAATTAACTGGGACCCTGAACAACCAGCCTTTAAAGGACTCAAGATATTTTGTGGATCCCCATTTACCAAAATAGGTGCATATACCACTTAATGAGAACAAGTGCCAGGTGCTGCACCTCGGTCAGGGCAAATCCTGGTGTCAGTCCAGGCTGAGGGATGAAGGGATTGAGAGCAGCCCTGCTGGGAAGGACTCGGGGCTGCTGGTGTGTGAGAGGCTGGACATGAGCCAGCCGTGAGCACTGGCAGCCCAGAAAGCCAAAGGTGTCCTGGGCTGCATCCAGAGCCCCGTGGGGAGCAGGGGAGGGAGGGAGGGGATTCTGCCCCTCGGCTCTGCTCAGCATCCAGCTCTGGGCTCCAGCACAGGAAGGACAGGGACCGGATGGAACAAGCCCAGAGGAGGCCACCAACTTCTGTTACAAGGAAAGGCTGAGAGAATTTGGTTTGTTCAGCCTGAAAAGAGAAAGCTTTGGTGTGACCTAACTGTGTTGTTCCAGTACCTGAAGGGAGCCCAGAAGAAAGGTGGAGAGGACAAGGGGCAATGGATTCAAACTGAGAGTAGGCTTAGATTAGATATTAGGCAGAAATTCTTTTCTGTGAGGGTGGTGAGGCACAGGAACAGGTTGTCCAGAAAAGCTGTGGCTGCCCCCAGCCTGGAAGTGTTCAAGGCTGGGTTGGATGGAGCTCTGGTCTAGTGAAAGGAGACCCTGCCCATGGCAGGGGTTGGGACTAAATAATCTTTAAGGTCCCTTCCCACCCAAACCCTTTTGTAATTCCATGATCTCTTATTGAAATAAATGCTAAAGGAGAGAATGAAATTGAAAAGACAAGTCCAGAGTGAGCTACAGTCTACTAATTATAAAGACATGTAAAAGAACAGATAGCAAAAAAGTTATATTTTATTGTGAGTTTCAACTCTAGTGAGGTTGATATTATGGAGCAATAATAAACTGAAAAACTTCAAATGAATACCCGAAAAAGATTTGAAAGAAAAACTGCATGAAAGAAAAAAAAAATGCAACATACAAATTCGGTTTTGTATTTTCTGTGAAATTTTGTGCTGAAATTAAAGCAATAAAGGCAGTTCTTTATTTGGGGTATTTTTTACTGCTGGCTGCTCCTTGAGAATCTCAGGTACTGCTCTTTTGTGTCTACCAACAAACTAAAGCATCACCTTTTCATTTACTGTTCAGGAAGAATAATAATAAAAGAAGCATTAAGCTTTAAAACCTGTCAGTGAATTATCTTATGTTTTTTTCTTTTTTGAGAGGGGAACAAAGAGGTAGGGTCAGGTGTCTATTGGCATTTTATTTTTCTTTTTCCTTTGTACAGCTTCTAATGTGTAAGGTTTCCAGTCAGCCAGAACACAGACGTCACATCCTCTGCCACACACACCTTGAAATTCATATAAATAAAAAGTCACTTAATTGCTGGATATAAATATAGCCCTTCTTCAGATACCTTCCTTCCTTGAAGTTGTTACGGTCAAATACTTCTGATTGCTGCCATATTAAGCACAACACTTGAATTACTGAAACATCTCTATAAATTCTAGGATGAAGATTTAAGGTAATTCTGACATTAATTAATTCTGATCCTGTGCTTTGCACTTGCTCTGTTTCTTTAACTAAAAATTACTGTCTGTATGAATGATACCTTATGAATTATTTTCTTTATCTCTACTGGAATTGTAGTTACATCAGATCATTATTTGAAAGTCTAAGTCACAGCTTAAGAATAAAGCAGAAGACTGTAAATGGCAAACCCTATATATTCTTAATTACTTTGTTGTATCTACATCATAGGATTTGAAGAGCTAACCTGTTAGTTGTAACATCAGTTTTGCGAGAGACTTTTTGAACAAGTGAATTCAAACCTGGCATAAATATGCAGAGTTCTACCCAATGCAGTTTGCTTAGAGGGAGGTCCAGATCAGTTTTTCCTCATGACAAATTACTCATTTTATGAAGTACAGCAATATTTGCTGTGGTGTCATACAAAATGGTGATTAAAACCACTACAAAAGTACAAAAAGCACATCTTGGCTGAAGAGTGCCTATGTTCAAAGGATGTGTACAGCTTTTTGGTGAAAGGTGCAACAGCCATTGAGAAAAATTTTGTTAACCTTTAGAGAAAGATCATAGGCATCCGAGAGTTGTTCTGTTTGTGAAATATCTATACTGTGTATATTTTATCTCATTGCTCTAAAAATACATAAACCCCACACAGGCTGATAAAAGTTGCTGTGAACCAAGCAAACAGGTGAAGATGTGGGAAATGCTGCCACTCCTCAACTGCCTGCCACTGATAAAATACACGTCATGAATTTTCACAGCACGGTGGCTTTGTGCTCCCTGATAAAAGAGTTTTACTTCTACTCTGTGGATTTTGTCTTAAAACACAATTTATGACTCCCAAGAATTTATGATTCCCACAATGAAGAATGTTTCTCCACCTGGGCTGGCAGCTCTCTCTTGGTGTTCCTTGTGTCAACACCTCCCTACCTGTACCACAGCTCCCCTGCCCAACAGGCATTAAATAACAACACACACGGTGGCACAGAGATCAGCAGGATTATCACCATTTCTTACTGCAAAGTTAGCAAACAAAAAGAAGAAAACATGCAAGCTTCAAACAGCTTAATAAAGGGGAGCAAGTTAAAATAAATGTAAATGCAAGAGCTAGGTAGAAAAGCAGACAAATCCCCACACATTGTCAGGGAGCAACGTGTGTGCCAGTCTAAGCCAGGAGAGAAGAAAAATAGCAATTATTCAGGAATACACAGAAATAAAGCAGTATTTCCCCCTCACCCACCCACAGCAGTAAACAATGTGCTTTTGAAAATTTTCTCTGTGTTCAGAGCCTTAAACTACCTTTCTCCTATGGTTAAAAACTGCCCTCACAAACTAAAGAAGGGGAGACAAAATAAGTTCCAATGTGAAACACCTGAGCATGTTCCTATTCTTACTGAATTCTGTGGGCTACTTATTTGTTTAAATGTGTACTCCAATATTTTGATAAAGTGAAATATGGGTCATTCAAAGTTAAATTAATAGTTTCTATTCCAGAAAACTCTATGTGGTTGGAAAAACAAAGTCCAAAACGTGCAGCAAACATTTTAAATGAATGCATTTACAGCTTATGAAACACAACGTTAAACAGTGACAACTTCTGTGATTCCAGCAATGATTTTCAATGGGATGTAGCTCTAATTTTACCTGCTATTCAGAATGAGATTAGGAGGACAATGGGAATTTTTTTGAAATTTGAGTTCAGTTGCATGAGTGGGGGCCCTTCTAAAATTTCTAAGTGACATTAAGATCCCAGTCCTTGTGTAATTTGGAACTGAAACTCCTGGGATGCTGTAAAGCAGGTACAAATGTCAGTTCATCAGTTTCAGCTTGACCCAAAACAAGCAACAAAAGAATCACAGTCCAGACACTATTCAGAAAAGGCTCAACACAGTAAATTTCTTATCCAAATTAACTCCTATGTTAGTAAAGAAAAATCCAAGCAATAGCTAGTAGTTTTAAAGGAATTAATCAATATTTAGAAAAAAGATTGTCATAGGAGACATTTAAAGCATGTGGCTTCCTTTTAGCAAATAAGAGAGAAGATTTTTTGTTACTAAATATTTAATCAGAACAGATAAAAAAATCTCTGCAAAAATCTCCTTCAAGCCACTAGAGGATGAGTACTTCTTCATCAAAATAAACAGTTAAGCTGTAATGTAGCTTATCTAAGCCACACTAATAAGCTATTAGACTGGTAATACAATTCAAATCCTAGCAAGAGTAAATGAGAGAGACAGCTTGAATCCTTATTGAATAGTAAGATTAGTAATTTGTTTATGGAAACCCGACTATAAAAATATTTAAACTATGCACATTGGATCATTCATATGCATAAAAAGAAATAGCGTTTCAAAAAATCACTACCTAACAAGGTATGCATAATATTTTCTGTTGTAAGGTAAATATTTCCATATGAAAATAATGCAAAGATTGCTTATATATTCTGTAAAAGGCTAAGAAAACTGTGATGAAGGTATGTACAATCTGACTCAGAGCACCATGTTACATCCTGCTTGGCTGACTGCACTTGTTGACCAGCTTATTTTCATAGTTGTTCTTTTCTGCAAATACCAGACTACCCCACCAACAGAA
>JANPWX010000060.1:299950-430632 GCA_024734555.1 Trochalopteron elliotii
CCGGGCATCAGACGGAGCGGTTCGGGCTCCGTCGGGTTGAGGGACGATGGGGCTGAGCTCAGCCGGTGCCACCCAGGTTAATGTCAGTACTTCAGCCCCCCTCCGCCGCTCAGACCTCGCAGGTTATTTAACACTGACTTACTGGAAGGTGAAAAGAATGGTCCTTGGAAGTGGATGCTCTATTGCATTGAATGCTAATCCTTAAATCGTGTCTCCAGTGGTCATTTTCATAGGCTAGGAGTGCTCGCTCCCACGTTTCGGGTGCCTTTTGAATCGATTTTGAATTCTGATTCAAAAGATTGGAGCACTCAGAGGAGGGATAATGATCTAAAATACAGAGAAGTAGTAAGCAATATCTTTCTAATATGCTTGGTCATATTGGGACCCAATGTAATAACATACTTGAATTTAATTATTGTAACGTGAAATAGTAATTTTTTTTTTAATCTCTAGCATTAAGGATCTTTGTTATCATGTTAAGAAATTCACGAACACTGAGTTTTGTCGATCTCCAGATAAGGAAAAGCAGGTGCAGCTACACAGGTTTGTTTCCTGCATGTGTATATGCTGGGGTACTTTCTGTGGCAGTAGTGTACAAAAGGCTCTGTGGATTGACGACCGTTGCTTTGTCAGTGCTCTCGCTTGGAAGTGCATTTGACATAGAAGCAAATGACTTCAAGTAATTTCAGTCAGCTTTTTAGTCTTTATTTTCTTGTTCCTTTGTCGTGTAGTATTTGAACTATACTGCTGAATAGAGGAAAGGGATAATACGTTTACTGAAGACTTAATGTGTAGTCGAGTGTACGAGTCATTGTAAAGTAGGAGCGCTATGCATAGAGTTCTCTGCTTGCCTTGAAATGCCTCAGCTGGTTCAATGGAACAATGAAAGTGAAAATATTTACACTAATGAGATTCTGTAAAACCGGAGAGATGAAAGTGGATTAAATAGATTTCTCTTTGGCTATTTTAGATCTTGTCTTAGGAGTTTACTATGTTTCTGTCTCTACAAAGAGAGAAAGAGAGCGCTGTGTGTTTGCTTCTGCACATTGCTGTTAGACTTAAGTGTCTGAGATCGATGACTGAAAGATTAATGACCCTTTTGAAGATCTAGTAAAATGTTACACTTGCTGCCATCACACCTCCTGTGAAGTGTTGTGCCTGGGGATCTGGGTTTAATTGTTTTCTAATAAAAGACATAGGCAATGTTTTCATAGCAGTTATGCATTCTATTAACTAATAACAGGAGGCTTATGGTGTTATACATTTTGTTGCTTTATATTAAATTGTGAGTAATGACCCCTGCAAGGAATACAGATAAAGCAATGAGTGCCACTTCCAGCTATCACATCAGCAGTTCAAGTGTGGATACCAGGTAGATCTGAAAAGTTAATATGATTTTGAAATGTAACTTTAACTGGAGACCAGGCAGGGTGTTTTAAAGGTGTAATATAAACACGGCACACCCATCTTTGAGGTTTTGCTCATTTTATCAAAATAGGGAATAAATAAATGTTGTACAAATGCATTGCTTCTTGTATTGCCCTGTCATTCACTCTGTCATTCAGATACCTCAGAGCTTAACAGATGCCTAATGGCTTAAATTTCAACAAAGAAAGGTCATGTTCTCTAATTCAGTGACAGTAAACAACCATAATGATTTAAAAATAACTGTAAGGATTTTTTCATGTACCATTACAGGTTATGAGAAAACTATTGGCTAAATCAGGGTATCACTGGGATATACCTAGATATGGGTTTTTGTCTTAATGCTGCAGCTGTTACTGAACAGTTGGACTCATAGAGGGAAATGCCAGGAAGGGAAAAAAAAATAGGAATTATTATCTTTAAATACTCAGATCATGGAAAGTAAGTTTGGATTTTTGGAATTTATGGTGGAGCAGGAGTTCTTTGGGAGCTCCCACTTCCCTAAAAAGATAGAATTACTTTCATGTTGCTTCTTGTAGTGAAGGCAACATTTCAATGATTCTGCTCAGATGTGTCGAGATTTTAGAATGAAGACAAAATGTTCTCAGTGTGCCTGTGAGTCAGCTGGGCATGGTGGAGTTCATAATGCAGAAAGATTGCTGAGAGTCAAACTTGGAGATTGCACATCAATTTTACTCCTGAAGATTTTACTCTAACTGATTTTGATGCATCTGTGGATGTTGGTGCTGGCATGGGAAAAGAATAAAACTGACATCAGGTACACTGATGAGATACTTCTAAAAGTGCAGAGCTTTCCTATCACCAAATGATGTATTTTACTGGGGCAAACCAATTCCATGATTTCATGTTATAATTGCTTTAGTGACTCATTATTTATTTAACAACAGAAATTACAGGTCCTTCTAGTACATCCATGCCATGAATTATGCATTTGTATATATCTCAGATTATTTATGGTTTGAATATACTTTGCTTTGCAAACTTCAGGGGTTTTTTTTGTTGTTGTTATGGATTGTCTGCTCCTCCATTGTGGGACATTGCTCTAATTTACCTACATTTCTTTTCTGAATTTTTTTCCCACTTTTCTTTACAATACTTCTGGTCTGTAAAGAAGACATAGAATTACTGTATTGAAGTTTTCAAACTTTGGTCTGAGCAAAGAAATCTCATGTATTCCCAAGGAAATTGTACAAAAATTATAGTGAAACCAACTGCCTTTTTTTAGTGTGGGAATTTGAAATTGGCCATTTCTCAGGTTTACACTGAGAAAATTTGATGAAATAAACAGAAATGAACAGATACTGAAGTTCCATTAACTTTATAATCCCTAAATTTTTATTTGTGTTTTACTTTTAAAAGCAATCTTTATTTCTAATGACTAAGGTAATGCCTACTCTGTTATTTTTAATGATGTGTAGAATCCAATAAAATAGTTTTTCTTGACCAGGAAAGTTGTATGTAAAAATTGATTTGTGTTAGTGCCTCATGAAATAATTTTAGAGACATAAGGTACAAAGTAAGTAGTTAGGAAATTAAAACCTTCACGATCAACTTGGCAATTTGCTTAAAAATACAGAATTGGAACTCAGCTAATTGCATTGAATTGCATGATGTTTATTTGATCCCATGCTAGTGCTAATTTCATTAAAAGGCTATCACATGAAGAAATATTAAATTATTCATGTATTGTAAAACACTGTCATACGTGCATTGTTTCAGTTGCTTGTCTTGTCTTGTTTAATTTAATTTTTCTCTCCCTCTATGGGTTGGTAGTTTTCTCTTGTTCTTTTACTTTGCTGCTTTTTGACATATTTTTAGTTATTTTATAGGTTGCCAGTAATCAGAGCTAGAGAACAAGTAGTGTCCAAGCATACTGAAGCAGCACTCTGACTTTGCAGCAGTTCTCTTCTATCCAGTCTGATTAGTGATGACTGAATGTTCCACTTCAGAGCATGATGTGGTAGCCACTGGTGCAGTGCATTTTTGAGTCAGTGTTCAAGTTATTCTTTTAGTAGCAAAGAGATCTCTTTGGTCTTGGGGATGATTTGTTGTGTTTACTCTACTGGTTGTATTTCCACATCTAGAACAGAAAATATCTTTTAGACATAATAGTAGACATTTTATTTAAAATGGAATTCTAGAGGGATATAATCTGAGTTTAGAAAAGTCAAGGAAGGAACTGATATTATAAAAACTGGACAACAGATTATATTTTAAATTTTGTTCTTATAATTATTTCTATAATTTTAAAAGTTATTTTTTATTTCCCCTCCTGAATTTCTGCCTGATTGTTCTTCTTCATTCTCTCCCTTTTGTTTTGTACCTTTGAATGCCGGATGAATTTATTTTTGTCTTTGATCATAGTATTTGAATGTTTGTAGACATAAGTGCAGTGATTTCAGGATTTTTTGTCCTTTGACCCCTGCTTTTGTATTTTTATCTTGTGTTGGGTTTTTGCTTTTTTTTTTTTTTAATTTTTTTTATCTCAATAGATTTCTAGCAAAGTGTTTAGTGCTGAATGCAGGAATCCAGACTTAGCAAACTGATGCAGGAAGAAGGATTGTTGTTTCTTGGCTCACTGGTCTAATACTTCAGAATGAGCAGCATGAATTTCATTGGCCAGGTTATTTCAGGTTGCAGTGGACAGTGCTGTGTAAAAGGACATCCTTTAATCTAACTGCTAAATCACCTTGGTGTCAGTATCCTGATTAATTCCTCACATGATCCTGTTTTCTATAAGCACTGACATCCCTTCTGAAAGGTCTCTAATCCTTAAATTCATAATGAATTCTTTAATATATTTTAAATGCTATTTTTTTCCATTCTCTACTCATTAATGAAGGGTATATACTTAGATTATATGGTTATTGTGATTGAAATGTTTTGTGACGTGACCACTCTGTTGGCTCTTTTACCTTTAATAACAGTAACATCTAGAGTTAGCAGATGCCCTTGAACTTTCTTTTATTTGGATGTCCTTTAGCCTGAGTTTTGAGATACCATGTTGTTTCCTGCTGACTAGGTCTGCTCACTCTTGCAGTAATTTCAAGATGCAGAATTTCAATATTTGCACTGATGAATATCCTATGTGTGAGAAGAGGCTGTGACAGCTCAGTTTGTTCTTCTTGGAGGCAACAAAGGGGGATCCAAGTGCCCTTCTCAGCACCTAATGGGTGGTCATAGAGAACAGGAGCAAGATTTTTCTCAGATGTGGTCAGTGAAACGAGGAGAGGGGACACACATGCTATAGTGGGGGAAGTCCCAGTTAAATCTAAGGAAAAAGATTCCTGGCAATGATGGTGGTCAAACACTGGAACAGGCATTTAGAACAGTTGTAGGACCTTCATCCCTGGAGATTCTGGGCTTGAGTGGCCAAAACCCCAAGCATCTTGACCTGAGCAGGGCTTGGAGCAGAGAACTCCCTCAAGTTCCTTCCAGTCTAAACCATTCTGTATATACACACCCCTGCATTTTTTCCCCCATTAGATTTTGCATTTGCCTGTTACTCTTGTCCTGTTCACGCCTTCCCTTTACTGGATATCTGAATTATTTCCCTGTTGTTATATATGTCTGTTTTACATGAAGTTTAGACTGTATCTGGATGCTGATGAACTTCCTGCCATGCAAGCAGGACTTCTAAGAGGCAATGTTACTGTCAATTTCAGGACACTTAAGTTTGCATCTCCTTTAGTCACAAATGATGATATTCACATTTCACAGTCATTGTTGAGGTTTTTTTCAATTTACAATTGTGTGTCACATCAAACTTATGGGTGTAATTTGTTTTCTCTGAGTTCTTGTGGTCTGCAAGTGCAGTGTTGTTCAGGTACCTCATGAACTCTGATCTCCAGGGCTGCAATGGAGCTGGTGAAGTTCTGCAGTGTGGCAATGTGTGGTTTCAAATGGCACAGAATGAATTAATGTGAAAACTAGTTTCTCCACCCAATTTATTTTAGCAGTTATAACATCTGGTTTCTCTAAGTGTAGTAGAAATGTATTTCCAGTCAGAAATTTAAGCTTTTCAAATTAACATCTTGCCTTGAAGCATATAATGTGAGTAAGAGACTACTCAGCAGTTTCCTAAGCAGTCAGTAAAGAATTGTCCTGTGATTTTTGCCATGGGATCTAAACAAACTTATTGTAAATATCTGTAGAATAAAACTGGAATAATGTAATAACCCAAACTGTCTCAGTTATATAAGAGGTTATTATTTAGGTATCATCTACACACTGACCTTTGGAATCTTTGTATTGTCTTTTCCAGTATCTCAAAATGCTCTCTTTAAATTTGTTAAAAATAGTTCTTTTTAAGGGCTAGTCAGGTCATTACATATACTGCAAACTATTTGGTTCTGAAAAATTCCATCATATAAATGAAAGTTTCATGTGTTTGCTTTCAATACAATGATTTTTTTTATGATTAATGATTGCAAAAAGCTGGATCAGGTGTAAAGTAACTGAATAATAGAAGATATGCTATGCTAAGATGCTTCAGCTTTTCATATGTTGTACTTTATTGCAGTTTATGCTCTTTGATCTAAGAGAATCGGTTTGCAGTCATGTCTGCTTAAAAACCATCATTGTTTTACTTTCCTTTGAAAGAATCTAACTTGATGTTGTCATGTGTATATTGTGTAGCTCTGGAACTCATCTTTACTGGAGCAGGTTCCCAATGAAAATGGAGTTGTATGCCTTGATTCAGTGTTACAGGAGCTAGGATTGCTCCCCTCCTCTTGAGGGCTCTCAGAACCTTGTCCATATTGCTCTTCTGAGAGCACATGTTTGAGAGCAGTAATTTCAGAAGTGGCATTTAGCAGGATCTCGATTGATCATGGGGTCATGAGTCTAGAAATCTTAGAGGATGATTAATTAAAATTAAACTTCTGTTTTAATAGGCAGATATGGGTCTGCTCAAAACAGTGTCCACTTGACCACAAACATAGGTTGGTTGGTTTTTGGTTTTGCAGATGCTTTTGACACTCTCACAGCTCACTCTGTTCTTGTTAAATATCAAACCCCCATGATATTTTGTGTTACATTTGTGTTCCAGTTAATCCCACAGTTTAATTGCATGGAAAAAAATAATTCTGCTAGTTTTCATTTCCTGTCTTTCAATTTAATTGCATTCCCCTGTTGTATTTTTTCCCTTTAAAAAATGAATTATTCCACTCCTTTTTCCGTGTGCACGTAGTGAATATTTTTCTTTTTGCAATGTTCGTTCTGAACTGAATAAGTCAGTTAATGATATTCCAGTTGTTTGTTGGTTAATCTAAAAAAGGGTTTTGTGCAATGTTAAATCCCATTTTTATGTATGCTGAGAGGTTACCTGTTCTCTTGACAACTGCACTAGAGGGAAGGCTTTGATAATATTAATTTTTTTTTTTTTTTAATACTTTTGGTTGATGTGGTAAGCTGAGCTCAGCAACCTGCCTAGTGGTATGGTGATCCTCAAATAAAGGGATCCAAATTTCCAGTGCACCTGCAGCAGCTGAAAGCACATTTTTTGGCAAAAGTAGGGCTAATTGCATTAAAATTTCTTGGTGGCATTTAAGTAAAAATCTGAAGGTAAAAGCAGTTTATTATGTGTGTTTGACACTTTAGGGCACTGTTTATTAAAAGTCTTGAGTTGGTTTTTAAGGAAAAAAAGTAGTTTTATTCAGCTTTTTGTTTCTGTTTAGTTTTTCCACTTTATATGTTACCGGAATAAAGTAAACTCCAAAATAAATATTCTCTGGAGGGAAAATTTTCATTTGTCAATACGAACTCACAAAACATAAATTGCAATTGTATTATTAGAAAAAAGGTCTTAAACTGTGATTCAGTTGTAATTTTCCAACAATTTTGTAACAAGAGAAAGGCACATCAAAATAAACATTGAGAAAGTAATATTTGCTTGATCTGAAAACTCTTTTAATTCTTCCATTGGCTGAGTGTAATCTCTCACAAAGAAGCACTCAGGCACTCAAAAGCTGATTTGTGTGCTGCATATGGAGCCTGTTTAAGTTCAGCAGTATATATCACTGCCCTATATTATTTTTCAAGTTGACCTTGGTTTGCTTTACAATAATACAGGCTGTGACAATTCTGTATTTTTAGTATTATATTCTGGTGTAAACCCTGAAAAGGTAGCTGTAAATTCTATAGAAAGATCTGGATTTGATACATAGTAACTAGGAATGGGAATATCAGGATTTGGTGCTTGCAGTTCTCACTGCCTTGCTGAGTCACACTGGGTAAAAACTCATAGAACCTTCTTACTTACATTTCTCCTCTATAAATTCAGTTAATCCTGGATGTTCAAAAGGTTAATTTGTGAATACGTATAAAGGCTCTAAGAATGCTGAGTGAGAAGCACTTTGTAAGGAATCATGGTATGGAAATGCCAGATCCTGAATTACACATCAGTGATCCTATCAGGATATATGTAAATTCTAATGAAAAAAGCCTTTTTATTACAGAAAAAAATCAACCCCTTGGACTATTTTTGTATTTGGAAAATATTCAGTCTAGCAGTTTACAAATTAATTTAGTTTCATAATGTTCTTTCCCACTGAAAACAGGGCAATATATCAGTGACCAGTATTTCAAAGACTTCTGTAGCAAAGGTGTTTGTGAACAAGTTGCTCTTGAATAAGGTAAGAACAGAATTCTAACTGACAGTGAAAGTAGGGTTGTTTTACTGAGATAAGGTCCCTGAATGTTAATGATTTTGAGAACTTCGTTGTATTTCATGTATTAGTTGCAACAGCAGCTGTATTGTCAGTTTGAGAAGACTTTGGGGTAGCTGTAGGAACAATAGCTGTAAAGAAAGTAACAAGATACAGTTCCTTTTCTTACCAACAAGCCTCTCTTTCAGGCTAGGTAGCCCTTATCTGGTCCTTTGTGCTGGATCTAATGAAGCTCAAGTTTGTTGATGACAAGTGTACAAGAAGAGGAATAACTTCAGTCAACCATGCCTATTCTGAATAAATAAATAAACTCTGATTCTTTGGGAGGATATCCATAAGTTTTGGAAGGTGTATGTGGTATAATCTGCTCTGAGCTTGAGTGTTCAACATGCAATTTAAAGATGTGCAGATAATGTCACAAGAGAGCAGAAGGTGTTCCAGAATGTTGTTCCCTTCTGTGAACAAATAGAAGTTCCTTGAAGTCATGTTGAGGTAACTTTATTTACAAGACAGAGAAGGGAGAAATAGAATGCACCCCGAGAAAGATTAGTAGATATGGAAAGATTCAAGTAATGTGGGATAGACTACTTGTTCTTTTATACAGAGACAAACAGGAAGAGTCTGAAGGTAATCTTGTGACAAGGACAATCTTTTAAAAAACCAACATCAGAGAGACAGTTAAATTCTTCTGAGCATCAGCTATTAATTAAATCATGTGGCTAAGGAAAAATGGACAATTTTTTGTAATTTTCCAGACTTGGTACGTTGCTGTGATCTCCCTTTGAAATATATATTAGTTGTGTTTGTTCATAAGGACAGTAACTGTCACCAAGAACCACATGACTTAGGTCATTCTTATTCATATAGGTCATTCATATTCAAATAAGGTTTCTTATTCAGCCTCAGTGCTTTGTGCATTCAGTTCAGCAAATCTGTAAAAATTAATGCAAATTTTATTTTTATCTTTGCTTTAAAGGTGATGTATGGTTTCTTCTGCTGAAGAAATTAAGCAAATTGTTAAATACCTTTGTCAAAATCAAATTAGTGAGCGAATTTCTGTAATGGCTAACCAAAACAAATTTTCTAGGTTTCATATGCACCTAGCAGTCTATTAATAACTTGTGATTGACTATATACTTGTACTTTTATCGTAATCTAATTTTCAGGCAAATTTAACCGTTTTCAGGCAAACTGAACATTAAACAGAAGGAAAAAAAGTGTAAAAAGTCTAATAATAGTTTATGAGCTAAATGCCTTTTGTGTTGAGATTTCTAATTTGGCTGTCTGGTCGCAAGAGAGTTTCCTGGCATTAATTGTGACTATGGAACACCAAGATTGTGTTCTTGTATGTGGGGATCTGAGAAACTTTCTTATTTGAGAATGTCTTTGAATTTCAGGGAGTAGGGTTACATGAGGTTTACTGACATAGGCAGGGTCTGTAAGATCAGATACTTGATTAATTCTTTTTAAGGCTACAGTGTACTGTGTGATGATGGCATATGTGACAACTGAAGAAAATGGTGTTGAGTCCCCTGGGAAATTAACATGTTTAATTGAAGGAAGGACAATCTGACTTAATTTACATAACTGTAATAGACTCTAATGTTAAAATTTGTCTAACTATTGCCTTTTAAAAGTAGTGGAAAGGTACTGAGTCGATGTTATAGAAATTCTCAATAATCTTTCTGAGGGTTTGTGGGGACCTGGCTTGTACAGAGGATGCTGCTTGGGACTTGACTGTGATACCACTTAAAGCTGATGTAAACTCATAGTCATTTCTTTGTCTATGAAAACATTAAAGATAAGTTTAGAATTTATTATTTCAGTAACCATTTGAAGTTTGGTTTCTTGGAATGTACCAAAGAAATTCTCTAAGGTGAAAGAATGCAGGAACAAGGTCAGCTGTGCCACTTGATTCCAAAACACCTTTCTCCCCAGTTAAACATCTTCCCCTACAATCGTCAAATTTCATCATTTTCTTTTCTGCAGGTGAGTGAGAAAGGATAGATCAATAGTTAGAGTGATTCTGCCTTTTCACAAAGGTCTGTTTAAGAACAGCAGGATAGATCTATCAGTTACAGCTCTCTGATTATCACATCCTGCTGGTAAGCAGTGTGTAGCAAACCAGGGTATGGCCCAAAATTCACTAATTTTGATTTAGGAACATGGAGGCTTTTCTGTTAATGTAACATATTTGAGAGTGATTTAACTGTATTTTATGTTTACATGAGACATAATGTAAATCATTATACTAATCAATTGAAAGATACTCTGGAATGACAGCTGTGCTAACAAACCTTAGTATGTGACATACAGCAATCACAGATGTAGCCTCTTAGTTATTTTTGCATGATGTATGTGCTTTTCACTTTGTAAAGAGTACTGCAGCATCTTCCAACTTCAGATTTCTAGTTCTGAGGACATTTTTCTTTTCCAAGATGCATTTGCATCCAGCTCTATTCTGTATTCTCAGATTTTCTAAGCTCCTTGCCCACAGTGTGGAAGTTCACCCCACTTGGAGGTGGGGCCTTTTCTGCCAGAAGCTACTGAGCTCTGAGAGCTGCTGGCTGGCAGAGGCTCTTCCAGGCTTCTTGGCAGTGAGCAGGGCAGTTCTGTGAAGCTGAAGTTCTGTGAAGTCTTGAGAACTTCAAGTTAGCCTGGCAGTCTTATGGCTTTGAAATTCTCTGACTTTTGAGAGTGGGGCTGAGGGCAGCTGAGGGCTTCAAGGGGCAGCATTCCCTGATCTTGGAGCAGAGCATTAGTGCTGCAGTAGGAAGGCAAAGTGTCTGTCAGAAACACATCTGTGATTTGGCCTCCTCTGATCAGAGGTGCCAGCACAAAACTCATTTTAATCAATGGATTGTCATTTTCTGATAACTCCCATGTTCAGCTAGAAGTTTCTATCACTTGTGGTGTCTGGAGAGAAAAGTTCCTGAGTATTTAATGGTGAATTGATTTAGATAATCTTGCCATTACCTAATCTAATTTTGGAGAAAACTGTAAAACTGTTGAGTTCCAGTTGTTGATCAGTGCAGTTCATTTTTCTCAGTCTTTTTGCAATAACAGAGATGGGGTTTTCTGTTTTTCAAGGGAATTTTAAAGGTGTTAGGTTGATTGCTGATCAGGCTGAGGTGATGATACAAGTTTCATCATTTTAGAAGAATTTGCTTTCTTTCTAAAGACAATCATGTCAAACCCAGAGTGAACCAAAGTGTACATAGGGGTGTTTCAGTGCAGAAACTAATTTGCACTCATTCTACTGCAATTATGGATGAGTAGAATAAGAAGTCATTTGTAGTCCCTTTAAACCTCATGAAGTAAGTGGGATGAAGATGAGTATGGAATACAATGTTGTGTGTTTGCATTTCTTGAGTTAAGACATGAAATACAGGCAGCATTGGGGAAAAAAAAGGAGAAAAGTTCAACTTTATGAATGACTTTAAACTTGTGCAACAGATGAGCTGAAATATTTGCCATAGATATTCATCATAGAACGAGGAAATCAACATATTCAGGCTTAATCACAAAGCACTTGTGTCTGTGCTCTGGAGTTTGACAGTTAGAGAAGTTTTGATTTCATGTACAAAATATGTTCTGAGCAAAGGAAGTTTGCATTACTGTGTTGGCTGGTTTGCAAAGGGAGAACTGGGCTGGGGCACTGGTCTGACATCCACATCCACAGCAGTGCTGCTCCTGAACCACAAAGCTGCCCAGGCCTTTGACCTTCACAGGGTTTGGAATACTTTTGAGGATACTAGCTAGATGAGTAAATATATACTTCAAAAGGCCAGTAGAAGACAATCTATTTGAACTATTTTCTAGGTATGTTTTTCTGGTTTTCCTCTACCTTTATCAGAATAACATCTGTTCGATTCCCAGTTTGTTTGATGCTTTGGCATCTGTTCACTGCAGTTGCAGGAATGTAATTTCTGTCTCTTCTGGTGTTGTCTTTTAACTGTGAGTTGCATAAATAAAGTTAGCTGCCAAAAATAGTTATTTTCTTCTTAGACAAAGAGGATTTAGATGCTGAAAAAGTCTGATAGCTTCTTTTCTTGCTTGACTTGCATTTCAATGGCATTGTGGGATTTTCCTTTCAGTACTGACAGTTCTTTAGGTATAACTAAAAGGATACTTGGTTTGAATTTTCTGTGTCTCAGCTAGGTGAATTCACATAATATATCAGAGAATTTGACTGTTGGCCTTTCCTTTGGCACCTGCCTGTATTCCAGGTCTGAATAAATGCATTTATGGTGCTGCATAGTGCTCCAGGTGTCCTTATCACTCTCAGAGGTATGAAAGGATTATGAATTTCTGTGGTCCTATTATAATGTTATATACCATTGTTCATGTGGGTACAGCAACCTATGTTATTTTTAGCCATCTGTATGGATTTTTGAATTTTCCTTCTTCTTAGGCCAGCATGGTTCTTTAATACAGAAGCAGACATAGTTAGACATCTGCCATAGGATTTCACATGAATAGAAGTATTAAGAACTAATTTTTTGGCATTAAGGTATGAATTGGGATATATAAGAAGCAGATAATTTAGAGAAAAAATAGACAAGTTTTCATTGCTGATGAATTTCCAAATATAATAATCATATTTATTCTCCTTTCCTTTTTTTCATAGCAAATCTGATTTACATTTCCACAATGAATGCTAGAGAACCAATTTGAGTGATCCAGTTAGTTTTCATTTACTGCTATTAGACAAATTATGGACTAATAGGTAAAATATTTTTGCTCAGCAGCAACCTCAGCAGTGACTTACCAGCTAGAAATACTGCCTACATTTTAGTTTTGAAAAATTTAGTAAAACTTGCTCAATGCTTGACCAATTTAATAGATTTCCCTGGTTTTGACTATCTTCTTAATCCTTACTTTCAATTATGACTTTCCCTTATAATTATTAAGTAATACTGTTATGTCAGAATGTGTTTAGGTCCTTAGGTTTTTTAGATCTCATTTCCACTTTGGCCAATAACTGATGTGGAGGTCATGTGCCTTTTTGCTGAGGTCACATTGCACAGTCATCTACATCAGCTTGGATGTGTGAGTGGATTGCATCTCTTCTTATTCCAGATCAAGTGAGAGGATTTTTCTAGAAAAGAAGTTTCTCTAAAATTTCTTTTTGTGAAATATGTTGGGAGTCAGTCTTTATAATTCTTCACTGCCAATAAGTTTTGGTTTTATGTATAAGATTGAAATTCTGAGTCCTTCAGTGAGTTTTTCCAGTTGTAGTTATAATTTCATAATTGTTTTACTGTTTCTGTTTATTCTGGAAAAGTGTTCCTGGAGCAAGTCAATGGCTCCTATCACCAAGCTAGCTGAGAATGGGAATTGTACTTGGAAATCCTATGAAGCACAGAGGCATCATTCTGAATAAATTTGTTTGCAATATTTTACTATAAAATTAAAAATGCTTTGTGGAAAATCAGATGACAAAAGTACTCTAATTAGTGCTGCAGTTCATCTTCTTGTTTTGTTTCAACTAACTAGACCAGATAGCAACTATCTTATTTTTCTACACTTGTGATAACTCACTGCAGATTGATAGTGTAAGTAAAATCTGAGATTCCATTTTTGTGTGGGTTTTGGAATAATCACTTGTTGAAGCTGTGTAACAATAACTTCTTTCTAGCAACATTTAAAATAATTATCTACGATGATGCATTTGAGCTTAACAGTTGAATTGGACTCCCATCATTGATATATATGCAGATGCACCCAAATGGTGTGGCAAGTGTGGTTTAATTTTTTCACAGTGGACTGTGGTGCTGATGACAGTCTTCAAGAAGCTCATTTTCCCAGGTACTCTGAAATGGCTTGAATAGAGCAGTGCAGCTCAGAGGCCTTGCTCTGAAACCTTGAGTCATCTGCTGTGCTGGATAGATGTGGTAAGCACAGTTTGTTCTAGGTGCCCTTGGGTTTTATGCTTTTTTTAATTTTTTTTTTTAATGTTTTCGTTGTGTATCACTATAGGGTGAGTCCTATGTTGGATTCTATGTGAAGACAAAAGATTTGATATGATTCAAGATGAGATGAATGAAGAAAGAAAGAAATAAGAATCTGTTTTGCAGGCGTATTTAAAATTCCTAATTAAAGGCTGTTTCCATTGCACTCAGCGGATTGTGGACTGGATCAATAGACTGCAAGAGTGATCAATATCTGCAAGACCACATTATTGGTCAAGTCAGATAAAATAGTTCTGGCTACAAATAATTAATAGATGTAAGAAAAAAATCCTGTCCTCAACCTGCTTTGTTCTTCCTTCTCCCCTGCCTGACAGTTGTTTTTTGATCCGAAGGTTTGGAAACTTGGTATTGCAAGGCATGATTTGTAATCTGCCCCTAGAAATTTCCTCACAATTTTCTTCAACATCAAAAATTTCTGTATCTCTATAATGTTGAAATAAGATATGCTCACATTTCACTTTGGACATCTCTTGATCTTATAAGAAAAGTGTAGACCTTGAGATCACAAAATGGACTGTATTTTTCATTCCAAATATTGCAAACTTTCTTGTACAATTTAACAATATGGTGACTTTTTAGAGTTTATCAGAGCTAATAGATAACTGTAGATTTTTACTGGCTGATACTAATTTACTTTCCTTATTGTCCCTATCAGTTTTATTCTAGAAGTGTTTTAGTAAATCCTCCAGCAATCTGGTGCATTTTGATGCTATGTTTAGTTGTGCCAAGGTCTTATTTTGGTTTCCCTTTGTATTTAGGCCTTTTGTCCCCCTTGTATTTTTGCTTTTACCAGTTTATCTTGTCACAGGATGTTATTCTGGTGAATTGTTTCGTTTACCTTAATTTCTGTAGAGTGGTTCTGAATTCCTGAAAGCGTTCCTTTGTGTGGACTATAACCTTATGGAAATCTCAGTAATGGTTAAAACTCATCTCATTATGATGAAACATTTTCACTCTGTAATAATAAGCACATGAATACAAATTCTACTTTTCACTTTATTGCAGGTTTTTGTTTGTGCACCTGTGACAATGCAAAGGTTCTTCTACTAACTTCCTCCTTTCCTTGCACGTTTTTGGGAAGTTTTGTACAGAAGGGCTGAAACTGGAGTGGAAGAGCTTTGGACAAAATCTTTCTTGTGCTAATAGTCACTTTGCATTATCTGTTATTGGGGAAACAGCATACTCCACATGGAAGAAAGCTCCAGGGTGATGAGGATCATGTGGAGTCACCTACATTTGTCTGCGTAGAGCTGAGCTTTATTTAGAATGGTTAATGCTGATCAGGAGCTAACAAAGCTCCTGACTCCCTGCCAGCTCCATGCACAATTACCCCAGTCCCTGGAGTGTGGTGCTGAGGCATTGCAGCTGACTGGTAATGCAGCATCATGCCAGAATTAACCCTGCTGAGCCAGCTCCAATGTTTTCCCCATCTGTAGTCTGCTTATTTTCCACCCTAAAAAATCTGCTAACAACTGAAAGCTGAATGCAGTCATCAAACTGTTCACATGAAATTTTCTTATTTTATATGAATAAAATGAGCCAGTTCTGGTTTTGTGTCTTAGGAAGTTTCACAGAAGGCTCTTTACTAATTACAGTAACCTACAGATGCAGAGATCTTTTTCTGTGCATTTTTCCCTGGCTGCCAGGTCAGCTCTCTATAAAGGCTGATGCACATCCAGCTTTCTCCCAGCTGTTTGCCTACAAATTGCAAGTCAATATTTGATCATCAGCCAGTTGCCTTTTCTGGACTTGGTGGAAGTAAATTTTTCTTTTACAAATAATATATGTACAAATAATTATTTATTTACAAATAATAAATGGAATTTCTTGGAAGTAAGAAATTTCATTTACCATTTGTAATAATAATGGCTGTTTCTCCTTGCCATTCTAGCTCCCATGCCAACACAGACTTCTGTAACTTGGTCTGGTGGAGAGAATGATCTTTCTCCAGGAGAATCTCCATAGAGATGAGTGTGCATTGTCTGAAAGAAGCCAGGCTTGGTGCATGATGGCTCTAATAGCTTCATGGTTGGTCCATCAGTGTGGAAAAGGTAGATCTTCCTCATATCTCCATTCCTCTGCAATTAATTTTAGGTGTCTGGGTTGCTGAAGGAAAAAAATCAGTTCATTTTAAAAAGGAGCTATCATATAGATTCACAAAGTTTATCCCAGCATCTGTTTTTTAATCAACAATGAGAAGCACCTCATAACTTTTAAACAAATATGCGAGATTTAGGAACCAGAATATGTATATGTAAGATGTAACTTTTTAGGCAAAGAAATTTGTATAATGGGTTGGCATTCGCAACAAAAGGTCTTGAACTTGATGTAATAGCTGTTGTAATTAAAAAAAATATTCCAATAGTTATCAGAATGTCATCTGAATGTCATCTCTTCTTTAGGAATGCATATAGAAACTACAAGTTAAAATTCCAGTTCAGCACATTTTTAAAATCAGGGTTTTGGAAAATGTAGAGTTTTGCAGTTGATGTGTCTTGATATGTTTTGATTTATACAGCAGTCACTGTCAGGTCCTTTAACAGAACCTCCTGCTTCCCCTTTCGTGTCAGTTCAGGCCAGCTGGTAAGACCAGTAAAAGTGTTCAATGATACCAGTTTTGGGGCTGGTGCCCTGAGAGTCTCTTAGGTGTTTATCTGGCAAAATTACTCTCACATTTCAGTAATTTTAGGTGTCTATGAGATTGTGCTGAAGTATGTCCTAATTCAAGGTCTTCATCTCCTTAGAATTAACATAAAAAGATCGGGTTTTGTTCTGAATATGGGTAACTAATTAGTTACAAGTACTTCTGTTTATCTGGTTTCCAAAAAAGTTTTTTTCATATTATATATAACTAATATAATAATGTTTTTGTTGCAGTACAGTGAAAAGCACTGAATGGTAAGCATTCTGTTCTCTTTATCTTGAACCATAATTCAACTCTGTTTCTTAGAAATTCAGAACTATCTTATTCCTGTAAAAGGCAGAGTGTTTTATCTACATTTGCATTTTGCATGTATGTGTAATTCTGAAAGTAAAAGTATTTTTTTGGTTGTTGGAAATAGATCCATATGATGATAAAAAGTGAAGAACCAATTTGATTTCTCAAAAGAAATGCTTCTTCACTAGACACGTAAATGAACACTCTATATTCTTATCTAAGTTTGGGGAAATTATTGGTGCTGTCTTAACTGAATGGTTGAATGCTTAGTTGATTTTTTAAAGAATGAAATAAACTTTCTCAGTTGTAATCCATCATTTGGAAGAATTGCTTATAAATGCCCTGGTTCTATGGACATCCACAAAGTAACTGTTCTTGCTGTTTTAAAGTATGTTTGAAAAAGCATTAATGTCATATTGATAGTCCAAAAGTATAAAAGTGATACCTGTTAAACCCTAGGATCATATGCATGTTTTACATGCTTTCTTTTTTCAGAAGACTGAATGGTTTCAGACTGCATGAGTCCAGTTGAGAATCATTGCTTTATTTCACTGGAGTTTCCTGGGTTCTAAAAGGATGGAAACTGAGGAGCACCTCTGGCTCTTAATTGCTCGAATCATTCATGCATTAACCAATGCACATGCAAAGCAATTAAATGCTATCAGTGTGAAGTCTGTTTATACAGTTTTGTTGTAAGACCTGGAGAAGAACTTAAAATAGCTATATCTAATAATAGAGAATGTATAATAGAAAGACTTAATAGTGTGGAACAATTCTTTATTCAGAGGGTTTTGCAGAAGGCACACAGACTGTCTCCTAGTGCCCAAGACACTACTAATGTTGCTAAACACCAATACTGAAGGGCTGCCGTCGCTTTTTGTAGCCACACCTTTATTCAGAGTTTAGCCAGGCTTGGAGCCTTGGTGGTTCATGGTACAGCAGGAGCCCCTGTCCTGCCCGAGGTGTCTGAATTACAGCTGTTCCCAGCTGTGACCCTTTAGCTGCCCCACCGGGGATGTGATTCCCAGGGCCCCGGGCAGGTGTCCGGGTGAGTTCCCGGCCGAGGTGCCCGTCCTGCCCCGGGCAATGCTTGGGGACATCGGGGCTGTCCCTGGGCTTGGCCCCTGCTGATGCTCGGCCGCTGTCCCGGGGGAGCCGCGGGATGAAAACACCGCGCTCAGGGGCACAATCCAGTGATTAACAAAAGCCTTCGGTCTGGGAAATTCTTCCGTCTGTAGCACAAATTCTCCCTGCACTGCCATCTGCATCCTTTCTTTCTTACTCCTGCAGAATACACACCTCATTGTTTGTATTTTAGAGCTGTTTGAGATGTGCACAGTCAGTAAAGCAAATTTATTGTCACCTCTTATGTTAAAATTAAACGGTGAAAGGTTTATACAATAAGGAAATATTGAATTAGGCCTAGAGGTTTTCTAACTCGTTTATGAGTAGGAGGAAACAAGTGTATTTTGCCAAGTATCTTTAATTGAAAAAATTTTAGCACTAGGTCATTCTGATATTTTTGTGTACAGGGAAAGAACTAAGATATTATTTTCCTGTTATAAATGGGTGAACCATTGGGATTTAAAATGTTTAACCATTTAATTTTCAATCTGCTGATTTTGACAACAACAGAAATTTTTGGCATATGCTTGACTGTACAGAGACAGTTTATTTCAATCTTCTATTTACATGATGATCTCTCACAGTAGAGAAAGGGCGGGAGGAATGAAAAATGAGAAAGAAGGATGGAAGTTCACTTAAAGGAAAGGCTTCCTTTGCTTACTATGTTACTTCAACGGATGGCAGCACTCAGGTTAGATGAGAAAGAAATTTTAGTTTAAGAAATTACATTGTCAGCTAAAACTCAAATAAGTGGGGTCTGCAACATAGCTAGCACATGTCTCTACATATGTGTTCAAAATGAGTAAAAAATATTTATGACTTTATATTCAGGTTTACTTTTATCAGGTGAAATACAAAAATTTTTGCTTTGGGCTGGAATGGTGTCCAGCTTCCTCGTGACACTATCTGAATTCTGTGCTGCCACTAATGTTGAGTTGTTTTGGTGGATTGCACAATTTCAGGGAATAGTGATGGTTTCCCTTCAAAACCATCAAACATTTTAGATTATAGTGTCCATTATCAGGAAAATAAGCTTTCTAGCTTTTACTTCTTCCATGAATGCTGAGCCTTGTCCGTATGCAGGGATGTCAGTGAATTCTTTCTTTGATGTAATAAACCAAGCATGTATTCCTAGACACTTTAAAAATATGAAATCTTTTGAAGTTTTGTGACAGTTGTAAGTAAAAGTTTTTTGCCTGAAAGCTGCAGTGCTTAGTGACTTGTGTGCTTGAAATTAGAGTATTGTAAGGCAAAATAATAATAACTGATATTACCAGCAGCATATGCAGTGACACTATTCCTATTCCATTGCATTTCATGTGAAACAGATTTATGTATAAGAAATTAAATCTAAAGGGTTTACATCTGTTGGAAACAGGATTATGTTAAAAACAACAAACAGGATTTCTTTTTTCCTAAATACCAGGAAAGCAAATTTTCTGATTTTGAACCCTAGTGTCAATGTTGTTCTCATTCTGAAATGTGTTCTTTTATTTTGATGTTTCTTTTCTTTTGTGCCAGTGGGGTAGCACAGTATAATGTCCTCCTACTTTGAACAATTTTTGAGATTTTTTTCTTCCATATCAAAGATGGTGTTTGGTGACAATTCCTCATTAGTCTCAGTTTATTTATGGGTTTGCTTATCCTCTTTAATAATACTTCTCAATCTTGCTCCATGTTACATAGAAAGTAAAGAAATAGTAAGAAACATTCCTTTTAAAGAAATAGTATTTCTAATAACTCTAGAAGTATATAATTTTACTCATCTCTTTCTGTCCCCAGAAGTATCTGACTCTCCATTCCATATAACATGCCTCAATATTCTCGAGGTGGTAGAATTTGCTGTGACTATCACTGCCTCCATTGCTTCAGGCTTTTAGTAATGTGTTGTTCTTTCATTTCTCTCTTTGCTTTCTGCTTTTTAATAGGTAGACATAAGATTAAATTTTAACATTCTTTAATAGACACGTTTGACAAGCACAGAAGTTAATGAGGTAGTAACAAATGTTTTTAATAAGTTTTTATCAAAGTATTTACTTAGAGTTTTAGATCTTGCAAGTTACATTAGACCTGACTTTAATATCATATTTTTAATTAAAAAAGGAGGTTTAATGAAGGTATGTTTGTAAGCTAGGGAACATTTTCTGCTATGTTGTTTTATTTTGGTTTCATTAAAAAGTAAATGGTCCTACACATAAGATTCAATAGATAATGAATTCTCAATTATGGCTTGTAATTTGACTAGAAATGGGGAAGCCTGGCATTATGGAGAAATTGGATTCAAAGGTATGACAGCCAGGACTAGTCTGGACTTGGTTCAGTAAAATGCGAGTAGATACCCTTAATTATTTTGTACTTAAAAGAAAAATTCCCACAATCAAACAAACAAAAAAAAATCCCTACTTTTTCATCATAATCTGCTTGAGAACTTATTATTGAACAAAACCTTTGTGCTGATAAAAATACTGCCTTTTAGATGTGAGCATTGTTTCACATTGAAATAGGGAGAATTTCAATGGCATACTTTTTTTGTACTCTCAAGAAAACAACAAACATTTGCTTTGCATAAAATAGCAGCAAATAGACAAAATTGTATGATATAGTGGAAAGAGAAATAATTTTATCGTCAGGTTGCAAATAGGAAAATTTAGATTAATTTTTTGTTCTTTGGTTTTTCCATCATCATGCGGATGACGCATGGGTTTACACTGATGGGAGAATTCAACTTCAGGTCTACTGGAGAATTTGTAAGAAAGATATATAACACAATTTTTATAGTTTTTTAGAATTTTTAGTGTTGAGTCTTTTTATTTCTAGGAGAAACTCGTGGATGGGATGCTAATTTTAATAAAGGATTCAAAAAAGCTACTTTCAGGCTTGCTTTGTTTACTCGAAGATCTGTGTTTGACAGAGAGTGAAAACAAATACACATGAAGTGATATTTCTCCAACATTTTTATTCTGTAAGCCATATTCTTCCAACAAGAAAGTAACCCCACTTTTCACTCAGTAATTTTTATGTTGCTGTAACTGCTTTTTGCTCATAGTTCCACAATTGCTAAAACAACTTTTGATGTCAAACAGTTTCGTTACTGTCCTTTACTGCAGCCTTTTTTTGGGTTGAATAGTGTCCTGGTCTCAATTCAAACAAATGTCATTGAAGAGACTTACTTGGTTTAATGGATAAACCTTGTAAACCAGCAAATAGCTTATAAATAATGTACTAATATTGGGCTAGTGAAAATTTAATTGAAGAGATTGGTCTAATCAGCATTGCCCTGTCTAAAAATATGGAACGTTTCAATAACAGTCCAACATAGACACTGTGTTATGGTAGATACTATGATAGATATCATAGATACTATGATATTGCAGAAGATTTTATGGGACAGGACTGAAGACGTTGCCAGAAATTATTAGAAAAACCTTCAGAAGAAATTGTTTTCCAAAATCTTGTAATGTGCTCTCATAGCCAATATTTTTTATTGTTTCAGGTGTATATTTTAATTGCTTTGAAATTGAATAGAGAAGCACCTTGTCAGTGTATTTTCTGTAAAACTAAGTTCTACCATAGGGGAAAAGTTAATGAGCAGCTTTTGAAGCTGGTAAAGCTCATGACCAGAGCCTGTTAAATGCAGTGTTGCCTTGTTGTTGCTCCTGGAGCATGCAGATTCTATCAGGAAAAGTGTGTCTTCAGTTACCCCTTCTATCAGACTATCAGGATTTGATTTCTCCTACGTGTATGGGTTCATATATCAGCAGCATCAATTAACTGAATGATCCAGTAGTGGGAAACCCCTCCCCAAAATTCATCACTCTAAGTTTAGCTAGAGCTATGGTGGTTACCACATATTAGTTAAAAAGTAGTAAAATGAGGGATTATTTTGGAATTTTCAGCCCAAAAAGTGAGGGAGTATGATTTTATATGTAAGAAGTTAATGTAACAGCAAAGCTTTTGGACTTTTTTTTCCCCAACATGCATTAATATTCATGTCTGTCACTTTCTGACAGCTGGTTGTTCATTCTGGATATCCACTTAAGAGTGAAACAATGCTAAATGACAATGAACCCCCAACTTAAATAGGTAAACTATTGGCTGTGACAAATGTGCTTCAAACTCTTTGTTTACTTCTACATTTCATGTAGGCTGCAGGTTTAAAAAGAGGACTTATTTTTATTTTTCCTCCTAGAGCCACTGGCTTGCCCCACCCTGCCCCCCATACCGTAGATTTTTTTTTTTGATGGGTTACCTGAGGTAATTCTTGAGACATTCAAGCTCCAAATATAGAATGGCCACAATAGAATTCCAAGTGAAAGCTTTGAGTGTGTTCCTACATGTTTTATTTAACAGCTTCTCAATTTAGGGTCACATGTTTTGGATTCCAGCTAGTTAAATTTTTAGCAGTCTTTAAGGACGTAGTATAACATACAAAGCTCTTGCATTTAGGCATTCTCATGGTAGATATTCTCAGATATGACAACTGAAAAGCAAAATGTGTTTTTTCCTAAGCTACCTTCAGACAGAACTTCTGAGTTATAAGCCTGTTTCCCTTGGATGTAGACTCCCTTCCAGATAACAATGATCAGTGAGGTGTATCTTTCCTGGGCCAGATAGTTTTAGGCAGACAGTGTGAAACACACTCCAGAGCTCTTACACTGCTGTTAAGGGCTGTTCACATTGATTTAGCCTGGGAAGGGCTGGAGTTTGCATAGCCTGTCAAATTTGGGTCATTTGAGCTGACTGCAATAACCTCTCATATAAGATTCTGACCTTGCAGCCATGGTAGTCAACCAAGACCATCATTTTCTTGTAATTCTGCATATAGTTCATGTATGTTTGTAGTATCTATACAATTACCAGTGAATGAGAATCTTGCTGTACTTGCATAAACACAGAGGGAAGGAATGATTCCTATATGAAAGGGCCTCCAGTTTGTCACAAAAGAAAAGGGATGATGAGACATGGAGACCTTAGCAGTGTTTGCTCCATGGTTGGTTTGTCATGACAGTGCAGAAAAAGTAGTGCTGAAGGCTTGATTAATAAGACATGAACAAGAAATATTTGTGGCTGTCTTTGGAAGTAAATGGGAAAGCTGCCTGTCTCCAGTCTAATAATCCTCCTCCCTATCTACCCTCTCCATGTCTGCCTGCAGCAATGAAAGTGTAGGAGTTTGAAGCCAGAGTTCTCTTTAGCAGGATTATATGAAATTCTCATAAAATGAGAGCAGCACAACTTCACAGACACAATTTAAGTTGAAATAACTGTTTGAAAACCTATTATAGAAGAGTCCCTGCACAAAGAATGTATTAGTTTAACAAAACCTAGTTCAGTTAACCTGGCATGACTTCAGTAACCATATTCCATGGGAATTGCCTATGTTCTGCTAACCCTGTATCAGTGGTTCATGGTTGCTGTATAAACATAATTTTCTAGTTATAGAAGATTTTATATAAATGTAATTCTTGGCATTATTATCCACTTTTGACTAATACATGTTTTGCAAAGTGCAGAGCAAAGTAGCTGTTGTGCTGTGAATGGGCATCCTCTCCCATTATTTACATATTCATATCATTGTATCCTCCAGTGTGTATCCCCAAATGAAACCTCATGAAAGTATCTGATGAAAGACTTCCATTAAAATACCTGTTTTATTTAAGAAAGCCCATACTTTTTCTTTGCTTTTACAAAGTGTAGAAGTGTGACTGCTTTGGTGAATTAAGGCAATTCAGAGATACCTAAAGTTTTTGTGACATGAGATAAAAAACCAAATTATGCAGCCTTGAAATATGACAAGGCAGACTTTGTTCTACTGCAATAAAGTAGATTTTAAAAATAATAAACTCCCAGAACACAATAATTCTGTTCTTACCCAAAAGATTGTATTATTAACTGGTAATCTTGGGGGTTTTTGTTATTTAAAAGTTCAGTAAACAGGCCAAGCTTTCATATGATACTGAAAATAAGCTGCTTGATGAAGAGGTCAGCTGTAGTTTGTGAGAGTTTTTCCTAGTGCATGCTTTTTTAACTTGAGTGCTTTTATCTTCTCTTCCTTAATTACATCTATGGTGAAAATTATCCTCATTCTTGGATCATGATGCCATCTTTGTTTGGTCACTGTTCTGGACCTTATGTAGGTCTTTTCTGGGAAGTGCAGCACTGCTCTGCCCATGTGAAACACTCTTCTACTGCTTTGGAGACATGACAGAATTCGATCAAAACTGCTAATCATTTTTGTTCCAGTGGTACAGGAGAATATGTTGAGACAAGGGATCTCTGAAATGTGCCATGAATGTAAGGAAATGGGAGAAAAAAATAAAAATAGTAAAATTTCTGAAATATGGTAGAGAAAACAAAACATTTTTTCAAATCCACATACATCTAAAGGAATAGAGTAGCAATCAATCTTCACGGTGTCAGAAAGGTTGGGAAATAATGCAGAGCTGATAGTAATGAACTGAACTTACAGCATCTGTCTTCTTATATCCATTTCCCACTGCAGTTAAAAGATGAGGAGCCTTAAAAGAACTAATTTAAAACCACAGTTTTTAATTTTGAGCTGTGGTGTTTTTTGCTTTTCATATGAGAACCTAATGAACCGCAGCATGAAGATCACAGTTTTGCTCATTAAATTTTAGGAATGTTCATTTCTTATATGTATTTATAATAAGTAGTTCCTGTTTATAATGTGATACAGCACAATGCTCAATATAATTTTAAAAAGGCAAGATGGAAATGAGTTGTTTATATCTTGAAAATACAAAAATATATTCGAATGTCTTCTAAGGATGCAACAGCCTTTTTAGGAAAATATACTTCTGTTGAATCAGTGGAATTGGAGCACATATCAGAAAGGTATGCACATTTTTAATTAAAAAAAAGGTGGTGTTGGTGGTCCATGCTTCAGTCATGAAAAAGTTCTTTCTGCATTACACTTAAGTGTTACCCTCTTACATCTGCAGATGTATTTGGAAGCATTGGCATATAAATTTACTGGTAAATATCTTTCAGAAGGGATGTATTTCTGAGGATTATACAGGTGTGGGAGGGTTGTAGCTGTAACTACATTTATTTATAAAATATGTGTACTAAGCCATATAATTACTTTCAAAAGTGTATAAATGCACTTGTTTGAAGGAACAAGGAAAAGCTTTTTTCCCATGTGTTTTTTTCTTTTTATTTATTTTATTTTTAGCTTACTAGAGTTGTGAAGGGTGATTTGGTGGTGATTGGAGCAAAAGTAAGGAACAAACAGATTTCTGGATCAAATTAATGAGTTAGCTGAGGTTAATTGCTGCAATCTAAGATGCTGACAAAGTGGATTCTAGTAGTGTTTTTCAAAATATTTATGGTAATTATGAATTTTAGTGTGAGATGCAGAAAGACCACTGTCTTATTTAAGTCTACCTTTGTACAGAGGAACTTTGAAATTGTTGCAGTCCACATTTTTTGAGAGTTTTCATACTTCTTAGAACATTTTTAGGGAAAAATTCCTTCTTGGTCACAGAGAGGAAATGTTGTTTTATTAAAATGAAAGTTTTGAAATGTCATTTTTTTGGCCCAACCTTTTATATCTGTCAGTAACAAGCAGAAGCCATATCTAGGACAATTTGTCTATGATTTTTTCCATAACAAAATTGACTATAGGATATGTTATGAAACCTTTACTTCCATATGACACATGCAATTTAAACTGAATTATGTTTTTTGTAGTCCCACTTAATAAGCAAAACAACTTGTGTGTGTAAAAATATAAAATAAAGCTGATTAAATTAATCTGATTTGGTATCTTTTTGAGGCACAAAAGCTTGGTTTTCAGTGTTTTATGACAGCACACGTGCAGATGACATTTATATTATATGTTATAAGGCTATAAAGCAAAATCCACGTTGTGCCTGTTTTGGCTGAAGTTTGATGCTTTTAGGTTGTTGCTGTCAGTATTGTTTTGTTCTGAAACAGTGAACACCTTAAAATATCCTTTAATCTTTTTTTCTTTTAACCCTAGTTATGACCCTTAAGCATAGATTATAGACAGGGCTAAGAGTTCTATCTAAGTCAATGTTAGATGACAAAATCTTGCTATTTTGCTCTACTTACTGGTAACCCCAAGCGTTTTGACATGGGTGAACTTTGTGATGGCTTCTGAATGGAAATGTATGTAACTGGAGATTTTATTGTCAGGTGTAGCCAAGATACATTCATGCTCAAATAAAGTGTCTCATGTTTATAGACACTTAAATATTGGAGATAATCTAAGAAATGACAAATTGTTTGCTGCTGTCAAAGCCCTGGAGATCCATTAGAATTGCCAGTACTGGGGGTTCATAAAAATTTGAACAACAATACTCAATTCTAAGCCTAAAGAACAAACTTCTTATAGCTAAAACAAAAGAATCAGAACAGAAAGAGTTTGGAGAGGTTTCATCGGAAGTTTCTTTCACTTGGAGGAAGTTTCCTTCATACAGAGAGGAAAATCATCTTTGGGGTGGCTGATAATAGAGCTCCTCATATTAAAGTTCAGTCACACTGGAGAGAAAATGTGGGCAGCAAGACTGGATCCTTTTGGCATTGTAAACACTTGAAGATCAGCATGTTTGCTGCATCTAAAAAAGTAGTTCATGCACAGTGCAGGTCCCAAGAGTACTCTAGATTTCAAGAGAATTAGGTAGGAGGATGGAACTATTGTCTTCCCACTTTGCTTTCAGTTAATAAGATGAAAGTAATGCTCTCAGTAATTTTATGTGCTCTCAAAGGCTGAAAATATTTTGTGTGGTGCTCTGCTTGTTCTGCTGAACAATGCTGGCCCACTTGTTAGAGCACATGTGAAGTGGCAATCTAAGATAACTCATAAGCTATTTTTTTGGATGATGTCTGTGTATGTCCTTTCTAGAGTTCTAGGAATTCCATGGCTTTTGCATGACTAGACTTACACATTAATTTTTATATGGGGTATGAAGTGTCCCCTTTGCTACTCACAATGTTGACAGAAGTTGGGTTTGTTTTTTCCTTCCTCTGTAAGCACATAAAATCTGTGAGGGGTGGTGCTCCTGAATGACTGCCTGGATGGGCAGAAAGAAATTAGGAGGATGAAAGTATGAAGTCAAGGTTTTCTTTTTCCCCTAAATCATCCTTATTCTTATATAATAGAACTTCACATTTTTACCAACCCCTGTTTTCAAAGCCCTGGTGAGAGCAGCCCATTTCTGTCTCATTTCAAAGGAGCACCTTCCTGCCTGACTTCACATCTACAGGCTCTTGCTCCAGCTGTGGCTTCAGTTCATCAATTACAGCCAGTTCTGGGTGCTGCAGAATTCTGATAATGAGACTTTGTCATTTTATATAGGTCACCACAAGGACCCAAGGACAGAAATCAGATAAGAGGAAGCAATTGGAAAGGAAATGTGAAAATTCAGTAACCATATCTTTTAATAGGGAGCTAATTGGGTAAAACTTTTAATCCAGAAGTTCGATTAGCAAAGCCTCAGTTAGGAGTTAAGACATTATACTTTATGGCCTTTCCTTTCTGGATGGAAGACATTTTGTGATGTTCATGGATTCAGACACTTTAAAATGCAGAGGCTCTCTGTGCCTACCAGGTTTTTCCATAGAATCAGGTAGCAGAAGTGTTAGTGAAAACTTTTGCAGGTATAATTACTGTGCAGAAGACTGAATATTGGAAAGGTTCTCTCCTCCTCTCCCTCATTTTAAGCACCTTCTCGTTGGCTTTTAGAGATGTAGTATTTAGCAGCCGAGGATATCCTGGAGTGTATGAAACCATTTCTGTAGAACCAAGGGGATTTTGGTTTAGCAAAATCCACTAGCAAGTGGATTAGCAGTATAATTAATTTGTAGGGTTTTCTTTGATCTTTGAGAGATTCCAAAATTATGATGATCCACATAGCAGAGAATCCAAATAAAATTCAACAGGTCATTAGTAAAATAAGTATTGATGGCAGCACTAAAAGGCCAAGTCGGACTTGGATTAAACTATGATTTAGCATTATATGAATAAAAAAAAAAGATTTTGAACATAATCCAGAAACTTAGTGTGGTGTAAGTATAAGCATCTGGTACACCAACAATAAGATGTGAATTCTGATACGTGTGTCTATGTTACTAAAACTCACAATTAAATGTTTGTCTTCATTCACTGAAAACAAACTGATCTGAAGAAAATGTGAGATTTCAACAAAGGAAATGATGGGGACATGTGCCAATGAATATCAAGTTTTGGATGTAAATGTTGGATGCAGGGCCAGCTATCAAGTTTTTACTTTATTTTGTTTTTATCAGTAGTTTAAGAATGTGTTTTAACCTACAAGATTTGTGTATGACTTCTGGGCTTATCCTCGAAATGTTACTGTATCTTCAAATAAGTGGAACAAAATGTATATCCACTTCTGTTTATAAAGAAGTAAATAGAAAAAGTCTTCCATCATTTTCTGTGTCTTGTAAGATTCAAGGGCTCTGAGTAAAAAAAAATAAAAATTTGAAAGTATTTTAAACTGGGATATTTTTGGGACAGATATAGACAAAGAGACTTTTTAAAAATTCTTTTTGCTTTATGTTTAAAGTTCTCTTAACCAGCATGGAATTCACTAGTGTTCCGTCTTATCTCTAAGAAATTCCTAGAGAAGTTAAGCTGCATTTTCTTTAAAAGAAAATAAATGTAAGCTTTACATTTCAAGGAGCAAATTAAAATTGTGCCTGAATATTGTTATACATAATCAAAATTTGTCAATATGTAATTGTGCAGTCACAGCAAGTGTTTAGAAAGGGATATATTTCCACAAAGACATACTTAAAGAACTTGGCTTAGAGTGATAGAGGAGTGGGGAGAGTAGGGAGTTTTTGTCTTGGGCTAAAATAGGAGCAAAGCTGTGACCTGCAGCAGACACAGTCTGAAATGAAAGTTTGTGAACTCAAGAAACTCAAAAATGAGTTACAGAAACCTTTGCTTGAGAGTGACACGTTCCCTAATTACCAAAACACACTGTAATGTATTCGGTAGATCTAAGAGGATTGTGAAAGGAGTAAATTCCTACTTAGATCAACAAGGACCACAGTGAAATGTGACATTCTCCCATTTTAACAATGTTGGAAAGGAGGGTGAATGCAACAAGGTAAGAAAGGGAACAGTGGATGGAGATGATGCAATAAAAGGTCAACTGCAAGATGGAAATATCTCATCCTAAAGATAAACCTCAAGCACTCTTGGACAAGCAGAGAGAGCAGATTTCATGTGTGATTCTTTTTTTTTTTTTTCCCTCCTCTTGCATAAAGCCGCATTTGTAAAACAGTTAAGCAGATTACCACTGTAAGACTGTGAGAGCCTTTATAGGATGGACCGACATTAAATCACAGAGATGTGCCCCATTTCTAACAATCTCAGGCTGAAGGGATCTTTTTTGAATGCCAAAGAGAAGAAATTTTATTTTGTATTCTATAAAAGTAGATGGGCTACTAGCTCATGAATCTTGCATAGGGTATTTTTCTCTAACACCACCCCTACCTCCCAACTTGCTATGCACTGTGTTATTATTTTGGAAGTTTTTGCTGTAAGAAACAGCAAAACCAGGAAAATTGCTGGTGCATTTTTCAAACCACAGTTTTTAAGGCAGATGACAGTGATGCACACTGAACTAAGTGATGTATGGAACACATTTTTGGTTTTAACTAGGCTGTTCATATGTTTAGGATTTATGAAATAATTTGTATTTTAAATGTTTCTCGTTCACATTTCCTTTTCCTCTCAAGTATTTTTTGACAACAGCCTTAGTTGTCGTCTTTCAGTTTATTACTCCTAACCCTTCCATCCCTAATGCAATTTCATGATGCCAATCCACGCTATCTGGTGCTTGGCTTTTGGCCTGTGGGTAAATATTGATTGTGAGAAAAAATATGGTCGATGTCCTGTTTGGTCCTGTTTGGTTCAGTTTTTTGCTGCAGAGATCAGAGAATCTGTAGTATTAAGGAGTGTGCAAATATACATTTGAAATTGGTGATTTACCAGGTGTTTTAACCTTTTCATACAACTTTGGGAGACTGTATTTAAAGAATGTTAGATGTATTTTTACCAGTAATTCTTTCCTCAGCCTCAGGGGTGTTGTTTGCATTGTTAGGTCATTTCTGTACTGCTGGCTGCTGTGGGGTGTCACTTGTCATATTTTGACAAGTTATGGAGAAAAGACTTGATGCTAAATCAAGAGAATTTCTGTCATCTAGTTATGCATGTACTTGAATATTAACAATGTAGGTGTCATGCATTGCTTCAGTTGTAGGGTGTCAGTATTTCTTATAGAATGTAAACTTTGCTGTCTTGTCATGTCACTAAGTATCTTACTACTTGTTGTGTCAATAAGTAGCATGTTCTGTCTCTGGGCTTGATTGTTTTTTATAGTTTGTAACTAGCAGCTTAAGCTCAGTTTTCCTTCCGTATAAAATATATTTTACACTAGTTGGGTGGGGTTTGTAAATAGAACTGACAGATTTTGTTAGGGGAGTAGTTTGATATAGTTGGAAAATGCTGACAAGCTAATAATTGTGTCTATTAGGAACTCAAAGGAAAAATTGCATAGTTTGTGCAGTGTAGTCATATGCATTTTTTGGTAACAACTCTTTATGGGAAATAAAAATGACAAGGAGAAAAGGTTGAAGTATTCTCTGGAAGCAGAAAAGGAGTTAGTTAAGGTTAGTGTGAAAAATGTTCAGTGCATTTGCTTGTCTTGAGTAGTAAATCTTGGCCACAGAAAGAAGATAGAGGATGTGTCTACTGGGATGGAGATAAAAATGTAGTTTTATTTTTGGAAATATTTCAAGATTTCTATAATAAGCAGAGCAAGTAAATAGGTGAAATAGATGGGCTGGCTTTTATCTAAAAAAAAGAAGAGAGAAAAAGAAAGAATGTATGATAGTGCTTTGTTTTGCAAGATCATTGCAATTTGAAATCTAATAAGGATTGGTGATGAAGAACCATATTAAATCACGGGCATAATTTTCTACTGAAAAAATAAGTACAGTTGCAGTAGGCTATATCCTAAATTGTGAATGTAAGTCCAATTTCAGCACTCTAGATTGCATTTTTAGTTCCAAGCTGATTATATTGTGGGACAACAAAATATGACTAGATACCAACATATGGAAAGTTATTGTAAAGGAAACAGAGTAATTATTGTAGGCATTTTACCAGATGGTTTGTTATCTAAAAACAGCATTGCTTTGCTTTGCTTTTATTTTTCTGTCTTTGCAATCAAAGAGTGAGCAGAAGGAGCATACCCTGAAGAAATTTAGAATGGGATGTTGCCATGCTTCAATCTGTTTGTAATGCCAGCCTTTCAGTTTCCAAATATTTATCTGGCAGATCTCTACATGTTTGTGGTGGAAAATGGCTTTATTTTTTATGTGCTAGGTACCACTGCAAGGGACTACAGGCACACCCTACAGCTCTACTTGCTGGCAGTCTACTGGCTTATGAGAGAGAGGTTTCTGTGGTTTATTGTTCAGTTAGTACAGCCAATTATTTTTGTTGCATTTCAGACATAAATAACATTGAGTGTGTTCCACACAAGACGAAAATCACAATGCAGGGAAGTCATAATTCAGGTTGTTCCTTTGCTTTTTATCGAGATTCAAGTTCTATTTGAGATCATAAATTAAAATGAAATTGCTCATTATTTTGTTCTTACTTGACATTTTTGTGTGCAAGAAATGATTCCTGAATGTCTTCATCAAATATGCCGTCTGTTTGAGTAATGGATAATAGAAAAGTAACAGAAGTGTGACAAACCAAGCTGGAAATATATTGACAAAGTAATGTCACAAAGCTTGTGCATGAGCCACCTGCTTTTATCTTACCTTTCAATCTCTTTCCAAATTCTATACTAATTCACAAGACCAAGAAGATCCTTAAAAGCCACTTTACTCTCTGAATCTGTTGAGAGCCAGTGTGACTGCCAGAACTGGACTGGTATTTATCCTGAATGTACCTAGTCACTAAATTCCAGTACAATTGTCGTGGCAGTGGTTCATTCCTGGCAAGCTGTTTTTCGAACTTAAAATAATAGAAGTGAAACCATTGGCAAAAGGATAACTTTGGATATAATTATATTTATAATTTGTTTATTATTTGTCTATACCTATGTTTTAAATGCATCTGTTCCAGCTATTTATTCATGCAGAAGTTGACACCGGGACTGAAACAGTCCATTTTACTGCATGTGTTGTGTTAGGCTTTCTGGGGCTCTGTCCCTTTGTTCCACTTGATATGGCAAAAGCAGATAGTGAAATAGAATTCAGTCTTGCTAAAAGCCCCAATGAGCAACATTTTTTATCAGATTTAAATAATCAGAATTTAATGTTTCATTTACTCTTCTTTCTTTTTGCTGTCACAGGAAGTCAGTGATTTGGCAGAGGAGACCAGAAGAATAGAAGTCACTTTTTACATAGTGTATCTCTCCACCCTTTAGGCTTCAAACGTAATTTCAGTAGTGTTTCTGGAACAAATCTGGAATTATTTCTCTCAGAGGTTAAGACCATGAGGATTGAATATGTATCTATCTGATTTTAGAAGTTTTTTTCTTTCGAGACCACAAATGTATTGTGCTTCTGTCTCTTTATTTATTTTTTTTCCCCAGTGTGTATTTGGCCTGGAATTCAAGGAGGTGTGGATAGAGGGTGCATATGAAGACTGATAATCAAAAATTGACTGGAGTTTCTCTGAATCAAATGCAGGAATGTTAGAATAATGAATTGTTTGCTGCCAAGTGATATTGATCCTTCCACAGGAGCTTGTAATTCAGCAACAGATCATTTGAGCAGGGAAGGAAAATTGTATGGATTTGGTAAACTAGCAAAGCAGATAAGGTTTTAAAGAGGGGTGCTTTTTTTAAAGTGATTTTTGGAGAGGAGAGTGATCTTGCAAGCCAAATGTAAGAAGGCTTGGACTGACTTACAATCCAAGTATCCTAGTGTAGCCTGCACAATGAAAAAGGGATTTGTTCACATACTGTTGATTTGCCACCCACTGTACTCCTTTTCTTTCCTTTTCACCCAGTAAAGTGGGTGCACGTCTAAAGTCTCAGTCTCTGAGTGTTGGTTGACTTCACTGTCAGAGGTAAGTGATGAGCTAACGTAGTCCCCAGTGAAATCCCCTTTGAAGACATGTCACAGATTAATCTGAGTTGGAAGGGACCCACTATGAGAGGGTTTCTCCTGAAACAAATGCACAGATATTTGGATGATGGTGTCCTTCAAACAGGAGATTAAAGAGGTGTTGGGGGTGCCTGTGAAAAGGGTGTTCAAAGATTTGAACCCAGAAAGACAAGAGTAAAACTGGAGCGAGCAAATGAACTGCCACGGGAACCCAGATTTGTAAGAAGTTCAGTCTGTTTGTGAATATCCATCAGAACTCACACAAGGTATCAAGAGTTGTTGACATCTTAATTTCTCATACCTGTTAGGCAGGTGATGGTATTTTCTAGGATATTTATTGATTCTCTAATTCTGAATCTTATTTTGAATTTGCAACTTATACCTCTTTACTCAAGGATGCAACTATGCATAAATGTCCATTGCTTGTTAGAAACTCAGTTCCAACATATGTTTGATCATCAAGAGCAGTCTCTGAGGGTGTAATTGCAGTAGATTTCCCATGATGATACTTCAATTATACTGTATTTTAGCATTTACAGAGAACTTACAGAAAATTTGATCAAGAAACAGTGGTATTGTGATGAAGAATTTCACAAGAATTTTTTTTCAAAGGTGAGCAGCACTCTGATGTTTCCTGAAGAAGAGAGAAATGGGACTGTATTATTTTCAGAGTGTTTCTGTTCCAAAATGTAGGTCTCAGTAGTTCTAAAAATTCTTTCTGCTGTGCCCTGCAATAGATGGATTGTTGTATTCCTCCTACATATTTACTTAGTAAGTAAAAGCAGTAATGGAAAGCTTATATGATATACGTGCATAAATAACATTTTTCTCTTTAGCGCTTCAGAATTTAAATTTCGTACATCTTTTTCTCCTTAGACTGTAATTTCAGAAAGTTGCACTTTAGTATTGTAAATATTTTGCAGCTGAATGCTTCAAGAATGCATCTGTAGGGGGAGATTTCAGCTTGAAGATACAGTACCAAATCTAGCAAGTATAGGTGACTTATTTTTTAAATACTTGCATATTCATGTGTAAAATATTTTTCCAATATTTTACAAATATTTTTTACAAAATATTTGCAATACAAATCTATTTTTGGAGGCAAAAAACTGTAGCACTAGCCATATCTCTCCCTTTATTTTGTCTGTAACTCAGTATCTTGTTGCAATTGAGAAAACGATCTTAACCCCATGATTCATCATCTTAAAATATTAGAAAATCAAGCTGATTCTGTGACTAGACTTTTCATTAATTAATACTTCTTTCTCTTGTATTGGCAAAATAATTTTGTATCTGTTCTGGTCAGCTTCTCTTACCTTTTTTTGCTCTTGCTCTAGACTCTGCCAGTATTTATTTCCTAATATATTTCAGAGTTGACTCTTTCCTACATTAAACAAGAAATTACTCAATAAAAGAACTTTTCATTTTGATTTAGAAAACCCACTCTTGTTTCCCAGAAAAATATTTTTATTGGGTCTTTAAAAAAAAAAATTGTAATGCAAAAGGCATCAGTCAATGGGAAGAGGTTTGCCAGGTTTAATACCTAATTGTGTCATGGTTTGTCTCCTGTCTATAAGGAAGCAAACCAGAAGCAAGTCAAACTAAGAGAAAATAACTTTTTTTTTTTACTTTTTTTTCTCCATACTTTTGTTACCCTTTTGACTATTTATGTAAAACAATTTTTGAGTTGACTAACAGTGAAAGAATAAGGACTAATGACAAAGTTTATACCTCAATGAGGTTATGTTGTTTGCAAATAGAGCATTAAGAATCTACTCCACTGCACTTTCTATCCTCAGAGGGAAATGCAGTGGTGTAGTGCCTTAAAATATCTTGTAACCTGACAGAATAAGCTGTGGAGGATGTGGTGCAGCAGGGATTTAACGAGCCATTTTTTGTCTATCACCAGAAGCTTCCTGCAAGGCATGCCCATAGGAGTGGTTTAAAATGGTTACCTTTTTTTTCCCTCCCCCCGTTTTTACTATGTTTTAAAAGAAGTTTGTTGTAGTATAAATGTGTTTGCTGAAGGTCAAGGACAAAATGCTGATGCAAGATGTGTGTGTGTAATTTTCAATAATTTATAAAAAGCTTGGCATTTGTCAAAAGATGCTATCTTATCCCGTGATGTAAATACATGGAATGGACAAATTGAATTCTGTGTTGGGCTGGGTGGGCTCCCAGTGATAGAGATACTGTGCAAAAAGTACTTGATTGTTTTGATATTAGTAGACTTGGTGTTTGGCTGCCTGTTCAAATGTTTCCTGAATCACCATCTTTCAGTACAGTTACAATAGGTGAAGTGGCATTTTTAATATTGTGACTAACACTTGTATCAGAGCTAAGCATTCTGAGTGACAGTGTCCAGGTGCCTCACTAATGCATGACGTGGAGGCAATATGCTGGGTGATAACCCCAGAAATAACTTAGAATTCTTTTACAATGCTGGGAAATACTCACTTGAATTCTTGTAGCTGTTTTGAAAGGAGATAAGTGCTTTGGACTCTTAAAAACCCGATAATCTGAGGGAAAATAATATCAATAAACACTTCTCCTTGCCTCTGGAGTGCTCTCAGACACTCTTATGTGTCTTGTTATCTATTATATCATAAATTGATATAGAAGAGTGCCTTTCAAAAGCCCTGATGTTTGCCACCAAAAATGAATGTTTTGTTATAGGAATTAATGGAAACTTGAAAAAAAATCCACAGAAAACTATTAATAATGTAAGCATGCATGCAGGACTCTAACTGATGAAAGGCTGGAGTGATCTGCAGGAAGCACAGTTCTGCTGCTGTTGCCTTTGTGCTCCATACAGAGCTTCCCTGCATGGCTGTGGTCAGAGCTGGAAGTCCTTGCCCTCACAGCTCCCATGGGTCCTCACTGCCAGGTGTCATTCAGGTGTGCAGGGGAATGGGGACGTGCACAACCTGCCAGGGGCTGTGTCCAAACCAGCCAGGACAGTCTGGGCCTTGAACAGAGTGAGGGGAGAGTCATGGGTCATATAAACAGGAAATGAAGTACAGGGTCAAAACAAATAAGAATTGGTCTGAAAGTTGCTTTTAATATTTGGTTGTTGTGATGAAAGGGCCAGAAAAAAGAGCAGAAAAATATTACAATATCAGTATATAAATCCAAGATATACCCACCTGTCTGGTACTCTCTCTCCAAATCCTAAATGAACGAAAACAAGGATACTGAATGAAAACAAGGTGTATGAAACAGCTTCTAAATATCTCAGACTTTGCTTCTTCACCCCTTTCTCAAACACAGTTGTGGCAGAAGTCTATAAAACCATGTGATCTGTAGAAGAGCAATGCATTTGCTAAATATCGCAACATAAGGTGTAGGGACAGAATAAAATGACCAAATTTTAATCAGACAGAAGTTCTGCAGTTAGTTGTTACCCTTTAAGATTTTTTAGATGCTATGAAGTATTGCATCAGAAAATTTTAAGTAATTCATAGCATCAAATAGTGAAGGCATAAATTAATTTTGGTATTACTGGCTAAAACAGGAGAATTGAAGTAATTCAAAGAGAGTAGTAATGGATTTGGAGAAGTAAATAATATGGGGAATGACCCGTGACATAGGTTTCAGCTTGTCTGGATACAGATTAATTCGTGAGGGTAAACCATCAAAAGAGAAATTTAGGTGAGAAATTGTAGAATGGTATTGTTTAAAACCCACTCTTGTTTCCAGAGTTTCTAGTGAACAGCAAAATGACTGTGTGCACACAATGTAGTTTGATGACAGATATAAAGTCTTTTGATATCTGACCTCAGAACAGAATTCATAGGAGAGCTTATTTGGGTCACAGCCCTGCTTTCCACAGTGCTAGAAAAATGGGCTGTACAGTGTTGTGTCTGATTTCATGGATTCCAATGTTTAGACCAACTGAAAGAGAGACTTGGGCAGAAGCAGCCCTATAATGATTTATGCCCTCTAGGGACAGGGCCACTTCATTTGTGCCATTTCATCTAGAAGGGGCACAAATCCTGTCATTTCTTTCAGGAACTGTTCATTAGTATTGTAATGCATTTGGTAAAAGCTGTGATATTTAGGGCAGATTTAAAATGATAGATGATGAATTTGTTGCTGGGTTGAACCTTGACTCACTTTACCATTTCTACCACGTGTCTTTCATCATGTTGAACAATGAGTATGCATGGCATCTTGGAGACACCAGTAAGGACATCTTACAACAAACAAGTTTCCTCTTTGACATCTCTGATGTGACAGTGATCACACTGAGAGGCAGTTCCACTATTTATAATAACAGGCTCCCTGAAACTTGCTTCAGGAGACCTGAGATTGCATGAAGTTGTCCCAGAGAGGGAGGCTATGCACCAATTTTTATTTCCCTAGACCTAGAGAATTTTTAATTGTCCTGTCAGGAAGCACATTCCTCTGCACTAAGGAAAAGTCTATGTATATAACCAGAAGGTCTGAGAGTGATCAAGTAGCTGAAATTAAAAGAAAATAATCAAAACCTAGCATGAGAAGAATTGTGCTGGCATAGACAAAAACCTGGCAAGACAAAACCCTGAGCAACTGTTACTGGGTGGCATGGGAAAAATGATAGTCTATTTTATTTTAATACAATTTTAGAAGGTCTTTTGGACCTCAAGATAAATTTTTATTTAAAAAAATAACCCCAGAAAGGATGTTCTACTGACTGGGCAAAACTGCTATTTCAGATGAGGCTAAAAGAAGAACTGCCTCTCACCACTGAAAATAAAGACCTATTTTATGGATCTGCAGACTGGTTTATTCTCAAGGTTCAGGCATATGCTGCTGTTTTCATACCTTAACAATTTACTGTGTGTGAGATGCTGTGAAGTAACTGAGTTCGCCCAGGCTGTCATAAAATGTGAGATACAATGTTGTAGCTGGAAGTGCTTTCACAGAGGGGGACGGTGGCAATGGCAGTGAGTGCCAACATGAGTGAGTGATGGTGTTTAAGCAAGCAGGAGCAGAGAAATGTTGGGCTTCTATCTCTGTCCCAATGTTGTTCAAATATTTAATCCAAATGCTTTTTGCAGTAAAATGGTAAATTCTTCAGGGATGAGGAAGTGGATGTTGATTTAAAACTCTTTGGACACTGCTCTTTATGTGCTTTGTTACAAGATAAAGATGTCTCCAGCCCTGTCTTAAAATTAAAAATCACTTTTGACCAGAAAACTATTAGGTTCCTAATCCAGAAAGGAAAGCTTTGAATCTTTGTCTGCTGTAACAACAACAGACCTGAAGTCAGCTTCTTCACAGTGGCATCTCTTTTCACCTGCTCTCTGTAGATATCAGATCTGACATTCCTGCAAATGTCAGATGCACACTGTTGTTCAGGTGTTAATTAAGCATATTTAGTAGTCAATTTAATCCCCAATAACGATATAAAAATGTAGCTGGGCCTTGGAATTCTAATCACAAATCCAGAGGATTAAAATCAAGTATATATTATATAAAGAAAAGAGTTTTTAAAATAGAAGTCATGGGGAGTAGCATAAACCAACACAGAAAACCAGAAGTGTGTACTGAGAGAATGCGTTCATGGGATTGTAATTTTTTCTCCAACTAGACAATATTTAAACTTTGGATCTGACAGGATGTTGAAGTATGAGAAATAAGGAAAAGTTCAGCAGACCACATAGCTGTGATTTAGTGTGCAGTCAGTAGTACTGGATGCAGTGCAGGACTGTTGGTTGTTTGAAAGCTCTGGAAGACCCATCTCATGCTCATCTATTTGACTCGCTGCATAAGCATTTGCTGTTTTATTGATTGCCAAATGCCTCAGCTGCCAAAATGTCTCCTTTTTGACGTGTTGTGGCTTGAAATGATAACAACTGCTTCTTTTCAAACTCCTCAAATTTTAATTGTCATTTTCATACTTGATTTGGAAAATGTGACAACAACGAACTGCTGGTTATGTCACATCTCCTAGGTACCTTATGGATATGTTTATTATCTTTTCCTATTTTCACAGCCTCTTGTGGGAAAAAAGCTATGAGAGTAATCAATTGTCACAACTGCTGAGTTTTTCAGGATTTCATGCACTATTGATGATTCAACTGCAGTTTTATTCACAACTCACTGTGTAATTTAGTCCTTCTCTTGTTCTTATAAGAACCACATGTCTATTTTGCTGTATCTCACCTAGAAAAGTGTGAAGCCTCAGACTTGGAAATCAAGAAATGCCCTGAGTACTTAAACTAATGAAGTCTATTTTGTATGAATTTGCGTCTTGAGGTTGATTGATGTTTATGCTAAAGAAAATGAGAATGCTGTTGCTGATCTGTTGCTGAACATTGGAAGGGTGCTGTGTCTTGTAGATAATTAAGTGTGAGCTTACACTGTGCAGTTTTAGTCACTGAGAGAACCTATATAGGCTTGATCCTTGAACTGGGTGCTTGTTCATGCATTGAAGGTAAAATTTTCAGTTATTTTTTAAATTTCTAGAAAACTCTCAAATCTGTTTTGTTCAATATTTTTTAAGGTTAGACAAACATGTAAAACTCATCATTCCTGTAGAGAGATTATTGCACCCTACTGTTTTTAAAACAGCTAAAATTTTAGGAATTTAAGATCATCTTATTTTGAGTAAGATAAGTAATTTCCTTAGGTAATTTTAAAAATTCAAGTAGCAGATCGTTTGGAAATTTTTTTTCCCATAAAGATAGATAGACTGCATTTCTGCCTGTGCTAGTCCTGATCTCATAATTCAGAATATTCACAGAATATTCAGGCAGAACTTTAGGATTTTGATATTATATTAGTAACCTTAAATTAGCCTGTGACCCATATGGTTAATCTCAAATTTTATTTATTCGAATTAATAAATCTTTTGTTCAAAAATTTTTACAAATCTTTTGTATGTAAGATGGAAATAGGCTTGTGTGGTTTTTCATAGAATTCTACTTGTCATTTTTTTAGGTCAATTAATGTATTCTAGGTAAATATGGGAACATATTTAATTTCAGCTTTGTACTAGTTCAGTGTAGAAATAAAAAATGTTATGAATTCTCATATTATTACATATTTTAATGTCCTATCATAAAAATATTTTGTGCGCCCTACTGTTGCTCAAGAAAAATTTCTTCTATAAAGGGAAAACAATATTAAGAATAAATATACCATTGTTAATTCTTTCACTATATGATATTTTAATAATGAAATAATAGCATAAAATCTAAACAAACTAGTGTATTGTGCCACTGTGACAAATGTATTGCTTTGCCTTCACAATTACCCTCTAGTTTTGCCACCAGGAATGATAGAACCACTGGGATCCCAGCTACAGCTAGAGCAGGGTGCCAGCCCTTAGTGAGTGTAAAATGAGATAATTCTGTGGTAAAAAACACCAATGCTGATCTTCAGAGATCTGTTGGTATTTCATAGATCCTTTGTCTTAAGTAGTCAACCCATCTTTGGGGTAGATATCCTGACTTCATTTTGGTTTCTTGAAAAAGTGTCTTTGCTGAGTATGGGCATTGCTGGAAAATGCAGGAAACTTGCTTAACTTATCTACTTGGGATGTGACATTAAATCTGCTGTATTTATAAAAATATCAAACGATTGGAATGTCCTTTCACAACAGGAGAAAGGCAAATATATATTTTAAAAGAAGGATTGAAAAAAATCTGATGAGAAAAGTGGAGAAAAAAAGTAAGGTGCTTCTCAATAATTGTTTATGTACATGCTGACATCTGACAGTTCTCAGTGGTTAGTGTGAAGTAGATATTTTCCTTTCACTGAGGGAGAGGGAAAGTGATCTCAATTTACTTTGCAGTTATTTCAGGATACCTTGAGGTAAGAATGTGCCTGAGGATAGGTAGAGCAAAGCAGTTGGTGTCTGGTAACTTATACACAGGGGTAAATCAGCCATTTGCTGGAGCTCAGCTTTTAAAATCCATCACGCTGTTCAAATTCTGCCTTGTTATGTTTGCTGGTTTTTCAAATAGATTTGGGCAGCCATGCTTTGGTTCGCAATTAAACAGACAATTTCTTTAGGCATTTTTTTTCTGCTTCACTGAAGTAAAAAAAATGTTTTATTTCCATTTATTACATTCACTGGCAGTTTCATTACACTGAATATTCAAAACTCACGGAATGAGAATTGCAGCTTGGAAGAAATCCAAAGTTCTCATTGTTAATGATGTTTCAAAGAATCATATTCTGAATTATCTGATAAAGGTTACACTTTATTAGATTTATTGATAGCTTTCCTCATGGGTTGGGCATAGAGTTGAATTGTTAAATGAAAAGAGTAAATGTTTACTTCTAGAAAGAAGTTGCTTATATTCTGTTTTCCATGTGATACAGCTCTTGGCCTTGGTCTTCTAAATCTGGATTAATCCCAATTTTGTCTTGTAGCTTAGTATTGTAGTTAGTTCCTAATGACTGAAGCTGGCATAGCTGCCAAATTCTTGCTTTATATAATAGAGAAATGTTTAGTCCTGCTTACACTTTTTTGAGGGATGGGAAAGAAACCCCTGATTACTCTGGCTTCCAGGACCTGTGTATAAAGCACTTTTTATTACTTTGTTGTTGCCCATTCTATTAAATCCCTGATACTCAGGTCTCAGACTGGTGTAGTTCCTTGCCCATGGGCAGCTCGTGGTATGGAACAGCACCATGATGGCACATCCTTCCTTCTGCCAGATTGTGACATTCCAACTCCTGAATGGACTGGCTGTGTTCACTGTGGTCACCACACCCCATCAGGCAGTCATTGTGTCCTGGTACATGTGGTAGGAGAATTACTTATGGAGAGTATGCTTAAATTCACACACAAAGGACATGGCAGGCAGCTTTTAGGGAGCAGCCATTTAAGGTGGTGGTACCTGTGTGATCATGGTGCTGATCGTGTTCTGTTTTTACATCCTCACGTGACAAAAAGCTCTCATTCATCCTGACTCTCCTAATCAGAATGTTTTAGCCATTTTTATTTCTGTTGTGTTCGGTCACAGTTGGAAAATCAATGTATTCTTCACCACATCTCTTCTGAAGCACATCTTGTTTTGAAGAAGATTACTGTCTAAAGATGCAATACTAAGATGGTTTTCCAGTCCATTATGGGTTAATTAGAAGAGTTAATATAACTTAGGATTTTTATTTAACTTTAAATTTTGCAGAATAATTCTGTAAACACTTCTGTTCATTGGAGCGAAGAAGTGTTTTGAAGAAACCAGAACGACCACAGAAAGAAGCAAAAAAGAAAGACTAAGAAACAAACCTGAATAAATAGCTGCAGGTGACAGATTTAGCCTCGCTCTACAGGGATGTATTTCTTGATTGTATTTATTTGTATTTCAGTGCTGCTTGAGAGTTCCTATTGCCTCTCTCTCTGTGGTTCCCATCCTGAAAAAAAATTGCTTTCTAACCAGGCAGCACAGGGAGTGTGAGGAAGGAAGGGTAATCCACATTTTCCAGTTGGAAAGAGGCAGAGATGGAGTCTGGCTGTTCTCAGCTCACACAGGATGTCTCTGGGAGAGCCAGAAATTGAACCCAGACATGTTGCTTGAGTCCTACTCAGTTTCAAGACAGTCTTTTCTCAAAACAGAAGAAAATGCATTTATTTGATATACTCAATCTCAATGCTTTTCCTGTGGATACTATTTGGAACATCTGGGTTTTTTAAAATTTAAATTAATCTTTTTTCCTTGCTTTTAATTTCATAGTTAGCACTGTTATTTAATGTGAGATAGAATGGAATTTACAGTGTGAAGGATTGAATTGGAATATATTTTAATAATAGTCTGAACATAATTGAACAATTTTTTCAAAGAGATTACATTTTTAGATAATCTTTATTGTCACTGCTATGTAAATATTTAAATGTGTTTCCATCTCTTTTTCATAAATTGATGCATATGCAAAAATAGATGATATTTCAGATGTACTTAAAAGGAAAAAATATTTCCCCCTCCGACTTTATTAAAAGCAGATAATGGCTTAGACTGTAGGTTTTAATTATTTTCTTTCTAAAGCATTCAGAAGTTGATAATTTTTTATGTACCATTCAAATATTGAAATTGGTGTGTCTGATCCTGGTAATATGTGGTGGATCTTCCCATGATCTCACCTGGGAGAGGAGTTGTTTGCTTCTGTATTGGGGAATTTCTTCAGCAATGTAGGTGCGAAACCAGTTTCACTTACACTGATTTAAATTTCTCCTTAAATCTCTTTTTACCAGAACACATGAAAAAACTACCTAAGTCCCACCCACTTGAACAACTCTACATATTTGAGAACCGCAACAGTTTACCCTGTAACTGGAAAAATTATCTCAGGCAGCCATGGAGAGTTGAAAACTTTGGACTACGTCAGTTTTTAATATCTGCAGGCTGTTTCAGAGGTACTGAGTGCTCTTGGACACAGATGCAAAGTCTCAGCCTTTGACATCATTGTAGCAGCTTGGCTTTGTTAACAGGTTAACATTCACTATGTAGAATGAATTTAAACAAGCTGGTGAATTCTTAATATGAGGACTCGATTTACTGGGGTTTTTTTCCCATATTTTACTCAAGTTGCAAGCTGGTGTAATATTGTCTGTGGCTGCTGGCAGCAGCAATAAAAACTGACCCGAAAGTTAGTTTTGTACTAACACATCTAAGAGGAGAGTTGCAGGTGGAAGACAGGTTTGGCACAGTGTTTAGGAGCTCATCTGTAGCCTTGGCTTTAGACTTACTGTTCTAATTTTTGGAGCTCTCTGGAGGATCTACCTGGACTGTCTCCAGGTGGAACAAGTAGAACCACTTTGAAAAGAAGGTGAATGAGCATCAACTGACAAATTGGTGTCATCACAAGTAGTACTGGCAGAAAGATCTTGTGGATTAACATCCTGCAGTGTTTTATCTTGAACTGAAACCTTAGGAAACAATTGGACTGGCTGGCAAACAATCCCTGTTTGTGAGTGTGATTCTTAAACAAGCCCAGTTTATATATACCATATTCAGTCTGCCTTTGGAAAATTAACTATGATATGAAGGGCACCTTGGTATGCATCTGTCTTAGGATTCTATTGGAAAGATATTTCAGGGACTACAATTGTCCAGGCATATGGAATAGTAATTGCATGCAAATACATTTTATGCTTTTTAGCTTGGCTCTGTCAGCTGCAACGGCTGACTGTGCCTATTTAGTCAAGGGATGTATTATAAAAACAGACAGACTATTAAATGAAAAAATAGGGATGAAAACAAGAGGCCTGAATGCAAAGTATATTTTCTTAATAGTGACTATGGAAATTCTGTACCTAAAACAATCCTGGATTTTTTGGTAGTGGTCATACTGATTTAGTATTTATTCACAGGCTATATGGATTTATATATTTTATATATTTATATTTTATATATTACTTGCTGCCTTCTTTTCTCTGTGGAGTAGTCTCTGGATATAATGTGAACTGCACGAGGAGTGGCTAAAAAAGGAGCTCGTAACTGTGTACTCGCAGTACACTTACATTCAGCTCTTAGTTGTAAGACCAAGGTATTTTGGTTTTTTTCTTTCGTTTTGGTTTTGTTTATTGTGGTTTTTTGTGATTTTTTTTGTGTTTTCTTTTTTTTTTAAGCTTCAAGAGTTCGTTGAAGTTTAAGCCTTGGATTTTTGCTAGCTTTAATTCTGATGTAGCCATGCTGTTCACTGTGTCAAAATGTTTCTCAGATCACTTGGCTAACCATTGCTGCCACCTGGGTGAGGACCAGAGAAACCACAGAAATATCACAACCAACACAAATCAATAAATTTTGTTTGCTTATCTCTTTTTATCTGATAATTAAAATGGACTCTTCAGTTCAACAGAAAACCTATGCACAAAGGACATTGATTTGTTTTGATAGGCTTATTGAAAGACAAAGGAGCTTTTGAATTGTTAGTAACTAAGGAATGAGAATGATGATAAAATCCTGTGAAGTGCTTCATAAAACGAAGTTCTGAGGAAGCCCGTGGCTGAAGTTCAACATCTATTCATCTTTGTTTATTTTTCATCTAATCTAAACCATTTTAATTATTTTCACTTCCACTATGTCTGAAAGGGTAGGGGTGGTTCCTAAAGCACCTTGTTCAGTGCATGGCATGAACAGCACTGAGCAGGACTTAATAATTAAACACATCTGTTTCCAGTCAAACAAGCTCAAATCAGATTGCATCAAATAGCACGGATCACACAGCATTTTTTATTATTGTGTAAAGTGAATGGATACATTCAATAATGGGGGAAGTGCACTTTGTGATTGAAAACGTTATTTTTTCTTTCTTGTTACTAGGTTTGCAGATAATAACCTTAACATTTTAGGTGTGACAAGAACAATTGAATTACTAACATGAAATAGGCTTATTTTGAATTTGGATTTACCGTGAAAGCATGAGTAAAGAGCTTATCCAACAATAGGAAATCTGCAGTTCTTTGAAACTCAGATCTAGTCCAAGAAACTAGAATATGAAAAAACTGTTGCGAACAATTTTTGAACTGGGCTTTGTTCACATGTCAACACATTTTATCTTCAATACTCTTAAAGGAAAAGAAAATTTCTGTGAATATCTCTGGCACTTGGCAGTGGAGCAAGCTTAAAATGTAACTGACAAACCATACAACAGAACTAGTTCCTTCCTGAAAATTGTTCTTTTCTGTCACTTAAATATTATTTTGTGGAGAAGAGATTTAGAAATCATTCTTGGAGAATTTAAGTATTTGTTTGATTTGCAAAGGAAAGAGACTTTAAGGAGATAAGCACTTCTGAACATAAAAATCCATTCTTCCTTGATATGTCAAGTATATATATAAACTTGCCATATAGTTGAGTGTTAAAAATGAAGAAGAGTCAGAGCTTGACCCTAATGTCTAATGTGTCACCTTATCTGTATGAGATGTGTCCCCAAGCAAAGTAAATAGCATTCTGAACTGTGACCAAACCATGAGATAACTTAATAGACCATATATTTTGGACTGTCCTCTATGGCCTCTAAGCCTTCTGCATAAGTCAGGACAAAATCTGGCATTCATCATTGACTGTCCTCAAAATTAACTTTCATAATAATGTTTCCTCTGTTTTCTGTCCAAAAGTGTTACAGAGTCTGGGGTATACAAAAATTTGAGCCAAAGAAAGAATTCCAGCTGAGGTCAATAATAGTATAGTTTTATATAAGGAGGCTTAATATTAGGATTTGGTGTCCCTGACAACAGAACTTTGGATTAATGGGAAGGTAAAATTCCTGGTGTAGACCCAATACTTGTTTTTCACATCAATGATATTTAAGATTTATATAATTCTTGAGATAATTATATAAACTATTTAATAATAAATAACTGTGCTGCTTTACTGAGAAATATGATACAAAACATTGCTTATGCAGGGAAGAGCAGGAATATTGTACAGGAAAAAATGGAGTAACCTTCAGGACTGGAGCACTTGGGTGAAATTTGCGTTTAAAGATGTGAAAATGTCTGATTCCAGTGATGTGTTTTCCCTTTGATGTGAAGACAAGTGAAGGGAGGTGCCTGATGGTCTTGGTCGATGACAGTGAGCCAGCAGTGTGGTTTAGCTCTCATTAAGGCAAATATTTCTTCAGTATTATCTAGGAAGCTGTTTCCAGGACAAGCAAAAGTATTGAAGCTTTTGCAAAAGGCAGTGCTAAACTTTGGAGTCCCAAGTGCAAAAATGAACATGTGTCTGGATGGAAGGGCTTGTCCTCCCCAAGGAAATGGGGCAAGTACAGCTAATTTTTCCAGGAGATGAAACTTGAAGAGTTTGTAGATGTATTCTATAAATGCATTATGGATGTAAAATTCAACATAGAAAAGTAAAGACATTTAAACTGAAAGTCAGTGATGACATAAGAAACTACAAAATAGCTGTAGGTAAATTCAAGATAGAAATTAAAGGCATGCAAGCTTCAGACAGCATTTTTCCTTACATCACTGAGCTTAGTCTTGTCCTCTGCTGTTAGAAATGCTGTTTTAAAAACAGGCACAGTTTTGCCCCTGTTTTCTAACTCCTGTTAGAATGCTTTCAGCACCCAAATGAATTGGATTCTGAAACTGCTGTCCACAAAATGAAGTGAAGGTAAAAGGCCCAGCTCTTTCACAAAGGAAGTTGTGTCCACAAATAGGATTATGTGATGTGGTTAGCCCTGACCACAGAGATCTGCTTCGTAACCTGCTGATCTGTACAAGTGCTGTGCCCTTTCCTATTCCTGTTACTCCCTTAAATTCCAACATATCTGATGTTTTCCCTGGATAGGTTACTCTTTTAAGTCTGTTTTTGAAAATTCCTGATAATGGATGGTGGCCACATTCCTTTTTTCTATTTATCTCTTTGTTTGAATGTGGCAACAGTGAATTAGCATAAATGGTCTGAGGAAAGTAGTTAATGTAGATTAATTTGTATTCTTCTTTAATCCTTTGAATTTACTTCCTTGAAGATACATCAAAGATGAGTTTGGTTCATAAATATGTTCGGAAGATGAATACAGTAGGGGGGAAGAAAACTGTTTTATGGTATTTTTAAAACTCAGAAATAAATCCTTTACCATCAGTAATTGACCTATATGATATATTTTTTCCAGTTTGTTTCAGATCCTTGTGCCAGCAACCCCTGTCACCATGGTAACTGCAGCACCAGCGGGGATGGCTACCTCTGTGTCTGCAGTGAAGGCTTTGAGGGAACAAACTGTGAGCACTCACTGCACAGCCCTGCACCCTGGGGACGGACAGAGGCCACCCCACCCCGGCACAGCAGCCCCGCCTCGGCCACCCTGGAGCCCGACATCGCCCTGCCCCGCTCAAGGGCCACCGTCACCTTACCCACGTGGCAGCCAAAGGCGGGACAGAGAGTCGTGGATCTGAAGTGGGACGAAATAGAGGTGAGAGGATTCTGTCAAAGTGAAAATTCACTGGCAAAAAGACTTTAAAGTGTTATTTTCGGGTTGTTATTTGTGCATAGTTTGATGACGTCCTCACAGGAAGACTGAAGATGTGATCTCTGCCCTGAGTTAATATGCTGGTCAAATTAAAACAGAAACCCATTTGGTCCACGTTATGAGTAATGGACTTAGGTTGGCTAATGTGTTGTATTAGATACTTCGTAGAAATGGATAATATTGTTTCTTCTGGTCAATTGCGTGACACCATATCTTCAAACATCAAATAAATTTAGGAAATTCTAAAAGTTAAAGCAACACCTTTAATATATTTCTTGGTATTTGCCATTGTAATCACATTTTGCTACATGCTCCTGCATTGTTAAGAAAATGTAGTTACTTGAGGATTGAAAGTGGTAGTTAATACATTACACAGGGCACAACTCTAGGGATGCAATGACAGTGGTGGAAACTTTTAAATGTTTAAATTTTAAACATTTGTTGTAACTTTTACAAACAAATCTCTGTCAAAACAATATGTGGTAAAACTACAGCTGGAAAGCATACAACATATGATCCTTAAGAAATGTGATCTTTGCTTTCCACTGTGTTGTACTCTGCCCTATTTGTAATGCTTAAATGTTTTCCATGGATTCAAGTATCTGCAAAAATAAAAAAAAAACTTAACCAAGGTCAAACTTAACCAAGTTATTGTTAAAGTAATGATCAGTTTAGTACCAAGTGCTAGAATAATGAAGCTTGTTGCTGAAAAAATATTTTAATTTCTGTAGGTGAAAAATTTGAGTTTTTGTAGCATCCTTTTCTTATTAAGAAAGGCCTTGTAATATAATTTCATTTCAGTTTATTCAGGGGTAAATAGGTAAAATGTCAGTTGTATCTTTTTTTGAAATGTTTTGAGGAGTTTGATTCTCCTGAGGTGTTTACCATACTACATAATGAGAAAGTGAGCAGGCAGGAGTTTAATCCTGGAACAAGTGTATTTTTCATCACTCTTTGCTAGCCCAAATAAATTTGTTGATGTTTCCACTGTAAAATTTATTTAATCAATTTTCTGAAAGTGGAATCAACCTATGTAAAATATATGTTTGGTGTTATGACTCTCTGATTTTAGCAGAGGTATAAGTATTGATAGGGCTGTATTCCATTTCAGTGAGAGTTCTGTTGGGCAATGTCTGGAGCATAAAGCTTTATTTCCTGGAATTCCATCTCCCATATCTATTATTTTACAGTAGAACATATGTCAGGCACCAAGGATGGAGTTTGGAGAGAGCACTGAAGCAGAAACAAACAATGATCTGCTCTTATTACTTAGTTTAAATGCAGCCTCATCTCTGCATGGGTGGTCCATATGTCCTGATCAATTTAAGGCATGCTCTTCCCTGAACCAGATTTCCCTGGTGTGTCTTCCTCAATCTGTGGTCTGCTGCTATCTAAGGAACATTTCTGCCTGGTTTGCATTTTGGGTAGATTCAGTAAGAATTTCAGTCAAACAGATCATTCACGAGTGGGTGTTTCAATAGCTGAAATCTACCCTTCTGCATATCTTCTGTTACCTGAGAAATACAGATAGGTTATCAATTGCTATTGCATGACTAACATTGGCATGGAAATTACTTGCTGTCCTATTACAAAATTGCTTGTGTTGGTACGTTTTTAATATACTTTGATGTGTCTTGTATTTTTGACAAGCTCTCCAGTGTGGCATAATGACCTTCTACCTTGTTCTTTGGAAGTCACAGTGAGAGAGATGATTATCTGAAACAAAGAGATTTCAGTTGCTGATTCAAGACATTGTGTCTGATCTATATTAACTGAAGAGAGTTGATTTGCTTGAAGGTCTGTGTTCCAAAGCCTCTTTGGTGAAGATTTCAAAAGTAAAATGTGTTAATAATAAAATACCTTTCCTCATAGCTGTAAGAACATTGCAAGACTTGATGCTTCTTCACTCTCTTAAAAGGAAGAGAATAAAGTAGCTGTAGGTTTTGTATTGCAAAAATGTACTGGTTTTATCTTTGTTGAGATTCAGAGGACAACAAATACTGATATTAGGTTGTTCTTTGTTTTTTATAAATCTTCCAAGACAGTCTGTTTTCCAAATTATTCTATATTGATACTGGAAGAGAATTAATGTTCTTCAGACCCTTTTGTCTCAGAGAGAAATTTTGCCAGACTCTTTCCAAGTGAAAGCTCTCACTGTCTTGTAAGAATGAAGTTTCCATGAAAAGCATTTCTGGGAAGTTTTGGGAACTCAAAGAATGAACACCTGAAAGAAGTAAAGCTGTCTAGGAGAGGCATGATGTGTGCTTACAGCTGGGCAGGTTTTCTGTATTCCTTGGACACCACAGATACATTTAGCACTGCTTGCTGGGATGAACTGTCTCAGTAGTGTCTGTACCAGTAAGTAACAGACAGATGTCTTTGGATGCAGTTTCATTTCTTAGAGAGGTCTCCATATAAGAAATTAATCTTTTCTTGATGTGCAGATTAAGGACTAAAATCATAGATCATAAGCAAGAACATTTTCTCTCAGCTTTTCTTTAGTATAATATAAATTTATCTCTGTGCTCATCCATTGAAAGATAATTCTTTTTCCTACTTGGCGCAACCAGTTCCCCTTGTAAGAAAGATCCAACTAACAATCCACATTTCCCCAGTTCAATCGTCTTTTGTGTTTTATAGTGTATATGAGATATTTATTAGCCAGTAATGGAGGGAAAAAGAAACCATCTCATTAATCCTACGCAATTAATGGATTTAACAAGGGTTTCAGTGTACAGAATCAACTGTAAGAATAGCAGTACCGTACTCTTATATGCAGCTTTTTGTAATAGACTTGAAATTCTTTTCAGAAGAAATCAGCTGTATTATTCCCATTTTACAGAGTGAGATGCTGAAGGACAGAGCAGTGAAGTGATTTGCCAGGTGCGCAGCCAGAAATTAGAATGCTGAGCATGTGAGTCCTAGTCTAACCTTCTATTTATATTGCAATTTTGTGCTCAGATTCAAGGGTTTGGAACTAATGATTAGAGGCTACAATAAACTTCTAATTCCCCTTGCAGTGGGGACAGCATTTGTTTTATATGTGTCCTTAGTTGGTAAATTGCAAGCCTTTAAAAGAAGTGTGGGTGAATCAGGTGTACAGTCCTGAAAGAGATTGTTCCTGCTCTGCAGCAATGGCAGAATTATTCCCTAAGCATATTCTTGAAACAGGAACCTTTAAGTCTTGACTACTTTATGTGTTGTCAAAGCATGGCATGGGTGCAGAAGGAGGAACAGAACTGAATCTGAACAAAAGCATTTTGAGATGGCTAAATACAGAATAGAAAGTTGATCCTTAGAAATGGCATCTTAGGAAAATCTTTAACCTGGAAATGGGTGAAGGTTGGAGTCTATATGTTTGCCCTTTTCTTGCCCTATTTTCTTGGCATTCCCTCTTGTGATTGCTGTTAAAGTGCTGGAATGTGTGTAAATCTGGTTGGAATTAGGACAGCTCTTCTGACTGTATATAATATTTGTTTTGGAAATCTCTATTACTTTTCTTTTGCTCTGAGAAAAAGATATTCTACAAACACATAAGGAGAATGAAGGAAGCATAGATTTTGATAGAATAACATTAGCTTTCTTCTAGGATAAATCTGTAACTCCACTAACTCTCTCCTCTATAGTATTAGTTTATGGAATGTTTCATTTATATACAAATACCATTTTCATAGACAACTGGATGTTAGCATCTCTGGATAAGTGCTACTCTTTATTATTTTTATCTTCTAAATAAACCCTAAATGTGTCTAGTAGCTCAATATGCTTAAGCAAAACGTAAGTGAAGTTCATGCAAACCTCAGTTTATTATGTTCCATTACTAAATCATGTTTAATAGATAGTCATAAATAACCAGGTTTCCTGAAATCAAAGCACCTTAAGACAGACAATTACATCAAGACACTGAAGGTCTTCTCTTCTGAAGCTGTATTGGTGGGTGTGCTCAGGATTTTTGGTTATCCAGAGATGTTTTTGAAAAACATTTGTTTAACTACTCCTTCAGGAATCATCCTGTATTGAAGTCCTAGAGAGTATGAGGGAAAAAGAGGGAAAAAAAGGGAAAAAGAAAAAAAAGGCTCACGTGTTTACTGCCTTTCAGTGTTTTGGTGTAGAAATATCTATAGCTGACTTGGCAGTCTTAGGTTGTAGTTTATGTCCCAGCTTACCCTCCAGTGACCTGAGCTCATACACTGCATGCAAAGATTTGACTATGTGGAATTTTTGCTCAATGAACTTGTTTACATGGGGTTTACCTTTCTTTTCAGAACAGCTCCATAGACTCTGGAATAATAAATGACTATTAATTGTTCATGGAGGTAATCCTTATTGAATGACTCTGCTGTGATCTAAGGAGACGATAGGCAGCTAAGCCTCACACAGCCACTTGCTCACTGCCCCGTCCAGTGAGATGGGGGAGAGAATTGGAAGGGTAAAAGTGGGACAACTCATGGGGAGATGAAGACAGTTCAATAATTTAAAAAAGGAGAAATAGAAAACAACAAAGGAAAAACCTGAACAAAACAAGTAATGCCCCAATTACTCACCACCAACTGATGCCCAGCCAGTCTCTGAGCAACAGCAGCTCTGGCCAACTTCCACCCCCAGTTTTATTGCTGAGCATGACCTCCTGTGGGGTGGGATGTCCCTTTAGGCAGTTGAGATCAGCTGTGTTCCCTCAGCACCCCCAGCCTACTTGCTGGTAGGGCACTCTGAGAAAGAGAGAAGGCCTAGATGCTGTATGAACACTTTACTGATAACTAAAATATCTCTGTTATCAACCCTGTGTTCATCACAAATCCAAAACATAGTACCATGCAAACTACTGTGAAGAAAAACCAGCCAAAACCAGCACAGACTGAATGTCAGACTTCATGAAGCTGACAGTGAATTTGGTGCTTGAGACAAGAAGGCAGCTTGCTAATCTAGGTAATCTGTTATTGTGTAAGAGAGCCTCCTGTGCATGCTTCTCTCTCTTGGTGTGATGTTGGCATTGATAGTCTGTGACAGAAAAACAAAGTTTTAATTATGTTATCTGGAGGATTGCTGCACACTGGAATGTGCTGCATCCTCTTGGTGCTGTGGTTGCTGACTCTACAAGGTGACTCTTGCTCAGATGAGCAAAGAAACTGACTGCCAGCAATAGAATTGGCTGGGTGGATGTGCAGGCCTTCCTTAGACCAGCTTTCAGTGCTACAATAACTGGTAAGCCTTCTTCATCTGATACTGTTTTTGGATGCAGTCTGTCAGTCTCCCCCTGTTGTTCTTCAGAGAGGCACTAGAGTTTAGAGTACTACTACTCTGAACACTTCTGCTTTTCTCTCCCACTAGTGAGATATGTTAGAAATAAACCTTGATTTTCTTTCTGTTCTGGTTTTCTTTCAAGCATTGTTCCAGCTAAAAAAAAACCAGCTAAAGTTCAGTGATGGGGAGGTTAAGCTAAATGACACTAGATTTTTCAGACGCAGTAGTTTTTCTGTGCTACGGGGCAAGGGTACTGAATCTGCTTTTTTTTTTCTTTTAGAATTTTGTTCTGAGTTCAATTTCTATGCTAGAAATGATCCTGCTTTGTTGCTTGACATTTTGACAAAAAGTGGATAGTACTAGATCCCTCTCTTATGTTTCTCTTCTGTTGCCTTTTATTTTCCTACTTCTCTTTTCACTTTTTATTTCCCAACAGCTGTTCAAGATCTATAGTTAGGCTGTAACCCGTTTTATTTCTTTCATGTATTATTTTTCCCTTGCATAAGTAAGAATATAACATGCCAAACAGGTTTTATTTCTTAAAAAATAAGGGATACTTCTTTGCCACACTTACAGTGTCAGAAGAGAATAAATCCTGCGGGCCCTATTCTGATACAAAAGTAGTTATATGCTTGCAAAAGCCAAAATTGCATGTTGTGAAACTCGCTTTATTGAGCTGAAATTTAATATGAAATCCCTTGGAAGAAAATATGAAAGAACTAGCATTTACAAGACCATTCCTCATGCTGCATTTGTCATGACAATTTCTACCCTACTGAAGAACTGAAAGGTTTTCTTTCTCAATGACCATGCCAGTTTTCATGGGGAACCACCCCAGAACACAGACTTGCTTTTCTCAAAAAACTCATTTTCTCACTGCTTCCATAATGTGTCTTTTCAAATATGTTTAAAATTTTAGTTGATTTTTTTTTTAACTTTTAAGTTAAGCACTAGTCTTTGTTGTAGGATGAGTTAGTATTCATCTTTTTTATATAGTTCAAGAATCATGTATGCATTCAAATATTCTGTTTAATTCCAGACTAATTTGCCCCATTTTGCTCTGGCTGCAAGACCATGCAGAGTTGTCTGTTGCCCCATTAGGAGGTAAAAATGGGAGAACAGCTTTTTGAGATGAGAAACAAGAGGTTGACCAAAGAGGACATTCTCAGAACATTTCTCAGGAGGAAAGTACCTGAGACACAGGTATCTGTGTGTGCCCGAGTGTGCACACAGATGCACACATACTTACTTGTGGTAATTTGGGAGTATTTTCAAAAGAAGCACCCCACTCAGTGGGGTTTAGTGAAAGCTGTGGTGTCGCTGAAGTTACAATGGCAATTAACAGGAAAGACTTAATAGGCAACTGGCTCATGGGGTGAATTTTCACTGACAGCATCACAGTGCAGGTGAGGTTCAAGGCACCTCTGGATTTTTTCTAGTTAAAACCCTTGCTCCAGGCAGGATCAACTAGAGCAGGTTGCTCAGGACTTTATTCAGCTGAGACTTAAATAACTCAAAGGATGGAAAGTCCACAAGATGCCTGGGCAGCCTCCTCCATGGTTTGGAACTGTCTGCTGGTTTTCAGAAACATTTAATACCTTGTTAATAGGGTAGTGAGGACTTTCTAAGGTGCATATGAATTTGGCCATTCTACTTACAAACCACTTTTAAATTTGAGGAAAGTGTGGCATATTTTGCAAGAAGTAAAAGCCTTCTGCCATTCTATGAACTTGGGGCTGAGATACAAAAGAAATGCAAACGTATCACAGAAGCAGAATGGTTGGATTTTGCACTGTCAGGATTAGTCTGCCCGTGTTGATAAGGCCTTGTAGAATTACAAATGTCTCCTCAACTTTTCAAGAAATCTACTATGAAATTTCATATACAGTAGCTATCTTCAGAGAACTAATTTCAGCACTGAGAGGCTGCATAGATGTAGGCTCAAAGTCTGTATGCTCCTCTTCTTAGCCTTATTGAATTAAAGTCTAGTACACTTAGAAAAGTAATAAAGGCACTCACTCATGTAAAAATATTGCCTTGGGATTTATGTATGTATTTCAGCACTTGTTGAATCAAGTGTATATCTCATTATTCTGGTTTTGTAAGGCAGGAGAGTATCTGTCTAACTCATGCTATTTAATTTCTTCAGAAAAGTTGTAATATGGAAGAACAGTCTGTTGCTCTCTTAGGTACCAGCCCTGATTTTCTTTGCCATCTCTTGTATACCACTGCCATGGCCTGGTAAAGAAATATAACAAAATCACTGCTGTCTTGTTAAGGCCCAGGTAAAGATGGTAGGAGTAGGAACTCTCAAGATTTCACTCTTGCTTTCTAAATGATGCTGCTCTTTTACCTATGTAAAGTCTAAAAGCATTTGAAGCAGAAATATAGTTTTTATATGTTATCTTTTAAGAAAAATATGATTTAGATGCAAACTTATGGAATATTTATGTAAAGAGGAGTTCTGTATTTACTGTCTTCAATTTGATATTTAACAATTTAAAACTCTAAATAAAGTATTGAAGAACAGTCCTGGATGTATTCTGTGTTGACACAGGAGCTTATCTTTGTGATCAGCTCCTAAACATACTTTAGACTCTGGAGGGTGCATGAAGGTTTTGTTTTCTTTGGTGACTATTTTTAAAGTAGCTGCATCATTTGTGTAAATGTTTATAAGTCTGCTCCCCAAGAACCTTCTTGCTGTCCTGACGTTTCTCTATTATTAAATGTTTCAGGAGAAGTGTTGGATGTCATTGCAGTTATGCTGTTTTCTTTTGATTGTCTTTAAATTACATTAGATACCTAGATACCTACTCTATTTGTATTTTTAACTTTAGACTAGGAATGATCTTCATTTTGTCCTCTGAAAATCATTGAAGTATGTTTCTCAGTGATTTCAGTTTTAAATATCTCCTACCCATTCTAGCAGCCTTTTTTTTTTTTGAGAGTGAAAATTACAGATTGTTTTCATTTTCTGAGTGTCCTTTATTGTTGTAATATATTGCTTGTCTTTGCCCTCATTCTTCAGTAGTTCAGTTTTGCAGTGCTCTGTTAAGACATGAAAGAGGCACACTTAAAAATCTTTATAAAAATTTCTCACAGCCATAAAAAAACGCAATTTGTTTCTTAATTCAGGTGTCAAAGCTGTGATTTTTTGTCTCTGCAGTACTTGTCTGAAATAGGACACTGCTGGGACAATTTTTTTTCCTTATGAGAGTTTCTGCTTCTTCCTATGTTTTTTTTGTCTGATTGAAGTATCAGGGCTGTTAATATATAAAAAATTTCAAATTTCATCTGTTTTAAAATCCTGGGTTTAGCATCCTACTGATTTAGATGGTTATTTTACCAGATTCTTAGAGCAGGAATTCAGGGCCAATTACAAATGGAGTTCCTAGAGAAATACATCGAGCACTAAAGATCTCTTATTAGAAGAGTCAAAATCATGCCTTCATTCTTCTAATTATCATTGCAATATTTCCTATGTGTGCTTTTCCTGCTGAGTAATCCTAAATTCTGATGTGTTTGCAAAATAAAGTATTTATTTGTTTGGGGTTTTTTTTCCATTTTGTGAAGGTTAAATCTCAGGTCTTGTTCTGCAGCTACTTTGTTCAGCTCTTGCTTCTATGATTCTTTTATTTTTATTCTAGTTGCAGAGAAATCTTTTACTTTAAAAACTTCTGATATTAAACAGTAAGGTAAATGGAATGCTTAAATTACAATTTCCCTTCTTATGTTCCAAGGTAACAGATGCATGAAATTGTAAAACTATAGAAATACTATAAAAATGAGTGTATTTTAGATGTAGTATTAGACTGTATGGGAATAGAGATACTAATTTCTTTTTTCCCTTTGTTCCAGTAGGCATGCAGATTCTGAAAGAAAAAAAAGTTTAAATGTTGGCAAATACAAAAGGAAGAGTGTTAGCCAAACTAAGTTTAGATGCATTGTACTTTGACTGTTAGGTCCATACTTTTGACTTCTAAGATTTAAAAATTGTAATGGATATATTATAATTTTTCAAAATTAATTTGACTAAATGCAATAAAGTAGTATCTCACTTTATTTTCATGAACTATATGTATTCATATTATATACACCAGGGAATTCAATAATGAATTGAGTAATCTAAACACTGGGAAATCATTCACTTGGGAAATGTGAATACTGAGTATTTGTCTTGCCTGAGACAAGATAAGCTCTGAGTGTCCTAAAAATTATTACTTGCATCGTATTCTGGATTTCTTTTGTTCATGTATTTACATGTGTTTCATTGCATTCATGTAATACTTAAAATGTGAATTTGAATTGTATTTAAATTTACAAATTTTATTCTGGCTTTTGCTTTGATGTAAGATTAATTCATGGAAGTGTGTCAGGTTGCATTTTTGCATTTTCAGTAAGGTTGATGTAAAAAGTTTGCAAACATTCTCAATGGCTGAAAGAATAGCATTGCAAACTGCCTAGAAATTGGAAGATTAAACTGATTTGTTGTTTTTTTCCAGTGTGACATTTCATAAGCAAGTTGATGAAGATACATGAAAAGTTATTTAAAACTTCTGATGATATTAAGTAATAGACTCAATTATGACACATAAAATATTACTTATTTGAAATAAATATACCCTTGGAAACAGTAATAATTTTCAAACTGTCTTTAGGAAATTACTACTTCTGAAGATCTGAATAATTAAGGAGTCTTTGTGATTCCTGTGTTGCATGGCACCTTGTCTGGTGTCTGGATCTAGTTAATGTAGTAACTGATTTCTATGTCTAGTAGGCATCACTAGATTTGGCAAACACATCCTTTTGCTCTCACTGTGATCATAATTTTTTTTCCATCTGAAAGCACTGTTTGGTCAAGCATTTTTTTACTTGGAAAGAATAGTAATGGACAAGTGGGAGAGTGTTTTTTAAAGGAAACCTGTGTTTGTAAAAAAACCATATTTCAATATAGTAGAAAGGCAATGCCTGTATTTGTTACTATAAATCCTTCAGTATTGCATAAATTAATGATGCACTATTTCTTGGATGTAGCAAATGTTAGAGAATTATTTATTATTCCAAAAGACCAGAAAACTATTAATCTTTTTCTGAATGAGTTCACTTTTAAAGGAAGATGTTCATCCTTTTGTGCAGGAATTTTTTGTTAAAACAAAACCCTGAAAGGATAGCTATGTGAATTTCCAGCACCTTTGTTGGCAGCATAAAGATTTCAGTGAATGTTCCTGAGGATTTTTAGAAGATGACTGCTGGACTATTGGTGTAATTTGTAAAAAAAGTCTTTCATTATTTTCTTCAGTCAGATTTTATGGTTTATTGTTAAATGAAACCATTTTTATTTTCAGATAACCCCAGATGTGGCTTGTGGAAATGCCAGTTCCAATACTTCTGCTGGAGGCCGGCTTATCTCCTTTGAAGTTCCACAGAATACATCAATAAAGTGAGAATATTCTTATATGCGATGAAATAAAAAAGCACTTTTATTTTCATTTGACTGGATATTTTAGACAACAGTTTTTCAGATAGGCAAATTTGTCAAATGACTAAAAGACTATGAGAGGATTCAGACAGACTTCAAACATGTAGCAGAGCCATGACAGCTCTTTGCTTGGCATAATTGCTCCCACATATTTAATGTTTTAGAAGATGTAAGCATGTAAGCTGTCTGGGCTATCATAATGCTTTAGAAATTAGGGCAGATGTGTTGAAGATGTCAGTTGGGAGAAGATGTGACATTTCCTTCCTACTTTGTGCAGTGAACACTTTTTCCCCCTTTAGTCTCAATATGAACTTGCTGATATAAAGTGTTATTGTTGACTATATAAGTGCATGTATATTGTGCATTGATATTTGATTTCTGGGTTATTGCTTTGGGTGTCATCATTAGCTGTGAAATGTTTGTGTGTCCTAAAAAACACGTTTCTCAAAAAAATTGAGTTTATTCTGTTATTCATTTTTCAAAATCATGCTTTTTGGATCAAATACTTGTTTTGTTACATTTAATTAACAGAACCTGACTTCCTAGAAAGATCTGATTCTGTCAGCGGGGATGAAGCATTTTCTTATTGGAAATGTTATTAAAAAAAAAATCTGCCAACGTAGTTCTCTGGCTCACAGCTTTGCTGCAATTTTAGACTTACATTTCCCCAAAATAGCCTACTTTTCTCATACTGTCATCTTATCTTTCAGAAGCCCATGTTTCTGTTAGGAAAGGCCATGCTCACAGGAAAAAACAAAGTGATGCAAGCAGACAAGCTGCAGACAGTTTGGAGCACTAACTGTTAAATGTGAGGGCCGTCCCACCCTTCCCACAGGCTTTGAATTGTGCTCATTCGTGTGCCTTAAGCCTAAGTCAGGGAGATCTGGGAGTGTGGATGCCCTGGCTGGCTGGGATCTGAAAGCAAACAAGTGTCTTTTCTTGGAATCAGGAAAAAGCCTGCATTTGTGGATTCTAAAGTTCTATTTAAGAGCCTTGGTGAAGAAACCCTGTTTTAAAGGAGGTTGCAGAGTACACAGTCAGTTTTGATAATTTACATGTTTAGTAGATTTTTATACCTGGGTAGATTAGTGCAAGTCAAGACCGATTTTTATTTAATTTCATTTACCATCTTAAAGGCCCAAGAACTTACCTGATTCAGTGGCTATCTGTGAAAGGAAAATAATTTCAGTTTATTAAGTTGATTTTGTTTAGATTGTCATATGAGACCTAAACTGTGAAACTAGTTGCTATCTTGTTCTAAAAGTGAGACAGTCAGCTTTAGGGGTAGCAATTGGGGTTGTTCTTAAAGAGGATGCCAATACTGTAAAAAATTTGCTTCTTTTGATGCCTAGTTGCAACATTTTTTCAACTTCTGTCCCACATGATTCCAAAACTTTGTTTTTCTTGTTTTGAAATCAAGTAACAAGCGACCAAGGGATAAACTGCCTTGTGATTTTAGCAGGATTGAAACAATTTCAGTACAGGAAACTGTGGAACAGAGCTTCATCTCTGGGTATTTGGAGGTCTGTTATTCAGCAAGAGAGAATGATCAGGTTTTAGCAGTTGGATGCAGTTGTGTTTGTATTTTTAGAGCATTGTTCAAACTCATAGGAATTTCCTTTACAGGAAATTAATGCAAATACTTGGGACCTTAACAGAAATATGACAGATTTTTGTTGTTTCTATATGGAAGTGAGTAGGGAAAAAAAGTGCCCTGGGAGTACAAAGACTGGCATAATGTTGCTCCCTAATGGAGCCGACAGTGTGGATGCAGTAGTAGGCTTTACATCCAATCTGTCAATATTCAGGAAGGCACCATGGGCTCAGTGACCTTGGGAGCATTACATGACTCATTTGATTTACAAGAATAAACTGTCCTGAATCTTCGATCTGGTGTGTCAAACAAATGAGGATTTCTACCAGAATCTGTCTCCTGGTATTGAGCGAACATTGAATGTTCTTCAGTAAACAACAGGGCTGGAGGTACTTCAGCTGCAGAAAATGATAGTGCTGTAGGATGGAGGTACTACTCAAAAAGGCAGAAATGCAAAGACTGAATAAAGATCCTTTATAAGGATATACTTTACTATTATGTGGTATTTATCTAAAACTTTCCTTGGGCATTAAATGGTGACCTTCAAGTATCGGAAATTGGGACTCTGTATGATTTAATCTGCTATTACATAAACTGTCATGCAAATCTTACAACTAAAGCATTTTTAAGTTTTGTGGACATGCTAAAAAGACATTCAGGATTTTTCCCAATTCCATACTTGCTAGATTTAAGTTTCCCATCTTTGTTAAGGTTCAGTTCTACAGTGATGTACTTCCTAATTACACTGATTTCCTTCAGTACAAATATTCTCATATTTTCTTTTCTTAGAATAAGGCAAGATGCTACTGCTTCTCTCATCCTGCTGTGGAAGGTCACAAGCACTGGATTTAAACAGTGTTCACTTATTGATGGCAGAAGTGTCACTCTTCTCCAGGCACTGGGTGGACTTGTGCTTTCTGAAGAAATGCTTGCATTAGGAAACAACTACTTTATTGGTGAGTAACATGCTGACTTTCTGTCCATCACCTCTAGGGGACAGCTGATGGTTTACTCAGCATTTAGAGGAACAAAGGACTAATTCCTTTAAGTGCTGAAAGATCCTGATGGGATACTGGGACGTGTTTCAGACATTGGTTCATTCAAACCACACAAGATTCTTACACAGTTGGCAGCATTCACTTTAAAATCTGCAGGTCATTTTTGTCTGATACTTTGAGATGATGCAAGTTATTTTATATGTTCTATTTTAATAAGCTTTTGGCAAATGCTGCAGTATATAACTGAATGCTTGAGGTGTTTCTTTGTCAGGTATTGTGTCATGGGATTCTTTGTGAAGAAGCTTAAGGCTGTAGACAGAAAAATTGAAAAAAATATATTACAAGATCAGATTTCCTATTATATTTTAACTATGTTTCATTGCACTACTTTTTTATCTTCCAGTGTTGTCTCTGTGAATGTGGAACCTTAGAAAATACTATTTGTTTCACTCAGCAATTAAATGTTAAGCATGTTTGTGGAAGGAGTGTAATGAAAATAGCCTGATATATTATTTTAAGGGTATGGGAAATAACACAGATTTAATGCTATATTTATGCATAGACACAATAGACTTAATTAAATTGAGATTTCTGGGCAGATGTTTTATTATACCAATGACATGAAACCAAAGTCATTGTAATAACAGCACTTATTGTTATCTGCTTGAAATGCTGTATATTTTTAAAGGAACTATAAGCTGCTACAATTGTTATTTGAAAACTTACCATGCTAATAAATGTAAAATTAAGTACATTCTGATGTAGAAACACTGGGAAAAATTCCAAGTATGTACCTAATACAGAAAATCCTCAAATGCAGAAAGTAGTACCTTATTCTCTCCTTTTTCAGCTATCACTTTCCAAAGATACTGCTCGAAGGTTGTTAGTTGAATAATTTAATTCTTATCATCAGTGCTTTCTTTTAGTGATGTTTATTTCCTTCAAATGATTTTCCACTTTCTTTCTTTTAATATTATTATTCCTTCTAAGATACTTAGATTTAGGCTTTTTTCCCTTTTAATCTTGTTTTGCATTTAATTTATCAGAGTTAAAGCCGTCCTCTCATGTCTCTGGAATAAATTTTTGCATTTGCTTTTTGGTAGTTAATGTATGATAAAAATAACCTGAAGACAGGATAATTGGTAGCTTTTATGCACTGGTGAAAATGCCTAAAGGCACAGCTTGGTCTGAGCTCTGAAGCAGAGGGCCCAAGTTGCTCTATGAAGGCTCCACTTGACATTACAAGCCATGCAGCACAGGTTATTTAGATAACTAAATTTAGATAACTAAAATACATATTGTGTTACTTTTTCATTGCTTGTCTTGTCCTACACATCTCTATAGCTGAATTTTCTCACTGGGATTCTTACTTTGAATATTTTATTGTGTGCTGGGTAACATGAGGTGAAAGTGTGCCTTTTCCTAGAGTTCATAAAAATGGTTTATTTGATGCAGTACAAGTATTCTGAGACCTCCTGCTTTACGTCCATGTGGTTTTTGATACTTTCTTTGGCCTTTCTTTTTAATGTCCTGATAGTGAAATTCATCATAAAATTTTCCAAATGCTGAAATTAAGGCATGAATTTTTTTAGTTTAAGAAAGAGCCTCTGAATTTCCTTCTCAGTTGTATGGAAATATTCTGCTTACTTCCCATCATCAGTTTTTGTCCAATGAAATGTAAGTCTTGGGTGTAAAACTTAAAAAATAACTTAGTTATTTCGTGTGAAAATGATTTTTATCTTCACTCAACTGAAATCCAAATTCTGCCAAGGCTTATAGAAAAATAATTTGATCTTTACTTCAGATTTGATCAAGATGTGTGGAAGAGGTCTGTCAATTTGATGTGCCACACAAGTTTTTAATCATTTAGCTTTCAATAAGTCACTTGAATGAAGTTTTTCTTATAGACAAATTTCCATGATTCTTGATAGGCATGAAAAGTTTATTGTAAGGTACAATAAGTTAAAGTGGGTGATTTTATATAGAAAACTCAATAATGTTGCCAGTGCTTTTATTGATGCTATTTAAGCTAGTATGATATGAGGAGGCCAGAAAATGCTGCAGGCTTCCATAAGTAGTCACAGTCAGGCTGTGGACCATGTTAGTTGATACATTTACTTTATATGATTTCCTTCTCCTTCTTCCACTCTTTTGCTGTTATTTATTCAAATGTGATTTTAAAGGTTTCCTCTCTTAACTGGTGAATTTTGTATAAGGACATTTTTTTTAAATCTTGTTAAAGATTTCTAATTAGAACTGTAAAAGAAAAATGAGGAAGATCTGAGTGGGGTTTTTTTGGTTTGAATTTTTTTTGTGTGTGTCTCTTTTTGATCTACATCCTTTTTGAGTCATTTCTCACTGTGTTCCTTCCAAGTTTTGTTACTCAGCAAGGTACTATAATTGCCTCTTGCAAATCTTTCTGAATAAGTTATTCATGTCAAAGATAAAACATTTTGGGAATTTTTTTTTTGTCTTACCTTGTGGTGACACAAGTTTAAAGTTGTTTATACAAGATTGAAAAGGCTCAGAAGTCAGCAGTAATGTGCTGATTTTCTGATCATGTGGTTCAGGGCACAGTGTTTAGAGGTTGGGAAGAATGCTGTTTCTGAGATCTAAAAATAGAGCCTGTCAGCACAGAGCTGTTCACCCCAGAAGACAGTACCTGCACTGTGTGAGAATGAAGGGGAGAGTGTAGCACAACTCACCCAAAAAGAGCACTCTGTGTTCTGTAATGGGGTTTAGAAAATGGCTGCTGCATCTGCAAAGAGTCTCTTGCAGTGCAGGGACAGTGTGATGGTTCTGTGATTATGCAGCATGATTAAGTGGTTTAATTACAGCATTTACCCGGCCGTGGCCAGCAGAAGACTGGCTTGGACATTCCGTAACACGTTCCTTCCACGCTTTGCTCAGAGGATTTTTAAAGAGTTTCTCTGTAAGATTTGCTACTACACATGGTGCCAGTCTTCTAAAATAATTTGTTGTACTTTATTAGAGTGTACTTATTAGCCAGTGGGGAAGAAACCCCAATATGGTTCAGGATTTGTAGTGAGAAAGCAAGTTGTGTGGATTAGGAGGATGAAGCAGATGGGCCATGCCAAGGTGCGGGTGGCTTTCAATGCCAGGTTACTGCTAGACAGAGGTGGCTGATCTGCAGGACAAGCCAGGTGAGTGTTAGTCTCTGCTCACTGTTGCAGCAGCAATGTTTCTTCTGAAACCAAGATTGAAATAAAAGTCGTTTGATGGACGGCATTTCTGAGCAGGAAATGTTTTTAATATGAATTCTGTGGAGTCCTATGGGTGGGCATCAAGATTGGCCAAAGAAATAGTGAGAAAGGGAAGCAGGAGGGATTTAACAGTGTCTTTAAATAAAATATGAAAATTAAGGGTGCAGCATTAAAAACACTGTTGAAGTAAAAGGCAGGCTTTCCATTAATTAGACTTATAGATTCGTACTCCTTGTCCCAATGTTCTTTGAAGTTAATGAGTGACTCCTGCATAAACTGTTTATGATATTTATAAAATGTCTCATCATTATTTGTTTTATTTCTGGATCTTCATATATTCATGCTTGCAGTAATGGTGCTAGACTAACATCTGTAAATGAGTTAACTGCAAAACTTTACATTGTTAGAGTCACACACCTATTCTTCATTGCAATATATCTTGAAAAATTGAAATCAGATGAAATACATTTTACAAGTCTGCAAAAGTGAGATAAGAATTCCCTGATGCACTGTCAGTTGGTGGAGGAGTCTTTCAGAAGTTCTCATGAATGCTAATGGGTTACAGCTAAGGATCTCTGGGGTGAGTTGAAAGTGCTGCTTGCTGTGTGTTTTGGGGGCAATGTAATCTACCCAGCACTGTGCACTTCTCTCTTTCAGGGAATAATATACTGGATTTTGGAACGTGTATGTATTTTCCTATACAAGATTGTTGCACACTCAGAAGATTTACTGACTTGATAAAATAATAGCTGTCTTGAGAAAAAATGATGCATTAACATTTTTCTTTAAAAAATAAAAAAGTCATTTAAAGGGCTTTGAAGGACATTCTCAGCTTGTATGGCATCTCCCACAAAAATCCTTTATGATTTGTTGCATGCATCTCTTTTATCTAAGCATGCTATCATGGTCTGGCTGAGAACTGGAACATTAATTTTGAGAACACAGATTGCTGTCAAAATACTGTAAAAACCCAACCCAATGTAGAATAAAAGCATTAAAATATTTCTCTTTTTTTAATGCTCACATTTTAGAAGTTTTACAGTGATTGTACACCATCTGCTTCTGCATGAGTCAGTAATTTACCCTGGCACTAAATTAATATACCTGTTTACTAAGGCAACAGTTCTGTGCTTCAGGTGTATCCAAAGGTACACCTGTGGCTGGCAGACTTGCAGTCAGGCAGGTCTAATTTCACACAGTTTCCAGTCTGCTTGGAAAACTGCTATATATACACACCTGTATGGCTGTACAGATAGCAGATCATATTTAACAGTCCAGTTAACAGCTAGGACACAAAACAACCATAGCTTCTTTTTAATGAATTTGGAGATTGAGTAATAATTCATGGAATTATAGAATATGCTGAGTTGGAAGGGACCCATCAGGATGATCCAACCCCTGGCCCTGCACCAGGCACCCCAAGAATCCCACCCTGTGCCTGAGAGTGTTGTCCAAACACTTCTTGAGCTCTGTCAGCCTTGGTGCTGTGACCACTGCCCTGGCGAGTCTGTTCCATGCCCAAACACCTTCTGGGTGATAAATCTTTTCCTAATATCTGACCTAAACCTCCCCTGACTGTCTTCCTACCATTTTCCTTTTCATACCAATACAAAACTGCATATTATATGATTATTGTATGATTATTACTTAGTTTTAAGAAGTGTTTATTTGGAGGTTTTGGCCATAATGTAGAAGGTGGAGCTGGCAGTGCCGACTCTGTGTGCATGCAACCTATTTCCTTTCTTTCTCCTAACAACATTAAAAATGAAATTATGTTTTCAGGTCTTTATCATGAATGCTAGGATATTATTTCTGTTGAAAAAGGATATTCTTCTTATCAGCTTTCATGATAAAATGTTGGAAAAATTGCTTTTCTGCCTTGGTGCGCCCAGAACTGAAGCAGCAATGGTGGGAGTTCTTTCAGAAAAATAGTAAAACAAATAGTCGGGTATTAATATTTTGCCTCCATTCCCTCATAGATAATATGATAAAAAAAGTTTGTATATAGTTGTAAAAAAATGCTTATAAATAGCTCGAAACTACTTGCTTTTAGACTTTGTGCTTTATTTAGCACTTCCATGGTGCTGCTTAAGCAGCTGCTTAAAAGGAAAGATGCTGCTTAAAAAGCAGCTTTCACAAGATATTGCTACATTAGCTTTTTAGCTTATTGTCTGCTTATAAAATCAAAGGAAGATATTTATAAGCAAAATTGCTATTTCTCAGATAAGACCTTGCAGATCATAAGGTAGAAAGTTTTAACATTTAATATGAATTAATATTTTTATCTGTACAGAAAATAAATCCTTCAGCACAACCTTTAAATTAGAACACTTATTTTCATCACAGCAAACAAAAACTGATGTAGACTTGTCAGCTGACATTACTTGGCATGTCATCTGGTTTTCTCCAAAATGCCCAGCCTTTTAGATCAATACAATATAATTAGCTGCTTTAAACTATAATTATCAAGTATTTAAAAAATATTTCCTTAAATAAAATTGCTAGCTGTACAAACTCACTTGAAAATAGGTGCTCTAGCATCTTTGTGGTGAGATGAAGAGTACTGATGCCATTCAAATGCCAACACCTCTAAGGCAGCTTGCTTGGATTCCACGAAACTTTTTGATGTTTGGCTTAAAAAGGAAAATTAATGCTTGGCTTCTGAAGCGCAAGATATCTGCTGCTTTTTAATAAGTGTGGAAGCCATATGGTTCTGTGTTAGGAAGGATGATATTTTCCAATCCAAAATATTGTCCTGCCTTTCAAATGCAACGAAGTATTTTCTGTTCTGACTCTGCCCTGAGCAGTTATTTACTTTTCTGTTGTTCTTTGATTATTCAACTAGTATGCCTGCGAGATCTCATCGTGCATTAATGAGTGGTCACCACCAATACTAGTGCAGCTATATTGAACAAGCAAAATGAAACAGTGTAAAAAATACTATGTGAAAAAAAATAATATGGAGTGATATTTTGAAACAAGTCAGTCTTTTCTAGCTCTTTATCTGGCAATAGGATTTCAGATTAGGAGGCAAATTGTAGCTGGGCCTTTGAGATGTTGTATTTTTCATTGTTACAGGCCTTTGCACATATGCACACATTTCTGTTCAAAGAAAGCAGTTTACTGCATCTTGAAATTGTTTTCACTTAAGCAAAAAATTAAATAGGACAATTTTATTTCATAATAGGAGATGTGTGAATTGAATTCACTGAAAGCCACGTGATCAAGTTACTCAAGCCTTAACGAGTTGCCATGTGTCAGCTGAGCATCTGTGTGAGCTCCCAGCCCATGGCATACTGCAGTCATTTGACAGCACTCTTTCACTCTGAACCAAATCAAATCTTGGTGCACATGCCATGGCTGGAGTGTTCAGGCCGTGCTTGTGCCCAGCTGCTGTGCAGAACCTCTGTCCGTGTGTGTGACTGTTCTGCTCCTTTTGTGCAAGGCAGCCTCGCTGCAGGGAGTTGGTGACAACTGCTCCAGTTAGTGGGGTTCTCATTTTTAAGTGTGAAATTTGCCTGGAAGGGCCCTATTGTCCGCAGATTTGAGCATTGTGCTCAACTGAACATTTCCCTGGGGTTCTGGGTACCAGAACTAACCTTGCAGAAAATGACCTTTTTGTAAACAATAGCAACAGCAGAAAAGTGTGAGCAGCGAGAAAAGCACAGTGAAGTGTTAATTTCAATGATTTCTTTTAAAAGATTGCTTTGTAAAGCAAAGAAATGAAGCATTCAGCTGAAATCCAGACCATTCTGAAGAATGCTGTCGGCCTATATAAGAAAGGGTATTTTTATAAATATGATAAAATAAATATCCTGTCCTTTATGATCAAGTTGCAGATACTTCATCTCACACAAAAGGAGATGTAAACATCAGACTAGTTGTTATTTTCATACATTGTATTATGTTTTAAGCTAGCATTTAAATAATTTTTACTCTTTAGAGTAATCTTTAATTAATCAGTAAAATATTCAAAATGAAGTTTTATTTACTGCTATTTCTAGCAAGTAACATTGGGAAGTTATTTTTCTAGTCTGTCTTTGGAGGTTCATCTATTCAAATTTTTTAATGTGTGGTGAAATATCTTTAGTTTTTTTCTTTAATTTTAAGATTCCTCTTTCTTCAAATATGACTCTGTGACCAATTCACAATCAAGATATTTATTTTAAGTTGATCACATGGCTGTTTGCATGGTAAGATCTTGGACAGACTGCCTAACCTGATCTGTGGAATATGGATACCAGTGCATAACTGGTACATTGTGCAGTGTACCAGTGTGAGACACATTTTAGTAATGCTTCTAAAATGCTTTGAGATCTTTAACTAGTAGTGTAACATACTGTAACGTGTATTTAAAAGCAGGGTAGCCATTAATAGAGCCTCTCAGCTGAACCAGTCACTACAGATATATCAGGTAGTGGCCAACCTTGCCATCCCAGCTTCTCTACTTCAGTGCAGTCCCAGCTACGCCACTTGTATTCCACCACTGTGTTTGCAAAGTGTGGAATCAGGGATTCTGATGGTTTACATTTGGGCCCAAATAGTTCTCTGCCAGCTTGGCAACTTGGCTGAAATGCTGACAAATAAAAATATACTGGGAATTTGTGATACAGGAAATCTTTTGGAAGAATAGTCTTGTCACCCTTTGCTGGGCTTTCACCATTACTTTGGACCATAAGCAGAGTCCTTGAAGCTGTGGGAGAAGGTCACATTTTAAGCTACTGCCACAGCTTCTTAATAAGCTGAATGCAAATGGCTTTGTGAGAGTAAGTGTACTGCTAGCTGACTGTTTCATAATTCCGTCATGGGGTTTGGTCCAGTCAAGCTATTAAGTTGGATAATTGTTTAAATAACAGTGAAATTTAGAAATTGACATTTGTTGTAGAGGAAATTTAGTGGAACATGGGAACAAGTGAATTCAATTGGTTTGCTCAGTTCGTAAATACATTTTTACTACCACTCCTGCAAAACTGAGCTCCAGCTTGGAAGGCAAGCTGTATGCTGTTTCTTTCCAAAGTTTTGTTAATAATCTTCTGACACCCAAATTTTGCTTTCTCTTACACCAGTGTAGCACTATCACTGTCAATCTGCCTCTGGTAGAACTGTAGCATTGTTACTGAGGAAGTAACTTGAGCAGCAGCACTCTTACCTTTTAGTGGTTATGCCTGAGAAGAAAGTGTATGTTTGATTTTAGGAGCCCAGGCCGTCTTCATTGTTGGTAGCGAAGGAACAAATCACATCCATCTAAAAACTGACTGTGACTATGAATGCAATTTGGAGAAGACAGTGAATGCCATGAGAAGGTTTTCAGTCACCTCCCAGGAAAATTCTTTAAATTCCTGTTTCATGTGAGCTCGTGAAAAACAAAATATTTGAAACAGTTCTTGAACTGATTCTCATTAGAATCTATATATACTTTCAAAAGCAGTGTCTGACCAAGGCTTCTGTGAATGAAGCACAGTAAGCACGCTGATCTATATAGAATTTGGGAGAGTTGTGCCACCTATAAATAGTGCTATTTGTGGACAAAATAGCAATTTTGCTATTGCAGCTGTATTTTTGTATCCCCAGATGCTATGTTGCCTAGCAGCATCGTTAGAGAGCAATCTCAGATGTTCTGAACGGTGCTGATGGCACTGATGTGCTGCATCCAAGATTGCAAATGGCATTGATTACCTGTTTCTCACTTCTCGTTTTCTTATGTATGATAATCATCCTGAGGCAAACTAGGAAAGGATTCCTGACCCATTTTTCATATTCTGTAGAACAGTATCAGTGTCAGGGTCCTGAGGGGAATGATAAACCCTAATGACCCTGAGTATTAGTGTCATGGAAAGGGGGGTAAATGTTTTCCATTTGTAAATCAAAAGCAGACCTCTAGTACTTCCACATGTAAAGGTAAATTTTCAGAATTAAGTGCATCATGAGAACATCTTGTTATGCTTTTTCACTTGTTAGGTCTTTAAAATGAGTTGAACATGACTTGTATGAACAAGAGAAGGATTGAGCTTGCTTAGACTTGCTATGTGGAAAACTATTTGAGATTGTATTGAAAGATATTCCTTTTTCCTTTTTTATCTCTTTTTTTTCTGGTGCGCACTGTTACAAAAATACAGTTCTCTTTCTTTCTTAGCTTCCTTTCCTTAAAGTGTTATGTCTGCAAAGTTCAGTGGCCATAAAAGAAGAGGTTGAGCACATTGACCACTCTTGTTTAGTTTGCTGGATAACGTTTTCTCTTGTGGTGGGGGATATATGGTCAAAGAGAAAATTCCTCTGGACTCTTTTACACTTTAGGTTAATTCTATGACTTTCCATCATCTGTGGATGAACTATCAGATACACTTACGTAGCTTCTATTCTGGACCAGTAAGCTTTATAAAGGATGCTCAGTATGCTCTGATTAACAGCAGTTTTTTCTAGAAGCTGAAATCTGATCTGGAAGTATCATAGCTTCACTATGTTGCTGCATGACAAGAACTGAAGATGTGGTGCAGGCACGCCAAGTGCTGCTCCTTTGATCCTGAGGGACTGATGAGATCTGTTTTTCTTACATTTAACTATATTTCAGTTTCCCATTTTCCAAATAATGAATAGCTGACTGTACTGTATATGGGGAATGGGGTGGAGAATTTACATCACCTTATTCTGGGGCCCTTGTTATTTTTCCTACCATCTTGACTTACCAATGCCCTTGGTGCCAGGGCTGCTTACTGTGCAGGGGAGCTGTAGGCACTTAGTGTCTTTGAGAACTTCGCTGCTTAGCAAAATGTGGAAGTTGACTACTGACCCCGAAAGCTTTTGGTGTGGGAAAGTGTTGAGAGAGAAAAAGAACAGATGGAAACTGATAGACATCCTACTGCTGTCTCATTTCCTTGGGAAACCAGGCTAAAAGTAAGTTGGAAACTTGAGGGACTGATACTTTGTTGTGAGTGCCCAATCCCCTTGGCAGTCATTCTCACTCATCTAAGAAACCTTTAGGTGAACTCAAAGATCTACATTTCTGTGAACTGGAACTGAAAGGATAATCTACTCTTTCAACCAAAGGTGAATAGCTTTGGAGTGCATGTATTCACTGTGTGGAATACAGAGAAATACATTTGAGCCAAATGCAAAAGGTGTTGGTGTGTGTCAGAGCATATTGGGTGCATACCAAGAGTTAGTGAATGATTTCTAGTGAAGTGTTTTGCCTTTTGCTAACATTATGTGCAATATGATAACCTTCTTGGTGGTCTGTTAGCTTCAGTCTTCCCTATTTTGACTGTCCACTGTGGACCAGCTTGGTGACCTCAGACTGCTGTGCTTAGAAGGAAGGTAGTGCTCAGAAATGGGGCTTGTGAAGGAAGCAAATCAGTTTGTATAGTCTAGAAAGAATACACTCAATTAATTTTTGAGTACTGGTAATCAGAATGGCATGATATGGTCTTCTGAAAGTATCTGGACATAATGATGACAGCTATCATCTTTTAGTTTGACTTTATTTCTTATTTTTCATTCTTAACTTTCTTGATGTAGGTGAAACAGGACCATCCATACTTGGTGCTCCCAGACACTCGTGTGTGGAAGTGCCAGGGTGGAATGAGCTGTAGTGTATTTTACCATGAATTCTGCCAAGGAAATTGTGTAGGCATTTCCCAGCCTATCAAATATGTGTGCAAAAAGCTTGAAAATGCCTCCTCTGCAATCTAAATGACTGCTCACATCACATTATGATTTATTGGGCTTGAGAATTGTTTCTGCAATATTACTAGAAATAACTCAACCCTGAATTCTGCAACTAAAAATGCTTTGATGCCATTATGTTTTAACTGGCTTTAGAAAACCAGCAAGGTTGAACTGAAGAAAATTACCTTTTAGTGTAAACTGCTGTAATATTTTTCTCCAGACCTGAGATGAAAGTAGCTGTAAATATGGTTCCAAAATTATTCTCCCATCTAGAAGCTAAAAATAGAACTTAAAACTCACTCTAGTTCAGTTGCTGTTATGGGAATTGGGGAAGGAATTAATTGAAGTGCTATGACCTGAGTTAAGCAAGGTGTTATATTTAGATGGTCAGACAAGCTTCTTTTAGCCTTAAAACTTAGAGATCTCAGAAAGTTGTATGCAACTTCTATAGAGTGAAAATAAGTACCCATGTTTATATTTTTCTAGTGTTTACAAATTAGGTGAGAAAATTAGAAATTGCAGGAAAATGTGTGGCACTCCAGAGAGAATAATGATTTTTTTCAGTGATTTGCCTAAGGGCTTTTGATACCAAAATAGTAACAAGATTCAAAGTACAAAGAAGGTTGATTTAATATTTCTTTAGGGAGCTGTCCTGAAGAATATGTAACAATCTGCTTCAGACAAGGAAATGTGAACCCAAAGACATTTTCTAAATACCACATTCTTCCAAGCATTCACATATAATTGCATGACTGCCAGTGACAATTGTATTCAATTGTTAAAGAAAAATTCTGGCTGCATCTTTGAACAGATGGGTAGAAATGGGGTGTATATTGAGGCCAGAATAAATTGGCTTGCTTTGAAGAGGTCATCAGATTACAATAATCTTCACTAGCCAAAACAGACCATTAGGCATTTGGAACTATACCCAATACATGTGTTGTTTTTTAAAAAATCTGATCCTTAAGAATATTCAGCTAACTTGTAGAAGCTGTACTCAAACCAATGATGTCTATGTAGGACATGAGATTTTCCTGTTTGAAGGCAGGGTTTAGAGACCACAGACAACTAAAAGCTTAAGGAATGCAGCATTTTAAAAAGTGAAATCTAAAAATGAAGAGCAAAGAATGCAAGTCTTCCACATGATTTTGTGTGGAATTTGTAGAATTAGTCATGCTTGACACTTCCATATGCAAAATGTACGTACTGCTTAGCAGCCCTTCTGAAAGAGAATTCGGTTGAAGTTCTGTTTCATGAGATTTTGTTTGTTCCTGTTCATTAAAAATATTTTGTTTTACTATTTTTTTTCTCTTGACTAAATGTTGTGCTACCTCCAGTCTATAATGCAAGAAGCTGAACTGCATCTTTGAAGTTCCTTAGAGGTTTAGGCTGTAAATGGATTTTGCAATTTTGAAGTGGAAAATCTAAGAAAAAACATTCTATGTCATACGCTGCATCTATATAGTGTTGTTCTGTTTAAAATTAAGGATATTTATTTTAAAAAACCCATCATTTTTTCTTAAATTGGCTTAAAAGATCTCTATATTTTCTAAAGAGAAGGAGAATCATAGAATGGTTCTGTGCCTGCAACATTCCATTTTGGTACTAATCTTAGACCCTTTGGAGTCTGCCTGCATGGAAGGTAGTGAAATCAAGGTTTGACAATCTATGGAAGGATCTTTGGTGTTTTTTTATACATAAATTCTGCATATGGTATATACACTATACCAAACCCACATTTTCGTGTCAGTGCACATTTATTCTCCCCAAACAAAAAAAATAATTGATGCCACGCATGGAAGGGCTGTGGTCCAGGAGTCTAATCAGTGTGCTGGAACAAATCAGTTCAAGCACAAGTGAAGTACAGGAGCAGGGGATGTGTATTTTGACATGGACCCTGACTTTATCCCATATGTCTTGGGCTGTGTATGTGCCCCATTTTATCTTTCCTGTTGTACTTCTTTTATTTTTCAGATAAATCTGTTAGGAATATATGTGATAGTGATGTTGTTATGCTCCAGTGTGTTTTGATAGCTACCAACCACAATTTTTTTCATTCCATGCAATTACAGGTGCTAGCCAGAGATTCATGAATCATCCTGTTCCTTGTCCAGTGTTCCTATTTCCATGTTTAGTTCATCTCTACCTGCTGAATCAGCTTATAGAGAAATCAGATCAGGCATTCAATAATACTTGCATTGCAAATACCCAAAGAAATGCTGTCAGGTGGTTTAAGTATATTCTTGCAAACTTCATAAAAAACAGAGCCAAAGGAATTCTCCATCTTTTACCAAAGTAATGAATCTGGGTGCTTTTTAGCTCTGAAAGTAACTTTTATGAATTCATTTAAACCTATTTCTCCACAAAATTTGATTTTAGTGTTCCTTGTCATTAAAGAAATTAAAGAAATATGTTCTTCAACTTTTCAAAAAGTAGCAGGCAAAGGCATTTAATTTTGAAACCTAAAAAATGTAGATTTGAGCTCTGAAAGTAAATCTGTTTCACCATCCTGCCTTCCTTTTTTAAATCAATATAATGAGGTTCATCTCCAAACTGTATTTTAACTTGTATTTTTGTGACTTGCATTCAGAGAGGTGTGTATTAAGTATGAGCAGTTTTGTTCCTAGTTGACAGTTTATTTCAAATAAGTTTTATTTTGTTGTCTAGCTGCAGACCATTAACCTGTTTGCATCAGCCTATTTTGTCATATAACAAGAATATTTTCTTTTTTTTGTTTTAAGGTTTTTTGAATGATTCAGTTACCAAGTGCATTGTGGCTCTACGCTTGACTGTGGTGGTGAAAGTGAGTACCTGCATGCCTGTAGGAAGCCATTCAGACAACTTCCCATGTTCAGGGAAAGGCAAATGCATCACCAAGCCAGATGAGGTAAGGGCAATTTACCAAGACATTCCTGTAATGTGGCAATTCCAGGATAATTTAAACACAGGGCAAATTGTCCTTGGTGTTTATACCTTGCAGCTGTGTAACAGGCGTGGAAAGCTCACAGGTGCTAAATAACAACAATATTTATCTGCTGTACCTGAAATTCAAGCACTTGAAGTAAGAAAATAACAGAAACGAGATGCAAAGATTCACACCCTGCCCTGGCAATAAAAAACATTGTTCAAATCAGGGATAAGGGAATTTGTACTGCATCTTACAGTCACTGTAGAAGGAAGTTTCTCTAAAAGAGGACCACGGCGTGGGCACTTGGGATCTCCAATCTCCAGATCAATGTGCTCAGATTTGTTAAGTTCTCAGCCTTGTCATAGGTTTTAGGTCAGCTTTAATCTTGTGCTTCTCTCTCCAGATCTTAATAATTGCTGACCAGTGCAATGGAATTCCCTGACCATAATTATGAGAAGAAACAGAATGGAGTAATTTGGTAGTGGTTGCAAGGTTTCCTGTACAGCTTTGTCCTTTACATAATACTGCATTGAGGGATTACGATGGCAATTCCTCTGCACACTGGGGATTTTGTGTGATCTAGCAACATAAGAAAATAAGAACCAAATCTGTCAAATTTGCAGTCTGTATTCTGCATTTACAAAACCAGACTGGGCTTTTGTGATTTAGATACTGCATACTCTGTTACCTTCTATACATGTTATTTTTTATTTCACAGATTAAAAGTCATTTACAGCACAAATATGCACAGTTAATCTTTGGTTTTATTAATATTCATTTGGGAGATAAAAGCAGTAGTAACTGTTGAGTAAATATTAACAGCTGTGAGCCTGCTGTGAGCACAAAAAATTTGGCATATTGGGTGAATTCACTTTTAGTTCATCTGCTACCATTTTCTGATTTAAATTCTCAATAAACATGTTTGATAGAAAATGGTGTTTTGAATTGGAACAACAATAATTAAATTGCCACAGTGATCTATACATACATGGCAGTACTAACATCTGGAATAATTATCTGTTTTATTTCTCAAAAATGAATTTTGTAAAATGCTTGAGGTAATGTGTGAACATAATTATTGCAAGATGAATTTAGAAATAAATGCTACTTTACTGTACCAGCTGGCTAGTATCCAAATAAATTATTCATGCAGATACAGCATTCTATTTCATAGTCCAGTTTAGATTGTGTGCTTTACTGTATTTATAATTTTTATTTTATAAATTCAATATTTTGAATTTGACTTACATAAATAATAAGTTCAAGTTTACTATGCATAATAGAATATCAAAATAGTTTTCCATTTTTTTTCAATTTGAGAGTTAAATCTTTTGTTAGATTGCCTCATTTCGTATATTTTCATGTTATTTGCCCAGTTTTATGACTCTGATTTCTTTCTCTTGTTGCATGTCATGGTACAAAATAAAAATAAATTGCTTCCTATATCTATGCAGAAGAATTAATGCTTTTCTATGTTAAGGGAAAAGTATATATGGCTTCTAATAATTATCCACGTCTTATTAATCTTTTAAGGTGTAGCAAATACAGTAAAATTTTCTTTAAAAAAAAAAGACAGATTGGCTTCAGAGCAAGAAAGAGAAGCAATTGTTTAACTCAAAAGAAGATAAACCAGTATCTTTATGTTCCTACCTGTAATCTTGACATTGGAAGCTTTATATGTTAAAACCAGAACAATGAGTGATGAGAGAGCCCCGCCTTGTGCACATGCAGGCTGTTGTTCTCCCTGGAACGTGAATAGAAAAAATTAGGATTGTTCATATCTTTCCATTATTCCTTCTCTGAACCTAATAACAGGAAAAATTTTTAAGGCTGTGTTTTTGGTATAACATTCACTAGGCTGTAGTTGACCAAAACCCTGTGGCTGAAGCTGTAGCACACAGACACCATGTCAAAATCCATTTCTGAAGAGTATCTATCAATTAATGGCAGTCAGAGATCAAGAATTAGCAGGATTCTCAATATGTCTAAATATAAAAAATATATAAAAACTAATGTAAATATATTTATATGACCGTAAAAGGTATTTAGCTATCTTCAAATAAAATTTTAACTTCAGAAATGCAATTGTTTCTATTTTTGCTGTCACAAAGTGCTCCTGAGTTTTCTAGAACTTGAACAAATGAGGAATGCTCCCAGTGATCCTCTCAAATGCCATCAAACCTGTACTGGGCTGTGGTAGCTTGCTAGAACATCAAATACAGTGACCAAAATGAAGTTAATTTATATCCAGCCTCCTTCTCCGGGGGGAACCAAAATGCCATGTTGTCTTTTTGTCTTTACTGTGTTTCTAAATCCGTGAGCTTTCTTTGCTCTTTAGCATATTAGGTGCTTCAGAGAACTTCACATAGGAAACAGATTCATGCCCAGCATAAGATAAAAATAGAAGTTGCATATTTCATTAAGTAGAATGTTTTTGCCATTGTTTAACTCAAATTATGTGAGATGTGCTCTAAAATATCTTGATGATTTCCCTAACGATGGAGCAAGTGGCTGCCAAAATTACATACTCGACATGACAACCATTGTGTCTGTTTCCCACGACGCACTTCTTTTTGCAGAACATAAACTTTAATTTTCTTTAAATTTAAAACGCCCCCCTTGTGATTTGCTGCTTGTTTTTATCCATAATTCATTCTGTTTTGCACAATCTAGTCTTGCAGGATGCAAAGCAACTTCTTAGAAGAATGCATAAAAGGCCCAATGCTATGAGCAGGCTCAGAGCTCTGCTGGCTGTAGTCATTGCTGAAGATTAAGTCTTCGGGGTTCTGTGTACTTCACAGTTTTATTTCAAATCTAGTAGAATGTAAAGGAATGTAGGAGCACATCTGTTTATTGGGAAATTTAATTGTAGTTAACAATCTGCAGTGATATAAGCACAGGGGGGGTTACTGTTATATATAGAGTGTATATAACTATATACAAATGAACTCTGGTCTAACCTGGGAGTCTTGGCCAGTTTTTGCTCATTCCTTGCTGGTCTATAACTTGACTTCTGCTCGGCCAGATGCTTTTTATAGAGTGTAGTTTCAAAAAGCAAAGTTCTAATGCAAAGTTTTCTTTTCAATTATTGTTGCCTTTGAATGGAACATAAAATTCATCACTTGGAGCTGTGATGTGAGGTGATGCTCAGCTCAAGTGATGCCTTTTCCTTCCCTTCTGTGAGCTTTGTACCTGTTTTGCTGCCATGCTCGCCACTTGTCCACAAGAGAAACAGGGATGTGTCAGAAGTATGGCACTGGTCTTGGCATCATCACAATATAAATACCACTCTCACATTCATATACTCAGCTTTGCAACAGGATGAGTTAACAGTTAGCAGTTAATGGAAGAGAAAAGTTTTGATGTTAGCCCAAAGGGGAGAGATTTATCTGGTGTGAATCTCCAATTTCATGTAGGATTTTGAAGTGAACTTGGGCCATCCATTGATTGTGAGTGCCACAGTTTTGCTTATATAAGAGGTTGTTTCTCTCACGGATTGCTGTGTTCCATTACTTTGGGTCCTCCATATAAAATATGGATGGGCTGACTGTGTAAATATGAAATTTTATTGCTAGATTTAGAACCCATGATATTTACAGAAAAATATCCGGCCTCTGCCTTCACTGAAGAATAATATATTGAGTTGAATAGCAGTGGTTTCCATGTCTTCTGTGCAGGCTGGGAGCTTTGTGATAGATCCATTTGATAATAATCTGTAAAAAGGCAGATAATAAAAGCCCTCATGTATACCTGAAGGCATGCTGTCCTGCATATGGACTTATTTTCCTAAGTACAGTATGTTCCAAAGTATGTAATTATCATGCAACATTTTGCTCAAATATTATAGTAACTCACTGTGAGTTGTACTAACTGTTGAAAGTCTTTCTCAGTAAGAGAGACTAGACATTAGTTTTGTTCTGGTCATCTTAACAACTTCTTTGCTAGAGTAAAAGAAACGATTTATTACTCTTTTAGTTAGAATAGCAAAAAAAGTACCATATTCCAGCTATATTTATAATATGGTACAGGTTGGATAATAGCAAATTATTTTAAACATTTATTTTATTGTCATTCAAAATTATGCAATAGATTTGCACTTAAGTAAAATACACTGATGATTTCTTGAGTGATAGTAGATAATTTTGGAGTTCTTAATAACATTAATTCTAGCATAGTGGCAGTGTGGAGTTGCTTCTTGACTGATTTGTCCTCAAATTTACTAGTACATGTTATCTATTCAGGAAAAAAAAGTAATATCAAATGGGGTAAGTGATGATAACCTAATGTTCTTCACAGAATATCTTGTCAGCATCTCAGAACTGTTACCTGTCATTAGATATTTCAGATTGAAGGGTTACAGTGCTTTTCTTTTGCAGCTTTCAAACCCCATTTTGTTAACTGCTCTTTATGGTAAATTGATCCCTATATCAAACTCTTGGAGAGATATGTTATCTGAGTCTTTTTAAACTTTTTATTTCACCATCATTGTTGAAGCAATGACTGATTGTTGCATTGTTTAAATGTATTAATATCTACATTGTAATGCTGAGCTTTTAGTGCAGGCAGAGCCATGCTGTTTTTATCTCTGTAGACAGCTCTGTCTTTAAAGGTAGTTATTGTGCTATGTGAGTATAATAATTTTGACTCAGTTTTGCTTGCCTGTCTTTCCTTTCTGTTGAACTACGGCCTTGTTTGGAAACCTGTCGTTGGGGTGTGAGATATTCAGAGCTGGAATTTACCCCAGCCTCTTCACACAACAGCTAAGACGTGTAGACTGTACCCTTAAGAAGGGCTTCTGGCACTCCTGATAAATAACATACTCCTGGTTTTGAGTTTTGAAGATGTATCATATTCATTCTTGTATAACTCCACCAGTGTGATATTTGTAAGGAAGAGTGAAATCTGGAGTTTACTGAGTGAAGTTTTTTATTTATGTGAAGATGATTATTTTCCACTTAAGTCACATCTATTTATTCATATGAAGCAAAACCAAGGAAAAATAGAAGCCCCATCTCTTTGTTTCTAGTTCCATGCGTGTTCTGCACTTTGCATTCCAATGTTTGTTCATGGGACAGCTGCGTTCCAGCACTGAAGATCCAGCTTTGAAATAGATGAGAGTGAGTGATGTTGCCATCTAGTGTTTAATGAACAGAGATTCAGATGGCATCTAAATGCATACCCTAGAGGAGAGAGCTTTCCTTGCTTCTTTTCTTGGAGACTTCCTTGACAGACCTAGTCACCTAAAGAGTTTTAAAATCTGATTTTGATTATTTTATTACTAACAAAAATGTGCCATATCATGCCTCATGTAGGTACTTTAAACCTTTAAGAGGTGTAGTGGTTTTGATTTTTATTAAGGTAATGAAAAGGTAATGAATACACTCAGAAGAAGACTCAATTTTAACAGAATTGAAAGAGGGTGTTACTGCTGAAGTACCACTCTGGGAGCCTGTCATGTAAGGAGTGCATATCTGTAGTAGGATTTTGTTGCAGTAAATCTACACATTATTGATTCTGACAGTTATTGCAGCCTATAAATCTAATTTCTGGAATGGAAGAATAAATGTATAATGATTTAGATATTATGGATCTGATCCCAGACTCCTTGTCTAGATGAAATGACCCAACATCATTAAAAATTTGAGCTGAAGAATTGGTGCAGGTTTAGTATTTCAAGGAGTAACATTGATCAGTTGATGTATTTATGGCAACTACTGTTGTTATGAACAGGAAAACCAAACCATCTTTGTTCAGAAGTGTATTAAATGAAAACATCATCCTTGAAAATTTATTGTGAAGCACATATCCTCTTTGTTTTAGGCAACATTTTTTTGTGAGTGTGAAGATGCATATAAGGGTTCCTTCTGTGAAGAATTTGATGCCTGTCAGAGCCAGCCTTGCCAGAACAACGCAACCTGCACTGATGTAGCACAGAAACACGACAGGAGCAATTTCACCTGCAGCTGCCTGCCTGGTAGGTTTGGAATTCTTGAATAATGCAGCTTTGCTTGACATTCGGTGCATATCTTTTTGCAGAGCAGTGAACTGTGCAACTTCTGATACCAGAAGAGACAGAAAATGCAACAACAACATAAGGGCAGTGGAAGGTTCTTCACTGGTGAAAAATGCCATTGAAAGCCCACATCTGAACCTTAACCCCATAAGGGAATTAATCATAACTAGTGGAACTTTACCTACTAAAAAAATAGGAGCAAAATTTAGTTTACATCAGCTTTTTCTTTATCAGGGTTTTTTTTTTTTTTCAGAAGTGTTCTGTGACCACCAAACATAAGCTTAGGTTTAGATTTTTGGCTTTTAAAAACAATTCTGCTTAATTTTTTTAATATCAAATGTCTAATGTCATTCAAATGGCTCAATCATTATTAACTTCAGTGGTTTGTGTTTCTACCCATAATTATTTTATCCACCAAAATTTGTGTCCACACACTAAAAAACAGTCTGCAAAACTGTTTTCATTTAACTTTGAATTTCTAAAAAATATTAATTTCATATGAAAAATATTAAAGAAAATTGTAGGTAACAGTTTAATTATCTGTCTCCATATGCAGGTTTCAGAAACATTTATATGTGAACATGATCATGTTTCCCAAATCCTGATAGAAGGAAATGTTATGAAGTTAAATATCAGCATGAAATGTAGAGGTGTAATGATTCTTAGGGTGTATCTCACAAAAAAACTGCTTTTTTCTCCACTTCTCTGGTAATTGTTTAGTACCTCTGCATGTCTAGTCCCTGCCACGTATTTGGGATGCTATTCCTGAATCATATTCTCTTTCAGATGGACAGAACATGCACTGCAGGTGGTAATAAGATAGGACATACTTATTTTTATAAATGTGTCATAAGATACTATCTCTAATGAGTTTTCCTGCAAGCTGTAATGATGATTGCAGGAAGTCCAATTCTTGTAGCAAGATTCAGAGCAGCACAATCATTTTGGCCTTTGTGCCACATTCTTTTGGATGCATGTTGAATTACAGGATAATTTTGAACCTTCACAAACTTGGTAACAGTTCAAAGACGGAAGAATGTTTAAATGACTTAAGCACATTCTATGCTGTGTTATAATTCATAAAAATAATCAGCTGATTGTGTAAACTAAAAAAGCTGTGAAGCCTATAGATGAAAGAAGTCAGTGGATGCAGTCTTCTATACTTTACTGTTGCTTTTGTAAAATTTATGTGAATTTGAGACCAGTTGGAATTGCAAAAAATCACTAGTTTACAGAGTGAAACTGAGATCCCTCCCTCCAAGTGCTCCAACCCAGTCAAGAGGACCTGCCACATGAGACCACATTTCTGGCTTTCAACCTCATTTTTCTCCTCCCATTTGGGTGATTTAACAGAATCATTTTACAACATACAGCAGTTTCTTTTTCCAGGTTTTGCATTGCAGAGAATAGTTTTATAATTTAGCTCCCTATGGCATATAAAAGTGCAAGGTACACAGAAATTCTTATAGATATTTTTCTGTAGTAGTGCTGTAGCAACTCTAATAATCTCTGTTGACAGCTATTCTATGGTGGCATCATAAATTTAAACAGGTATGGGTCTTACTGTATGCCAAAAACATACCAATTTTGATTTTGATTGCATTAAAAATAATTATTTAATAAAATCATGGGTATTCCCCTGCTATTGTTTGATTGGGGGGGGGTTTCCCCTTCTTTTTCCTTTTTCTCCTCTGTATCAGCTAAATCCTATCCATGTATGTCCTTTGTCTCACCTTGGGGTCTTTCTCTCCCACACCTGTTCATAGTAGTGTTCATCTGGTCATAGCTTGCTAGTCTTTAACACCAGCCATTTGGTTAAATATGCTCATTATGGAAGATATTCATAATTTTTTGTAGGGTTCCTTTAAAAAAAAAATAAGATCTGTGTGTATCCTGTATTTTTTTCTTCAGTCATGCATCCATTATATTTTCTTGGAGGTAATTAAAAATTAGAAAAGGGGAATGTGTGGTATTTGTTATGAAATTTAGGTATGGAGTGTAGAATAATTTAGATTATATTTTAAGTTTGTTCATTTTTTAGGGATGTGTTACAGACATCAGACATATGGAACAAAGCAAACTCACGGTCAAATTGTACAGTACACACAATCTGTAGCTTGTGAACTTATAGAAGCTTATTTGGAAGAGTTTGCAACTGTGCTGAGCAGTTCTTCACAGCTCCCACTTAAACACTTTTTGAAGCCCAGAAGTAGCAGCAAATGACAGTCATTCAGCATATGCACAAATAATTCATAGTGTCAAGTTCCATTTAAAGCCTTCCTGAAGATAATTGACTTGAGATTCAAGTTGCATTTGAAAACCATTCCAAAAAGACTTTATTTTTTTTGTTATACGAGTACCAATGAGGACCTAATATCTACTGCCAATTCACTGGTGATGTCAGAATATTGCTGTTGGTAAAATACAACAGATGTAGTCTCTAGAATTCTGTTATTTTTTATGCTTCTCCTGTGAAGTATACATTTTAATTAGAAATCTCATTTTATAAGAAATGAGAGACTGTCCTGGACTCTATTCCTTATATTGGTTAATTTGATTCAAGGAAAGTAATGGTACTATTTGGATGGCAGAGTGATATGTTCAGTGGCAAACCCTTGTTTTTGCTCCATCTTCTGAATATTGTGAGCTGTTTTGTAGGTTACACTGGAGAGCTGTGCCAGTCAGAGATTGATCATTGCATCCAGCAGCCATGCCAGAATGGAGGGACCTGCTCATCCCACCTCAATGGATTCAGCTGTCAGTGCCCAGAAGGTAACCAGCAAACACCTCTCTAGTACCTTGTACAAAGTGCTGGTTTTAGGGGTGTGCTTACTCTAAATTTTCAATTATACTGACATGTAAATATGTATATTTAAATGTTTTTTAAATTCTGCCTTAGCTTGTAATTGTAAACAGAAAGGAAAACCAGATGAGAAATTATGGTATAATTAGCAGCAGGATATGAAGTGGTGTAGGAATTGAGTGTTTCAGTGTATATGTGGTGCAGAAATGTTCTTTCATTCTACAGTAGAAATCAGGCTCCAGCACTGATGAGAAAGGTGAATTTGAGGAGACTCAGGGTGTGATCTGATTTTTATGTTGTCCACTGAATGTGTGAGAAAAAGATGCATCCCTTGCAGTATATGCACGTTTCTGCACATGGGCCAGTTGGCTAAAATGTGTGTAAAAGTAATAACTAAAGGAATTATTTCAATCCCCCAAAGTTTTAATTAATTCTCCTTTCCATTTGGATATATTCCTTTCTTGATGTGAAAGGTTCTCACTGACTCTCACTGGTAAACCCTGTCAATGTGAACCAAGGACACCCCAATGCCAGAGTGTGCTTTCATAACACTGTGCTGACTGCAATGACAGATCCCTAAATTGCACATGAAAAAATTATCATGAGTGGAAGCTTTCTATTATGAAACCTCCTATTAGTTATTTATAATTAAGATTAGAACTTTGAACTAATTATACTTCTGTCCTCCCTTGATCTGTGGATGTTGGTTTTGTTCTGCCAGCACCTAATGCTTGCTCTAAGGGTCCAAGTCTTTGATAACTGCTCTGGTAATATCTATTTGCTTAATAATGAAGATTATTTGTAGTTTCTTCAGGCTCATTACTTGCTTTTCTAGAGTGCTATGCTTTAACACTTAACTGCTGTGTTGAAACACAGACTGACATATTGACACCTGTGCAGATCCTGCATGTGGGAAAGTTTTGGAAATTGTTTTCCTTATAAATAGTACTGAAATTCAGAAGAAAAATATTAGATGTTAGACTTGGTCAATAATTTACTTGCAATTTTCTTAAGAAATCTGTTCAAGAATCTTCAGGGATGCAGTGCAGGAAATGATTTTTCCAATAATGTTGGGAAGAGCAGCTACTGGGATTTTTGGTTGTTTTATGTCTGCCATAGGTGTTTCTGTGTGTGGCTCATTATTGCTCACTTCTGATGCCCTGTTAATGAATATGTGGATCACACCTCAGCTTCTCTCCTGCTGCCCACGGCACAGGGTCACGGGTGGGCTGAGGGCTCTGCTGGCTGTGCCAGGCACTGTAGCTGTGCTGTGGTGCCAGCAGCAGCTCTCAGTGCCCTGCTAAGGCCCCCCTGCCTTGGGCACTGAGGGCAGTGAGAGCACTGGGGGCAGTGAGGGCAGTGAGGGCAGTGGGGACACTGATGGCACTGGGGACACTGAGGGCACTGGGGACACTGAGGACACTGATGGCACTGGGGACACTTGAGGGCACTGGGGGCACTGAGGACACTGATGGCACTGGGGACACTTGAGGGCACTGGGGGCACTGAGGACACTGAGGACACTGATGGCACTGGGGGCACTGATGGCACTGAGGACACTGATGGCACTGGGGGCACTGGGGACACTGATGGCACTGGGGACACTGATGGCACTGGGGACACTTGAGGGCACTGGGCGCACTGAGGGCACTGATGGCACTGGGGGCACTGAGGGCACTGATGGCACTGGGGGCACTGAGGGGGCTGTGGCTGCTCTGGGCTCGGGGGTGCTGTGCTAGTGGCAGTCAGTTGTGAGGGGAGCGGGGCTGGCTGCCAGCAGCAGTGCTGCTCCTGCAAATGCACCTGCTGCCCGTGCCAGAGCCCCATGCTGTGCCCCTGTGGGACTGCAGCAGAGAGAAACCTCCCCTCCACCTCCCTCTAGAGCTCTCTTCCTGAGGAGATGGACAGAGAGGTTCCTGCTGTGCCACTGCTTGGGGTGGAATTCCCACTGGCAGCATCTTCTTTTGCTGCAGGATAACCAAGTCACTGGCACCTCTTCTCTGTTTGCTCGTGTTTGGATAGCTCTGTGTTGAGATACTTGAGTCCTCAGTCTTGTTGCCTGCTTTGTTCCCTGAATATTTATCTTCTGCTCTTTTCTCTTTCATTGATCCATATAGGTGTTTGAAAAGTTTCCAATTGTTTCTGTTTTGTGCTCTAAGTTTAAATATGGCACAGTTATTGTACTATCTTAGTGTTTAGGCTGTATACATTGCTCTTTTTCCCTCTGGGCACATTGGTACCATCTTAGTATTCTGGTCTTTTTGTTTGTTGGCACTTCTGTTTTTGTTATGTGTTACAAGCTTGTGCCTCTTTTCTGCTTGGAGTCTTGAGGTTTTGTGTAGTTTCTGGACTTGCCTTACAGACACAATGTGATTTTTGACCCTTCCAGAGGCAAGAAAACACAAAACCAATTTCTTAGAAACTTCAAGAAGAACCTTTCTGCTCCTAGGCTTTGTTGATAGGCAAACATGCTGTCTGGGTCATCTTTCTGAAACTTTCTGTGCAGACCTACCAGTTCTAGTCTCCAGTATTGTTTCCATATTTCTGAGAACAGCTGTGTTGTAGAAGAAAGATGGAATTGGGGGGAAAGCTCTGGTTATTCATTTATATGTCTGACATGTTCACATGCTATAAGTGTTATCAAAAGCACTGGGACAACAAAAGAAGAAAGGCCTTTCTGAAATACACTTACAACTCGTGTTAAAATCGGGGGTTGTACATTGACCTGCATTATTTCCAATGTAGAAAAAGCCTTTGGAGGGGATAGAATGTTTCAGAAATTTTTTTTTGGACTGGCCGGGATTATTTCTCTTAGAAAGGCTAGTTTTATATTAGTTCCTTGGACATAAGGAAATCATTCTTAGGTTTGTAGGAATAAATTACATCTTGTGTGCATGGTTGCTCTTCCTTGTGTCAGCCTGTGATAACTCAAGAGCAATCCCAAAGCTTCTCCCTGACTCCCTAATAGTTGCTGGTGGTTCAGAGAGTGAATGTTTCCCATGAGGTTACACAGCTGGCCTGTACCTGTGGTGAGGGTGAGTGTTGGCACAGAAGCAGCACAGCCTGTCAGCAGGGCCCATCTATTGCTCTGGAGTAGCCTCAGGGGCATGCTAATTAATAAGGTGTTGCTTCTTCATTTTGTTCTGAAAGGTCTAATGCCAACGAGCTGAAGAATTCAGATATCTTGTGGAAGGAAAGAAAGAGTTGATTTAACAAAATATATTGTCTAAGTTTACTAATGCCTGTCCCTTGATCATTCTTACATCTTTTGAGGTGTTATCCTTTCACAGTGGCATAGTTTGGGAGCTTTTGTTTGGGTTTTAATCTCTGAAGAGATTCAGTAATTTCTGTAAATACAACAAAGAGTAGTTAATTGAAAATTGCAAATGCAGTAACTTGCAAATTTGCCTACCAACCCCCAATTTTCTAATTTAAGTGAGGTCTCTTGCTCTGCTGCTATTCTGCTGTGCTTAATAGTAATTGCTTGTTGAGAAAATGCTTTTCTTTCTGTAGTGCTCATTCAGCACAGTGGGGAAAGGTAACCAAGGAGCTTATGTTTGTGTAGGAACTACAGTCTGCAGTTATCATGTGCCTTGGAAAAGGATAAGAAAATGTGGCAGGTATCACACAAGGAAAAGAAAAAGATGGCAGATAAAGGAATGAGGTGGAAACAATGAAGAATGGTCTTGAGAATGTGCATTTCTTTTACAAACCAGATCTGTGGTTCATGAAAAAGCACATGATAACTGACAGAAGGCCAGATCTGAGGCACTGAAAAAGCAGCCTATCTCAGATGTGAACAATTCATGATGATTCTTTAGACAATTTTACTGTCTTAAGAGCCCTTTAGTAAAGAAAATTTCATTATCCTTACAGATTCCATTTTCTGTGGGATGCACTGTAGGTTTTAAAATCCAAAATATGCCAGAAAATAAACTCTTATCTGAAGTTGTTGAATCACCTGTACTAAGGAGAAAATTGGATTTTATACTTGAATTTGTAGTGAAGAAACTTGAGCAATACTAAAGACCAAAGAAAAATTGTTTAAAATTTTGACACTGTTACTGTCAAAATAATGTTTGGATCTTGTACTTGCTTATAATTGGCTAAGGATCTTTCATTGTTTTATTAATTTTATGTCAATAAACATATATTTAGTAGATATTACCTTCAAATGATCATGCAGAAGAACTTCTAAACATTCTAAAACCCTACACATAGTAAACATGCCAACCTGAAAATTAATATTTGAAAGTTATATTCAGAATCATTCCATCTTTATCACTCTTAAATATCTCCTCGCATTTCTTCACTTATTGTAGTATATAACAGACTGTTGTATTGACAGTAACATTAATAGATTTTATTTAAACTGGTTGGGGTACTGCTCATCAATTTACTGATTTGGTTACTCCATTTTCTTTAAGCTTCTGAGAAGTTATACATATTTCCAAAATACCCTGAACTGGAACTAAATACACAAATAGTAATTGGAAACAAACAAAAAACCTGGTTGGAATAAATAAATGTCATTAAATTATATTAAATTAATGAACAGATATTATTAAATAATCAACATAAGTTTTAGAGATGTTGAAGCTAGTTATCCTTATTTCTGTAGCGACCAAATTCACAGGAATCTTTGTTGTAAGTTAAAACAAAGAATCCCAACTGTATGGAAATTGCCTGATTATGTGGTGAGAAAATGTGTTTCTTCTGGACACACATTTTGTAAAATTAGATAGCATGAAAGGCTTGGTATGTGTGTATATATTTGTTTGTTGTTGTGGTGGTTTTTTGGGGGTTTTTTTTTTGAGAGCCTTTGTTAATTTTGCTCATAACGATAATAATAGTAATAAAATAATTTAGTAGTAGATTATGGTTTAGAACAAAGCCAGACAGTAATGAACAAAGTGGAGATCAATTATAATAAAGAAATAAACTTCTGTTGCAAGATGTTTCTGAAGTTCTATTCCATGCAAGTTTAATGTCCTGATGATAAGTACAGATTAACTGCCTTCAGAAAGGATCTGGAAAACATCAATCTTTGATAAAAATAGCTTATATTCAGCTGGCCAACCGCATAAAACTGGCCTGGATTCTTGAGCTGTTCCTGCATTCTCTATGTGGAGGTCACCAGCTTGCACAGAGGGGGAAAAATATTTTAATTTGGATTATATATTTTTGAAAAATGGTCATCAGCAATAATGGATGTCAACCATCCTCTAGAATAAAAGAAGACAGAGAGAAAACAATGCTATGATAAAAAGTTTAACACATATAGATTATCTCAAATTCACATTTTAGCATTGATTTTATTTTACTTTTAACATTTTGATTTGAGTAGCTTGAGGTAACTGCTGCTGGCAACACTGCGCCAAAGTGTCCTGAAATATCTGCAGGTATTTCTGAAAATACTGGAAAACAATAAATTTATGAATGCTCTTATTATGGTTTCTGTGGTTTAGAAAATAGAGCTTGACAGCTATAGAAGATGCTAAGTTGTGATTCATATGTGTTGATTTGCAATAGCAGCTAGAAAATGCACATTGTCACCATGAATCTTAATTGACTGGGAGAACAGAAGTTATTTACCGAGACTTAGAATAGTTTAAGTTTCAAGGTTTTCATTATTTTCTCTCACTCATTGTTCATGTAAAAGCCTTTTTCTCTGGCACATCTTGCAGACGTCATTCTAATTTCTTTAGGTTTACATAGAATATACAATCTTGATCAGTCTTGATTGTAGGAAACTGGCTCCCACAGCTATTGCATATGGAAGATTTCCCAAGGTTACTTGGTGATCAGAATGCAGAATTCTTCATATTACCATAAGAGCGTTTAATTTACCTGAAGAACATTTTGTTGTTAATTAAAATTTTTTATGGCTGTTTAGTTTCTGGTACTTTCCACTAATCTAATGTTTTTACCTGGCACCTTCCCAAATTGCTCTTATTTTTAATAGACTTCTCCTTAATGCTTGAATGGGTTTAGCCTCTATTCATCTTTATTCAGAAAGACTTAGCTAGAGTGAATTTCAATCCAAATCTTACAGCATTTTAATGATTTCTTGATCCTTCTGATTAGTAACCTTTTTCTCTTTACAGAACTCTGATGAAATACCATTTATTTCTATTTCCTCCCAAGACAAATTTCTATAGGGAAAATAATAAATTGCTTGTATTTCTTTTAGTATTTATGCCTGCAGTTCAAAGTTAAAGGTTTTGTAATCCTGAGCCCTAGCAATTCACAGACTTAATTTTTCACATACTTGTAATTCTTGGAATTGGGTCTAATGTTATATTCAGACACATTAGTTGTTCACAGGCTGTATAAAAGGCAGTTTTACGGTGTCTTCAGGAGATATTTGACTTGACTTGCACACGGCTCTTTTGCTTTCAGTAGCCAAGTAATTAAAATCCCACTGTGATGAAAAATTTGGCTTTTATTCGGAGCTTTTCTGTCTTTGAAAACATATTTCTGATCTAGTTTCTATCATTGCCCTCGAGGTCTGTAGCAATTTATAAAGCATATCCCCTAACTTAAGACCGTTATTCTTCTCGACAACTAGCCAAATGACCTGATCCATGCACACAGACATTGTACTGTGGGTTTTACCAGTATAAATATTTTCTATTAATGCATTTCCCCTTTTGCCTTCTGTGTTATTCCTTTTGTTATTCCCTGAAATTTTGTACTCAGGTTTTTCAAATTACCACTAGACTTTGCATTTCAGTCATGTCCCTTTTATACCAGCAATAACCTACCTGCAGGGTTGGGTCCATACTAGCTGGGTTGAAAAGCAGTTCAGGGGATATTTTCCTGCATATAAACAATAATGATTTTTTTTTTCATCTGGAATTTGATTCTGTTTTCAGTCAATACACCTCTGAAATTGATTGTTATAGTTATTCCTTGCATTATTTGTTTTCAACAGTTGGAATGGTATGGATTTAAAAGTACATTCAGAAATGCCAGAATAATAGATTTCCATATTTTCTGCTTTGAGTATTCTCAGATATTTGACTCATGCTTGAGATTTGAACTTCCAGAATCACCTAAACGCATTTCACAGTGCAGTCAAAGATAGCACAAGGGCAACACGTTTTGGTGTATTTTAAACCTGAATATGTTCTTGAAGTACTTTGTCACTTGAAACATTAGCCATCTGCCAGTAACCTCCTCTTTGGAGGAAGATTACTGCAAAGGTTGTAGTGAAGTGGCATTAGTGTCATTGTGTGACCTCAGATCTCCTTGATCCTTTTTAATCTGGTTTCAGAGTTACTTGAGAGATTTCACTGGACTCATTGGCTGATCTCCTCCTGGTAATAATTAAAAGTCCTTGCAGATTATTTTAAATCTGACCAAGATTTTATTACAACAGTACAGTCTTCCTTAATTTGTGAGTGAACCATTGCCGGAATTACATCCTTGCTCTTGGGATTTCTGTTCTTTGGAGTTTCTGATGGATAACTAACCATCAGAAGTATCCCCTAGTACAGGATTCCACAGTATTTGTTTTTAGGCTCTCTCTGTTCAGCATTGGTGAGCAGGTGGTCCTGACAAAGCCCATGAAGCAATTGGAGCCACAGGATAGCAAAATAGGGAGGACAGAAGGCTCTTCTTGCCTGTTCTTCATCTATGCCCTGCCAGACCTGATTTTCTCTCCTGGTCTGTTGCAGAGCTTGTATGACAAAACTTAAAAGTTCAGTCTGTAGGCTATTTCTTTTCTTTCCGTCTTTGTAGTTTTTTGGGTGTTTGTTTGATTGTTTGTTTTTAAAGTAATTATTTTTTTCCATATTTTTCATTCCATAATTCTGATGTAAGACTTATGGACATCTAAAGGAGACGTGGCATTGAAAGTCCAGCTTAGGTCCAGCACCTAATATTAGGAAGATGCCCCTAAAATCCTGCTACCAATTGTGACCAAAAAAATCCTACTTTGTCTGGAGCTCACAGAGCAATTGTAGCCTCCCCATCTTTTCTTAGTTCCATTAATGTAAGTTTTGTTAATTCTCCGAGTAGATCTCTGTAGTATGATCTTCATGGGTTACTCACCTATGTTTATTATTCTACTGTAATATTAGCAGCTTTTTTACAATGTAAGATATTCCAGGGAATTTTAAGCCTGAAAAGTGATGGTCTGTACAAATGGACCAGATACTTATTAAAAATATATATAATTGAGTGGAAAGGACAGTTGGATCTTTTATTTGCAAAGGTTCTCGAATTTGAATATGCTTTTCTGTCTTGCTTTAGGATACAATAACCATGCATTGTGTTACTGCATACACAATGTATGTATATGTATAGATACAAGCTGTAGTTACTGCAATTCATTAAAACATTATCCTTCCCTACCTCCGATGTAAAGTTCCCTTGCAATTTTCCTTATGTCTATTTTTGGCATGGTGTTGCTTCAATAAATCATTGTCTCTCCTGCTAATGAGGAGTCTGTTCTTGTAAAAGATGTTCTTTAAATTATTGAAACTCAATAAACCCACGTTCTGTTTAAGAGGTTGTTACATTTAACATACACATTAACGGTTATTAAAAATAGGTCAGTTTGGGCTTTTTTTTTTTTTTCTAGGCTAGCCAGCTCCTGATCTTTAGAAAATCTCTTCTGCTTTTCAAGCCAGATTCACTCAGAAAGCAGATAAGCACTGTCATTTTCAGCAAATATTTTTGAAATTCACTGCCTTAATCATTTATAGTATGATTTTAGCTGAAGCATCTCTTTTCATAGAATGTTAATGGGCAAAATTAGAGTTTATTACGTAAGAAGTCTGTATTTTTATAATATTCCTAGAATTAAAAAAGAAAGGAATAGAGATCTCTCAATGGCTGACTTTTAACGTGCTTTACTTATTAAAATTGTATTCCTATCAGGATGCTTACTTGTCAAAACCATTTCTTTCTTTTAGGGTTTTTAGGAACCACCTGCGAGGACAAAATAGACCCTTGTGCGTCATCTCCCTGCCAGAACAACGGGACCTGCTATGCAGACAGACTTGCCTTCTCCTGCAGCTGTAGTCCTGGATTTACAGGACCTACATGTGCTCAGCTGATTGACTTCTGTGCTCTGAACCCGTGTGCACATGGCATTTGTCGCAGCGTTGGGACCAGCTACAGATGCCTCTGTATCCCTGGTTTGTACCAACAGTTACATGCTCTGTAAATCTTCTAATATTTTTATATGTAGATTCCATATATAGCTTAAAATTACTTCCTTTTCTTCTTTTCAGTCTATGAAACAGATTGAGCAGATGTTCTATCTGTTTAGAGTAATGATAGGAATCTACACATTGCACTTGGAAAACCAAAAATTGCAGAGTGAGCACTGAAATACCCACTGAGATCCATATGGTGTGAGTGAACTCTACAGCTGTATTACAAAACTGTAGTCTGCAGGATAAATCTTTTTAAGGCAAGGCATCAGCACTGTTGGAATTATGAAATTTGGTAGAGAGAATGGAAAATGTGTCACTGATTATTAGGGGAAGAGAAAAACAGACAAGGTGGCTGAACAAAGGTAGAGAAGGGAAAATATTGGTTACTCCAAAGGGTTTAGTTGTGCCATCCATGTTTACATAAATTGTCTCTCTAGAGAAGATCCAGCAGGGCTGTTCAGGTGAGTCGAGTGAGGAGACTCAGCTGGGAACTGTTTGACAGCACAGCCTGACAGTCATGGGGTCTGCATAGCAACTGCTTTAGCTCCAGATTTTTTTCATTCTCGTACCAATGTAGCAGAATATTGGGGTGCTTATAGCTCCCTTTATCCATCTGAGCAATGATAATTAGTAGGTGAAGTAGCAGTTAAAATGTCTGATAACCAGTGCTACACATCCACCACTGCTTAAACACTAACAGAGTTAGCACCAATCTTTGTTTTCACTTCAATAATTTTGGCACTTTTTTTTTTTAGTCTGTACCTATTAAGCTATAAATTTGAAAACTGAAGAAATTAAGGATAAAAAAAAATTTACAATATGCAAGGGATAAACTAAGGAGTGATACTTGATATTAGCTCTGCTGTGACATTCACATTGTTCTACATTCCTGTCAGAGGAGTACCTTCTCTCTGCTGCTTTTCCTTGTTTTGTGAGAAACCAGTCACAATTCTTCATCTCTTCCATCTCAGTTTGCAGGATGTGCATCTATCCTACCAATCTATTTGTGGATATCTGTGAATATGGGGATTTTGTAATGAAATCTAATTCAGCATTTTTAGGTGGTGTCAGAATTTATCTGCTGTTTAGAGATATGAAAGGGACCATCCGAAATTTTTTGGGAGGTACTCACAAATTAACAGAAGCTATGGAAATTTATTCCATACTTGTTGTTGGAGTTGACAGATTTATAGTTAAGTTACATACACTTTTATAAAGGAGAAAAATATGAAAGTGAAATGTAGAAAATGCCATAGTAATGTTACTTTATAATGCATTTGTTGACAGCACTTTTCATTAATAGTAGGAAAAATTAGACATTTCTCTTTCCAAGAAATCCAGGGAAGTTTTAATCTTCTTCAGCATGTTCTTTGCCTGTAGTTCAAACAAAGAAAAGCTAGTCAAATATTCTTGGGCAAATAAAAGCTTTTTTTCAGAACTTTGTCACCTAAACCTAATTAGAATTCCACAGTTCCATTTTTTCAAAATTATTCTGTTCCCTCTCAGGACATAAAAGTGGTCTTAGACCTCTTATGTTATGGAACCTTATTTTTATTTAACCAATGTTTATGTTTTTAAAAATTATATATGAGAAGCCTTAGAGGTTGCATCCAGGACCATACGTGGCACTTATTTAGTTGAACTCTTTTATGTTCCTCCATGTATGACATTAAAAAAAATATTTCTTTTTTCCAAACATTTTGTAGGCTGCTGTAAACTTCACTTTAAAAAATAACATTACTTGCTTCACATAGAGGTGGAGCTAGAGGCCAAATTAAGTTAGCTCATCTTTAATCTGTCAGTAGTTTGAAAACTTGGATAATTTATTTCAGGTCATTTAAGAACTGCACCTAAGTGGCAGCAAGATAGGGATAGACAGAATGTTTCCTTCTTTTATACCTTCTAGGCCTTTTTGTTGGTATGAACACACCATTATGGGCTTTTGTTCAGTCATAGCAGCAGAATTTGAATCAGTTAGCTTCAGATATTTTCCCTGTGAGTTGAAAGGATAATAGATAGATGGCAGTCAACTACTGTGTGGATCAGCATGTTGGAGGCACTTAGCCCTTGGTTTGGGTAATTATTGAGTGTAAGGCAGATAAGAACAATTAAACTGATCCCTAGGTTGGAATTCGTAAAAATCCACAAACTAAAGTATCTCTATCACAAAGCAGTTTTCTAGAGTGGGTGAGTAATGTAGTTATGTCTCTGGGGTATTAAGAAGCTGGATTGTATTTACAATTTTGCCTGAAGAGGCCTTGACAGTATCTCTTACAGTACTTGTAAAGTGAATGAATAAAATTTGTGTACATTTTAGTAGCATTATCAAGGGTTAATAATAAAGATATTATCAGGAAAGAAATGGTCTCTGCCTTGTGACCTTGAGGCTTTCTGACTTGCAGGCTCTCAGCATCAGTGTGCCAGCTCCTAGACCACTGGTTTCTTTGTACAGGAGGCTTTCAGACATATCCCTGAATTCCTACACCTTTTTTTTTTTAATGTATTTTAATGGAAAAGTTATTAAATGACATTTTAGAATTCCCTTCTGTATTGATTACCTGACACGTCTGAGAAATAGTTTTAAAAACTTTGGAATCTGTCACTTAAATTTTCTGTTCAGCTCTAGGATGCCTTTTTTTAAAAGTATTTTACAGAGGATATAATTTTCTAATACAGAAACAAAGTGCCTAATAGTTTTGCTTATATGTGTGACCTGAATGCTGTCCTTGCTTTATGCACTGTTTTAGAGTGTCAGTTGGATTTTGGATTTTCATCTGTGTTACTTCCGCCTCAAAAATTAAACAAGAGAGGAATTTTAAATTGTTCTAATTAGTCCAAGGTCTGTGCAAGTCTCCTTGCTTGGTAGGCAGTTTGGTTTCCTTGTTTTTTTGGCCCGTGTACAGATTTGAAGAATGATAAATGATAGTGGTTATACTTGCATAGCTGCACAATTTGCAGAACATGAACAACCAGACATTTGCTACTAATTTTTTTGTGTGTGTGTTGGCTTTCGTTGTGGGCTTTCATCTAATAGCTTGTAGAGGAAAGCTAATTTGTAAAAGCTAACTTGAAAAGCAGTGTAATTCTTTTGAATGTTCCTATTTCCAGAGAGGAAGGAAAAGTGTGTAAGTTATTTCCAAGTTGAACATACTTCAAATGTCTGCTGAGGGACTCTGTGAAATTCCCAAGCCTATGCAACCATACCTACTTTGTACTGTGTGTGATTTTTCAATTGCACATGAAACCTTACCTTAAATCTTTATTTATATGCTTATTCATCCTAATTATTAATACTTATCACCTCACCCTTTACACAAAGAAAGGTAAACAAAGAAATACTTAATGTTTGGACGTTAGATTCAGAGTTTGTGTCATGTTTTACTTCTTACCTCATATTAAAGAACTAATTCTAATAAAAGTTCTTGTGCTCATTTGTTGGATTTCTTATCTGGAGTCTGGTTGGTAAAACTAGTGGGACCCCTTTGTGTCTGTTTGTAGAATATTTATTTAGTCCCTGGATCCCAAAGCAGTTTCTTCCTCCTCATAAACAGTTTTGCTCTTTATACACAATTGTTTTAATACAGCTACCATTAGAAATTTCAAATGCAAATATTTAATATAGTATTTTTAATTATATCTGGTCTGAAGTGTAGAAATGTAGCTAGAAATTGCATGGCTTAATATTGCAGCAAAGTTTTGGATTTGGGTTTTTTAAAGACATAGATTTTGAAACTGCAAAGCACATGTACAGACATTTATACCTGCCCTCTATAAAAATATATATGATGGCATACATAGAACATTTGGGAAAAAAAAGAAAAGAGGAGTTTCAGAAAAAGCGCTGCAGGGTATAAAAAGTGGCTGCAACTTCAGAAGTAGCACCATGGAGTATGTTCCCCTGATTTTACTGCTCATGCAGTTTAATAGATGGTTCTGGGAGCATAGGTTTATTTTAGTGCCTTAGCAGAGGCCAGAGCAAGATTTGTCTGCAGCAGTTGCAATTTTTCTTTTCTCTGTCTTTTCCCTTCCCACATTTTGTAACTGGGGCAAGATATGTGAGCTCTGGAAAAAGTGACTTCAGGTTAATTCCAGTTCCTGACTGTCTCTGAGCCCGTTCTTGCTTCTGTTTCCTCATCTTGTTTCCACTTCTACGTTAAGACAACCTTCCATGCAATCTGGCCATGGCTGGTGAGCATGGCTTCCTACCTTCCTGCCATCTGGAGCATTCTTCTCTCCTTCTCTTATTTAATTGCTGTATAAGCTCAAACTTTATCTGAACACATTTATTTCCTGGCTATATAACATGCAACTCTGAGTTAGTGAACAGCCATATATATGAACTGATGCTGTTCCCTGCAAAATAGAGCTGTTCTGCATTGTAGCCCATTAGGCCTTCCCATAAAGATGGGATTTATGTCCTGCTGCCTTGATTGGGTGAAATGTTAAGTATGGATAAGCCCATGGAATCACTATTGAGGAGTTAGGGTCTAAAAAGGCTAAAAGGATTCCAGCTTTGTTCTTTATTGATTTCTAAAGGGAGAGTAAGTTTTTGCCTCTTTCTTTTGTTAACCTGCTAGTGGAGATATTCTTGAGAGGTTACTCTGCTGTGTCTTTTGCTCTTGAAGGCTTTGACAAAGCCCATGTCTTCTCCTCATCAGCCCATGTGACACAGATTGTGGGCTCCCTTTCCCATTTTCTCCTTCTGCAGTTTTTAACAGCCATGTGCAAAGACAGTGCACTTCAGCATGTAACTGAAGGCCATGCCAGAAAGCATCAGGAAAATAACCTGCTGTCTTTGAGGCACCCACCCTTCCTGTTGCTTAAGAAAGAGGAAGAAGAATTTGGGGATCAAGAGGAGAATGGCATCAGATCTATTTCTGTTGTTGTAAGGACTCGTAGCAGAGGCATGGTCACGTAGAGGGGAAAAGGGGTTACATAGGGACATCTCTATTTTAGGGTTTTTTTAGGTTCCTTGTCCATTCCTCAACCTCTGAAGAGAGCACATCAGAACTGAACTTTCATCTTCAGGTTCTGCTTGAGTTCTTGAAGATTCTATTACTGAAGGCTTTTCCAATTTTGTGTGACCCGGAAAAAATGCCCTTTTTTGAAGCTGCAGTGCCTCCTGTGGGTTTTTTTTGCCCTGTTCAGGACACAGTAGCTGGAGAAGTGTTGTTAATGTAGGTATTTTTTCTTTCTTTCTGAATACATCCACAGAAATGTTACGCATCACAAAAGATGCAAAGAGCTGCATTTGGCATTGTCTGTGAACATAAAAGCAGCAGAATAGTAACACTACTAGAAAGAGAGGAAGCAACTACACTAGAATCCATTACTCTGAAGTTATTTATGAAAAATGTTCCTGTTTCAATCTAAATTCTTCAACAAAAAAGTAGAAATTATTTATGTAGTCTTTTTGAAGATATTTGTATGAATTCAGTGTACTACAGGGTTTATATATCAGCATATTTTAAAAGCAGTAATACAAGGAGAAATGCTCATTAAGAATGACAAGATGCCTCTTATCTCCCAGAGGAGAGACTTGCCTTTCCCTCAGGTGGTCCCACAGCAGAATGTTCTCCATCTCAGCAGTTCCAGTAGGAGGAAGCTGCTGGCCCCAGGGTGAGGACGATGAGGGTAAAATTGTGTGGGTGAGACCTGCCCTCTCGTGGAGAGAGGAAACATCTTTCCCTAACTGTGTGCCGTGTCTGGCAGCGTGGGCTCGCTGCAGCCTGAGGAGGTGAAACCATAGTTCATATTGATTTTGGAAACCAGACAACTCTTTAGTCACAAATTCCCTTCGTTCTCTTGGAAAGGTGAGAAGTGTAAAACATTTTTTCTGAGACTATCTAACTACATCGGTATTAAACACAGGGAATTCCCATCTATTTCTCTTTCTGATTCTCCCGTCTGATTTTGGTGGTTTGTATATTGGCTACAGATCTCACTACATGAAGATATTTCATATACTCATAAGCTAGTTAAACTTCATTGTAGGCTAGCAAGGAAAGCTATAACATTTAGCATAATTAATTCTCTGCTGCCTGGCTGACAGCTTTGGGAGAAAGTGATTCCGAAATGTTTCTTAATACCATACTAGTCCAACTATTTCCCATGAAAGGACAATTTTTTGAGAATCAGGATGGATGGTATTGTCTATATATCTAGTGTAGTACTAACAGTTGTATCTTCATAAAATTTCGTTTTTAATTATCCATAAAAGGGAAGGAGAGGGTGAATGCAAATGGTGTCCAAAGGCATCATTTTTCCTATTTTCTATGACTCTATGAGAATTTTGGGCAAAATTTAGACCAGGATACTGAATGTAGATTGATTGCCACTTACTAACATGAGAATATGCCCCTCTCTTTGGTTCTTTGTTCATGAAAAATACCCTCCTTTCATATCTATGAGTTTTGTTACTAACAAGAGATTACTTTAAGAAGTAAAATCACATTGCAGAATCTACACTTTGTATTTTAGGCCTTTTTCCTGGCATCTGTGTTCATGCCCATTGCATATTTATTCATTGTACATTCATTCATCTAATTTTTTTTTTATGTGATGAGTAAATCAAGATTTTATAGGCACATGAACACAGTTCCAGCACATGGTATTTTATCATAGACTACACTATGTCTGTAATTTCAACTACTGTTAAGACTAATGATTGTGTGGCACACTAAGTAATGAAAAAGGTGCTGTTTTCAAGTGGATTAACTCCTCCTTTCTTATCTCATAATACAAATAACTCAGTGGCTGTTAATAGGCCATGTAGCTTTTCTCTGCTTCTGCTTTCTATGTTTACCTAATCAGCCCATAATACCTGCCTGTGGCTTGGGAATACTGTAAAGATGGAAGTACCTTAATGCTTCTACAGTGCTTTGACATTGTACAGCATTAATGCTAAAACATGTAATCATTCTAAGTGCTGTTATACAATTATCACCCCTTTGAGGAACAGTGGCTTTGATGCAAGGATCCAAAGGAGCTGGGAGATAGACAATATTCCTGTATTTCTTTTAACAATCAGAGTGTGGGTATTCACATTGCTGCTTCTAGCCTCTATCACCAGCCTCCACCCTTACACCTCATTGTGGTTTATCACAGGAGCTGGGAATTCTCTCACAACACTGTGTTTCCAATATTTGGTAATTTTCACCTGGGAAACAGATCCTTTTAAAATCAGTGTCTTAACATCTATCAGTTTGCACAGTTATTTTTAAATTAGCAAGCATCTGCCCACAGTCTATAGTTGCCTAATTGTTAATTTTTACTGCGAAGTGTTTCATAACTATTTTCATTTCCTCTTGATGCGATTTAGGTTACCATGGCCTTTACTGTGAGGAGGAATATAATGAATGCCTCTCTGCACCCTGCCAGAACGGAGCCACCTGCAGAGACCTCGTCAACAGCTACGAGTGTGTGTGCCTTGCTGAATACGAAGGTAGGCTGGGGTTTGCAATTGTTCTCTGCATTTTTCATGGCAGGTTCTGTTACAAACAGAGAGACACTGTATCCTGAGCAGAAATATATCCCTCAGGTAAAATTGACCAACTTCAGTATTGATCCAGATCCCTTAAGCTTTATTCAAATGAATAGTTAAGATTTAGCTCCTCTGTGAGGAATGCGTGTCCTGGTCTGGGCACAAATGGGTTTTCTGTGTTCTTCTCAGATGTAGTTTTTTCTGCTGTTTGTAAGATATATGAGAAAGTGATGAGATTTAAAAAAACCCGTAACTGTTAAATAGACTTTTTCATCTGTTGTTGTTGTAGTCTTTACACAGAGAGCTTTCAAATTATTTTTTTATTTTCTCCAGTGAAGTGAGCTAAAAGCATGATAAGAAAAGATTGGTATTTGAAATAGATTAACACAAAGGAGTAGAAATAAAAGTTTTATCTTGATTGTTCATTTAGAAGACTGTAAAGCCCAGAGATAGTAGTAGGTCTGTGACTGCTTTTCCATGTTAACTGCAGCTATTCTTAGATCTGTGTTCAAATGGAATCCATCTTTGGCATTTCTTAAGTAATTTATAAAATAGATGAGAAGAGTGTTTGTTTGGCTATACAAAATCTTTTCTCTCACAGTAGATTTCAGCTGTAAACAAATTAACACGTATCAGTGGTCTGTGACAAGTCCTTCTGAGGAAGGCTAAAGTGATACTTTTTTAGTGTATTCTGTGTTGGATCGTGCTGTGAGAATGTAATTTTATATGCTATTAGGATTACAAATAAATAAATAAATAAATAAATATTCTACACAGAATGACTATGTTTTAAGGAACATTACTCCAGCATTTTCTCATTAAGCACATCAACCCTTATCTATGCTGATAAGTAACTCTCACTTAACAGCTGCTTGAGGCTAAGTATGTGTTTCACGCTGGTGATTGCACTGCTCTTTGACTATAGATATGGAATTCATCATTTTAGAGCTGAGGAAGTGACCCTCAGCTCTTCATGACAGTTTAAGCAGCACTTAACCATAATGTTCACCATAATGTTCATCTTCTCTTTTCACCCGACCTGTCACCTGTCGGTGCAGCTGGAAGCACTGTGTGCAGAGCACATTGTGCTGTAAATGAAAGCAGAGCACCTGGGCCTGTGAGCAGCTTTTGCTGATCACTGAGCTCCCCTCATTCCAGTAGTTGAGGTGTTCAGTGGCACCAGTGAACGGACCCGAGGTACCCAGCTCCAGGTGTGATGGGGGCCATCAGAGGCCTCAGTGTTGGCACTCCCACCCCAGAGCTGCCCATCTGCAGTGCCCCTTCTGCTCCACACCCCCGGGCTGGCAGATGGACAGGAGCTCTCAGGGCTGGAGTTGTGTCAGCAGGTACCCGTGGGCTGCTGCCTCTGCTGGTCCTCACCCACAGGGTGCTCAACTAGAGTGCTCTGCCTTTTTGCTGCTAACACTGCCAATGTCGGCTAAATGATTTTGGCAGGTCTGTAGTGAGTATACGTGTATGTGTATACATATAAAATATATATATATAAATAAGTTTTATCAGTAGACCCCAAGGAAATAATGCATGTAGCAGTGGCATTAGAGTCTCTCTCCCCATCCCTAGGTGGGAATACACTGTGTTATGTGTTTTGTAGGCCAGGTGCAGCTTGCACTGTCTTCTGCAACACAAACCTGCTGGATTCACAAGGCCTAGACTGGCATGAAAGAGTGAAGGTAGTGGCATGAAGTAGAGCCATCCAGTTATTTATTTTTAACTGTATATTTGAATAATTTTTTAAATTACCTTAGTAGTAGTCCTCATTTCCAGCAACAGGTAATGAGAGGCATCAGAATGCTTATGTATGCTATTAAATAAGTTACTAAATAAAATTCTTAGTCAAGACAATTATTGTTGACATGTTACTGAAAAAAATTAGATAACTGATCTGTTTATGCTTCATTATATGGTTTTTTATAGACCACCCATAGTTCTTCTAAGCAGAAATTGCCCTGCCTCTCCTAGCCCACAGCCTGTGGGAAGAGCAGAGAGGAGATACAGGTGTAGAAAGTTTAGTCAGCATAAACCATGTGGCTTTAGTGTTATGATATCACTAGCCCAGAAGGACAGATTTGGAGTCTGCACACTCATCCACGTGAAGACAAATTATCACATGTACTGATTCCATGCTGCCAGTATCAGTCATGTCAATGGCAATTACTGATTTTTCCTTTTCAGGAAGGCACTGTGAATTATACAAAGATCCTTGTGTTAACATCAACTGCCAGAACGGTGGCACTTGTGACAGCGAAGGTCTAAATGCTACATGTATTTGTGCACCTGGATATGCAGGCAAGTGATTTGTGTGTTACACAAAACACCTAGTTGTCATTGTTCACTGTGTCTAGAGGAAGACAAAGACCAAGTAAGACTGTGTCTCTTCAAGAAAGGAGTTCATTTGGGCTTTGCTGTACTGTGAGCAGTGAGAATGAAAAATCTTTGATATTACTTACATCTGCTTTGAACTTTGTAGCAAAAAAAGCCTGTTACTAAAGTGACTTCACAAAGCTAACAGCCATTTAGCACGGCTTATGACCTTACCACTTGAGACTAGATTGCATTTTAAAAATAGTATTTTGAAGATTTCCAGGTAACCCAATATACTAATTGGACACTGTTGAAACTGGAAAATGTTTTAACAGTGCCTTAGTTACTGTATGCTCAAGAAACAGCTTATTCCATTATCTTTAATATGCAATTGCTAAAAGCCCTAAAGTACTTGTTATGAATCAATTTACACTTTCAGAGTACTGGTAAGAAACTCATTTAATCTTTTGGCCTTGTACTTAGACAGATGTGATTAGCATAATCCAAATATCTGATGTCAAGATAATTTACAATCTGATACTCTGTTAGTCATGTAAGGTAATATCCAATGTGAGAGTTATAGGTAAACCCATTCATAGCTGGTTTGTAGATCAAATTGTGCTTTTTGATCTGTTCTAATTAAAGGGCATTCTTTGGAAAAGAATTAGCTTTCCATTGTACAGTGTCAGTTTCTCAGGCACCAATTATCTATGTTATTGTATAGCATATCAGCATATCCATGATCATCTGTTATAACACATTTTCTTGGGATGGAAATTATATTTAGAGAAAGGAGAAGAGTCTGAGGCTAGTCAAGTTCCTTGCTTTATTTTCACCTGGTTGAATAAGGATAATACTTCCCTCTTGCAATCCTTTTGATGTTCTGAGTATAAAGATGTATTGCACTATAAGTTGTTTTGCAGCAAGAGAGAAGTTAAATGACTGAGGATTTCCTTGCTACATCAGGCACTTGCTATACATAATTTTGGTCTTGCTTTTGGGTTTTTTTTCCTATGTAAGGTGAAGAATGTGAAATTGATGTCAATGACTGTGACAGCAATCCATGTCACCATGCTGGAACTTGCATAGATCAGCCTGGTGGTTACACCTGCCATTGTCCTCATGGATGGGTCGGTGCAAACTGTGAAATACGTAAGTTTTGTAGTTCTCTAAATATTTCTAAAAATTGTAAGTTATATTAAAGAAATTTTTATTTATCTCTAAACACCTATCTGCATAAATACTCTGGATCATATGTAAATGAACAAAATCATGGTAAATTCATTTTATTTTTGGCCATAGCATTTCAAAAGTGATTGTGAATGTTAAAAACTTCTGTTTCTGCGCACTCTACTTTGAGATGTGTTGGACTAGATTGTGAGGGATACTGTGTCAGAGCTGGGCACTCAGTTTGCCTTTTAATTGTGCTCATGATTCACAGCCTCCCTGCACAGTTTGGGTCAAGTGTGTTTCATAGCAATACAAGCACGGTCCTAACAGGCTTATATTGACTTCTGAGCACCTGCAGCTCTAGTGATGTTTCAGAAAAACAACTTGGAACTTGCTTACCTATGGAAACTGGTTCTGTGTAATTGTGCTGCAATTTGTGTGTGCAGGCATTTGCCAACTTTTTCAGGAATAACTTTTCCAGCAAAGTTATAACTTTTGCTGGAAAGTAAAAAACTTTAAAGTTTTTACTTTAAAGTAAAAAACATAACTATTATAACTTTTCTAACAAATTAGGTGGCTATTTTCCTCCTAATTTGTTAGACAGAAGGGCTCCAAGACAAAATATTTCCAAAGCATTCAGTAAGACTTAAAAGAGGTTCTGCTGGAAGGAACAACTTCAGTGTGATCTTTTTTTTTTCATTTTAGAGAGAATCTTCACTGTAAGGGCATTCTTATGGCACAGTGGAGAGTCCAGGAGAGACAGAAAGTATGAAGCCAAATGGTGGAAGAGCTAAAATGGAAATTAGGCTTCATTAGTTCTGCTCTTCACAGACCTGCTTTGTATTTCCCTGATGTTTTGTTCTTGAGCTAGAGATGTCTTTGCTAGAGAATTCAGCTGTGTATATAATTGCTTGAATGCTTGGGTACTGTAGTCATAGATCCCTTGGAGTCATTATACAGATACAGATGTTTGTTAGCACAGTTAAGGTTGCAGGGATAGGTAATAGATTAATAAAGCACAAAGGATGATTAAAAATGTTTTCTATATCTCATTTACACAAGGAGCATGTGAACCTTCTATTTTTTACTCTCTTTTACTTAAACATATCAACTGCTTTTTTCAAATTGTTCTACTCTTGATGTTCTTGATATTAATCCTTACTTTAACCCAGTACATTCAGTTTCACAGCTTTCTGGTGTAAGCAAAATCTGCAGAAGACCACTGCCAGCTAGCCCAGAGATGGTGACAGCCCTGTCTTTTTTGTTATCTCTGTAAATGGCTCTCACACTTCCTGGGTGGTGCAGAGCCAGCAGACATTGGGAGCACAACACTGTGTGCTGTCTATGTGCCATATTATTGACGCTAAAATATGCTCAGATGAGCTTTTTCTGACAAGGCTGATGTTGGTGACACCTGCAACATGCATGTCTATGTTGATCAGCAAGGCAGTCTAATTCTGCCTGCCTTCACTATTAAGTAATTGGCTGACAGACAGATGGGTTTAGTTCTTGGAGAAAGCAACAATCATCCTGGAAATGTATTTCCTGGAGTCACTTGATGAAGTCACATTCACATTTCTGTTATGTTATGGAATGCCAAAGGGATACAAAGGCTTGCATGCTTTCTGAGCCTGCAGAAGTGCTACAGGAATTCAGTGGTGCATGTTCTGGAGTGCTCTGGCTGTCATGCTCTAGTCACTCAGAGTTTGGCTGTTTGCACCACAGATACACAGTGAAGTGCATGTGAACATATGGGAAAAGGAGAGAGGCAGAAGAGAGGGTGGAAGGAGCCTCTCCTACTGTCCAGCTACTCAAGTATTTCTTCTTTCCCTTGTTAGAGGCGATACAAATTCTTTTATCTTGTGACTGCTATTGACAGAAAGCAGGGAATTGCCTGAATACTAACTGGCATTAGTACCACTGCAAGGCTGATTCTCAACCAGAGATATTCAGCCTTGCCTTGTTCATGGCAATTGATTTCAACTGAAGAGGTTGAAATTACTGAGATTTTTATCCAACACATGACAGGAGCTAATAGAGTGCATGTATAAAATAACAATAATAAAAGAGATATAAAAATAGTGTAAAAATTCTGGTTTGGACTGGTCTTGAATGAAAACAGGAAAAAAAACCCTGGTGTTTGGGTGTCATTTGACTAAAAAGATCACATTTTATCCTTTGTGATTTTCTGTTACTGGCCATGAAGGAAGCTATTGGTACTTAATCTTTTTTGTGGAACCACACTATTTATAGTTCCCCACTTTTCACCAGCTGGTTTAGCTGCTTGAAGTGACTACCTTAACAGGATTTCAGGGTTATCTTCTTGTCAGACTGTTCTTTTTAATTTCCAAGTGCTGTATGTACAACAAACGAGACAAGATGTACGTTGCCTGGATGAACTGTGATATTTTTATCTTATGGTGCTTACTAGTACTAGCAATTCCAATTAAATAGGATTAAATTGGTCTTAATTATAAAGAAGATATTCTTCTCTTCAAAATGAAATCCATTTGCTTAAAAAGTTAATGGAGCATTCACTGTAAAATGCTTACAAATGTCTCATATGAATTCTCTAATGCCTGCTGGTTATTTGTTAATATCATTACCTTTGCCACTTTTGTAATTTTTAATGGAGTTACTGAGATATGTCAAACCATGTGGTTACTTGAAAACTAACATTATGAAGAATTTCTAGTACAGACCATGGTGTGCATTGAAATCTTAATTATTTTATGAACATTAATATAAAAACTGAAAATACTGTGATTTTGAGCTGTCAAATGCTATTTCTAATCTCTGGAGCATAAGCTGTTAATCTTTATATTTTGATATGGCGAGGAAAAAGGGAAGAAATTTTTCTCATCTTTGTCATCCAGAGATGGAAGACATGGAATCTAAATCAAAAGTGTCTTGCCATATATCTGCACACATTAGATCTGAATTCAGCCTAGTCTGACAGCCTGACAGAAACCACTGCGTGTGACAAATGTGCTGCAGAACAGAAATAGAAGCCCATCCCAAACTGCACAGAGCACAGCTGTATTCCCTCCCTCATATCCTGACTGGGCAAACTGCAGTAACAGTGCTTTGGAAACACTAGACCACTGAATGATTCAGGCTGATCAAAACTTTACTGACCTCTGAAGTGGATAAGGGAAACAAACAACAGCCAGTTGTATAAAACTCAGCTCACATTTGTGGACAAAGTCTGAGCACCCCCGAGCTGGAAGGTGCTCCAGGACAACCTTCACTATTGTGACAAAAAGCAGCCATTTCTCCAAACTCTGCCCAGCTGAATCCCACATGTTATAGTTTCGGGCTTTCTCACCACCTCCCTCTAAAATGAATTTCTGTTTTTTTCCTGTCCTTCTACATTCCCTGTATTTCTACCATAGATTGAGATTTTATCCACAGATGCCACTAAACTGGAGATTTCAACTCAGGTGCTTGAATAATCTGCCATCATCAGTATCCTTGAGAGGTGGCTTCTGAGAATATTTTAACCACCCAAAGCATATGCTTGGAAGCCCTGTGCCCAGACTGTGCTTGAGTAAAGGGAGTTTCTAAATCAGTGCAAAGCAGAAGTACATTTGAAAAAGGAACAGGCATCTACTGGAAATAACTTTTGCAGAGTGTTACATTTCTGTAGTCAGGATGATTCAAGTCTGTTCCTGTTTTGAAATAATATGAGACCATAGGTTTAAAACACTGCCAAAAATGAACCCTGGAGGGAAGTACAGGTTAATTAGAAATATTCTGACCCCTGCCAGAGAGAAACAGATCTGAGGACTTAGGCAATTGATAGAAAATCTGTTTGGCATAGATATATTTTGGGCATCAAGAATATTTATACAGAGAATCTGGAATACATAAATACAAGAAGCCTCTTCCAGACTGGCTTTACTTTAAGGTCTGTTTTGAGAATCTCAGGGAAATTATATTTGGGAAAAGACTCCAGTGGCCTCCCTACTGTAGGACCTTACGAGGTGTCCTTTTGTCCTTGAAATGCTGAAGTCTCTGCAGTCTGGTGGAGATAGGCATAAGAAAGTCTGTGTTTCAAATTAAAAACCAAGTGTATTTAGTACATGTTAAATAACACATTTTAGTGGAAGGCTTCACTGTTAGGACAAACTGCACAGAGGACTGGTTGGTTCCTAGAAACTTGCATAAAACCTGCCTGCCTTTAGACAGCCTGTAGTATAAAATAACATAATGCAAGAATAACTTGATGATTTTCTATTATATGGGTTACACAAGAGATCAAACTAGATAGGTCTTCCTATATGACCTTAAAAATCAACAGAAAAAAGTGGATGAAGGTACAACATAGTGCTATTCAGATGTGTAGCATGTTAGGCCTGGTGGTGTATTGGTAACAGAACCTGGGAAAGTTCAAATAACGTATTTCCATAGCTTCAAAAGTCAGTGATATTGAAAATGAATGTCATAAAGTAGTTCTTTTCTGCAGGACGGATAGAAATTATTAATTAATGATAACCTTTTATTTCTTATTGGCAGATCTGCAGTGGAAGTCTGGGCATATGGCAGAGAGTCTAACAAATATGCCTCGTCACTCCCTCTACATCATCATCGGGGCCCTGTGTGTGGCCTTTGTCCTGATGCTGATCATCCTGATCGTGGGGATCTGCCGCATCAGCCGCATCGAGTACCAGGGCTCCTCCAGGCCAGCCTACGAGGAATTCTACAACTGTAGGAGCATTGACAGTGAATTCAGTAGTGCAATCGCTTCCATCCGACATGCCAGGTTTGTGCTGGGCATGGTGGTGTCCTAGGAGCCTGTTCTGATGTGTCATTGCAGTTCATGCACAGGGCACCGAGGTGCTGTTGGCAGAGCGAATGGGCTGCTCTGCTGGGAGAACACCAGCCCTGCTCACTGCTCTCATCTGAATGCAGCAAAACTCCTTGAAAACAGACGGAGTTATTCTGACTTTATTTGGTGTAACTGGTGAAGTGGGACAGATGCAGAGTTCTTAACCTGTCAGATCTTCTGTTAGGGATGTAAAGGTTCTTAACTGCTACACAAATATAATATGATCAGATAGGAAAGGCACATTGATTTTTGTGACTAATTTACCACATTATTCAGTGAGAATTTCTTCACGTCACTCATTTTTGTGCTTCTATTTGCCTTTCTTACTTGCTTTCCCAGAGACAGTAATTTTTTTACTTTGAAATTTAATTAAGCACTTGCAAATCAGGGCAGTGAGTGTCAGAATAATACAAAAATGGAATTGAAAGGGATTTAAGAGCTAAAGTATAAGCCATGGCACTAATATGGCATTAAATATACGTAGCTCCCTGTCCTGCTTTAGGGCAAATTTGGGAAAAAACTGCCAAAGGGGTCCCTCTAGAAAGCAGATTCAATTGGCCCCTCCCCCGACCAGTTCAGGAAAAAATTTCCTTGGAGAAAAGTGGAGAAAACCTGTTAATTTAATAAGCAAAGTGTTCACAAGCATAAAAAATGAATAATATTAAAAATAAAACCTCTCGCTGTTCTGAAGGGATGGCAGATTCAGACAGTCCTTGTTGTGGGTGCAGCTCGGCTCACTCAGTCTCTCACCAGCCCCTCCTGTGCTGGAAAATGCCCCATCCCAGCCCCGGTGGGACACAGGTGTGAGCCCCCAGTGTTGTTCTGGTTTTCAGTCCAGAGCTGAGTCAGTCCAGGCTGATCAGTTCCAGGAAAAAAAAAAGCCAAGTCTGGGGAATTTCTCTGCCTCAGTTGCTAAAAACTAACTAAAAGCAAAGGAGAGCTCTCCCTGCTGTCCGTGCTGCAGACAGCACTGTCTGTGTCAAGGGTGTGGGGCAGTACGTGCAGTGTCTGCAAACAAATTGCACTTCTTTTCCCCCCTTTGCTCTCAGAACCAGTCCTAAAGGTGCAGAACTTACTGTTCAGCATAAACAGAACAGACAATTGGGGATACAAACATCATAAAGTCACCTTAGAACACTCCCTGCCAACAATTGTGTTTAAAGACTTCCAGAGGAGCTGAGTAGATTTAGAAAGGGCTTTCCTAAAATCTAACCTGGATTTTCTTTGCTATTAACCTGGCTGCTTCTTTCTTACTGCTCTTCAGGCTGTCATGAAGGATAATTTATCACTGTTATATCACTTGTATATCAGGTGCTAAGCCCTCCCCCCTTCTCTTTTATGATAAAAACAAACAAAGCAAAACAACCTTTTTTCTTCCCTAGGTTTAACTGACCCATTCTTTCAGTATCTCCTCCCAGATCATATCAGCTTCTTTATTGTCTTCCAATAAAGACATGCTCCAGATTGTCTTTCTCTTTTTCTTTTTTGAGGGGGGCTCCCTAAAGCTGGAAGTAGTCCTCTGAAGATTTATGTGCACCAAATAAACTGAGTTATCACCTCCTGCATCTTATTTGTGGCATTCTTGTTCATACATCTGAAAAAGAAACTCGCTTTGTTGTTTTTCTTTTTCTCTTTTTTTTTTTTTTTCATTCTAGTGACAAATCACATACTTTTGTGACCTGTTAGACCTTTTCAGCATCCCAGGATCTTCTGTGTCATTTTGCTTCCTAGGCAGTATGGTTTCTTCTGTGTTTGACATTCCTCTTAATAGGTTAGAACTTTCATTTTTGATGTTTATTTTTCCCATTTCTTCAATTTGTCAAGATCATTTCAAATTCCAGCAGAGTATTCATGAGTGTTACCATTAAAATGCTCTTAAAACAACTGAGGGAGACATGTTCCTGTGCACTGACATGGAGAAATATGTACATATTGGCTGGTGATTGCTGGTAGTTAATTTTCTGAATGCTCCAGTTCTGTTTCAGTGAAGTTGAAATAGGTTAAATTGTATCACTGCTGAAGTTATCAAAATTACTGGAAATGGGTGAAGAGTTCCCCCAGGCTCAGTTAATCACATCACAGCTTTGGGTAGTAGCTCTTCAAAGTGTTCCAACTTCAAAAAAGTTCTTAGACTGGGATAGGTTAATGATGATTTTTCAAATCCATATTATGTAGTTAGAAATTACATTATTGTCCATCCAGGGCTTCCCTATCTTGGAAAAGCTATTTCTACTTAATGCAAATGAAAATAAATGTTTTCATTGCAAATAATTTTCAGTACCTCCTAGAATGTGATGCCATTTAAAAATCCAAGATAGAGCTGCCAAGTCAGGTAATTAATGGAGGTTTACTGTGGAGATTGTTGTGTATATTTTGGGTTCAGAAAGATACAAATCACTGTTTTGGTAATTTCAATCCAGGAAAAGGAGCAAAACTGTTTTAGTTATTTTTGTATAAATTCTTAAATCTACATATAAAGGTCTGAATTTTCAGAATTGCTGAATCTAAGAAATCTACTTTCACATAACAGAAAGTTCAGCATTTTCTGAAAATAATTCCCTTTCACAGTTAGATACTAAAACTTGCTAGTAATTTTGGAAAATGGAGGCCAAAGGAAAAGTTAGTAGATTTTCTTTAAAGGGAAGGTTTCTGGTAAAATCAGCAGGTGTCTGAGGGTGTGGATGCCTGTTGCATATTCAGTAAATTGTTTTAAATTTTTTTTGTTTGTTTCTCAGCATTTTTTTCTAGATAATTTTTAAAAATAATTTGATCTTTACTAATCAAAGTACTTGCTGTAAGACGAAACCAATGTGCTTGAGGATCATTACTAATAAATGTCTACTTCTAGTGAATGTTCCTAGGATTTGCAGATCAGAGCTAGGTAGTTTTCTGAGCAGATGAAACACAGTTGTCTTCAGCATTCATTATGCAGACAGTAAAGAAATATTCCTTTGATGTTAAAATTTATACATTTTAAAGCTGGAAGAGAACAGTGTAATGAAATAGTTGACCACTGGCTATGGCAGCCATAAGATGTCATAGAAATGGAACCAAGATCTGTTATTGAAACAGAATTGTTCACTTTAGAAAAGCATTCGTGCTGAGTTCATGAATTATCTGGTGACAGACTGTGCTGCAGTTAGTTCTGTGTGTGCTCAGATACCAGTAGCCTTCATGCACCACTTACAATGTAGTTGATTTCATTTTTATTTTCATGTGCTGATCTGTCCTGTCTCTGTGTCACTTGAAGAGTCTGGTTCATCAGACTCTGATTGAGTTCTCCTGTCACAGTTCTCTCTGCTGCATGTTCTCCCCATTCCTGTGGGTTGCCTGTGTCAGACTGTGGTGTCCTAAGCTTTCCGAATCAGATGAGCATCAGCACACGCTCATTTCTTACCATTTCCTGGCATAGATCTCTGTCAGCTGCCTTTTTCTAGAAGTGTGACCACATGCACATGTACTCTGGTCTCCACATCACCTCCCAATTGCTTAATATATGTTCTCTGCCAGGATTAATTTTCTGGGAACTCTAGGATTATAGCTCAATTATTCTAAGCAAGGCACAATACCACTTGCACACCTGACCTTTTCTCTGAATAATGCAGAGGAAATAAATCTTCTCATTCTCCTCCTGTGGAAACCAAAATAAAGCCTTCTTCCTCTCAATATGCTTTATCCTTTTTTTAACTTATGGTCTCTCTCTTTTACTTCCCTTGTTTAAATTTTATTTGTGGACTCCTTTTGCCAGTTGCTGGTTTTGAGCAGAGTAGCAACATGTGGTTTCTTTATTCTGTTTCTGGGTAAACTCTGAACTTTTGCCCGTCCCACAGAAGTCAGAAGATACCATTTCCTCAGGGTTCAGCTCTCTAATGCTCTCAAAAATCTGCTTGAGTGGAGTTGTTGAGGTTAATAACTCCTTATAGTTAGCCATCTCTTGAAATGTTGTTCTAAGGAAGTGGAGGAGCAGGACCATTCCAAATGTGAGGATGACTTGCAGTGTCTGTCACACACACACACACACACACACCCCCACACACACACACACACGGAGCTGCCTTTGCCAAGAATTGCTACAATGAATGTGTACTGTCCTCAGAATTGTCACGGAACCCTCAGTTTCTCTGAAGTTACACAGGTCTCTCTTGTTCAATGCTTCATTGCAAAATATATTTTCTGATTGTTACTTCATGTACTTTGTGATTCATGTACTTCATTTACTTTGTGATTATCTTTGTGATGTGTATTACTGTTATACACTGGTAAACATGTCTGATGTACACATTGGAACATCACTGTCATTACCCATGAATGGACATGCCAAAGCTAAATGTTGAGCCTGAAGAACTTCCCCAGTGCTGCTGCTACACTGTTTACCAACCCAAGCACATAATTGTTCACAGTATGGCATTGAAACTAACGTTAAAATGATTATCCATCATGTCCCTCCAGTCTTTTCCCACACTCAGTGCTTCCCAGGATTGAGATTTCCCCACACAGTGTATACTCTGTGCTAGATGAATAATCTTGTGTTTGGTTGCCCTGGAAAAAATCTTTATTCACTTGTGTGTATGTGCTTTTGTTGCAAGCAGGCAGTTAATTGATCCAGCACACTCTGTAGCAGGAACCTGCTTCTTTTCACTATTGATTAGCCCTTGAATCCTTACCTCTTGGAGATTGCATTGACAACTGCTTTGTGTGTTCCTTTATGTCATCAGTTAGATAGCATAGCACTGCTGTGCAGACCTAGCAGATACACACCCATTGAACAGAGTTCCCATTTAACACTTCTGTCTTAAACATAAACCTCTGAGGTTGGTGATAACTCTGTTTGTTTGCAGCTTTGGGCAGTGACTGACTTCTGAGCCACCTGATCAAAGCAACGTGGTTGAGCAGCTCGGTGGCTCAACCAGACCATAAACAACTTGCACATGTGCTGTGCTCTTTTCTCAGCCTTTTCTAATAAGGGGCACATGTCAACCCTGACCTAAACAAGGAAACAGATTTTGTCCTGCTTCACTGTGCAACAAGCCACGTGCTCTCTACTGTCAGAATCTCTGGAGATTGTTCACCATCATTTGTATCTCTGCAAAGCTCTATTTCCTTTAAACCCTTGAGAGTGATGGTGAAAAAGGGTGATTCAGAATTCAATGCTGCCTCTGATTTAGTAAGATGCCATGACTTGATTGCTTCATTCAGTTCTTGAAATTTTATCTCATTTGTAGAAAATCAGGTTTATCCATCATGGTGGGGATGAGCAAATGTGACCTGTCTGTATTTATTAAAATAACCTATAAAAGAAGGCAGACATTCATGCATGGGAATGAACCTAGTGTAGCCTTATGGACAGCTGAAGTACTTAGAAAAATGAAATTTTCACTGTATATGTCATAATGCTTTCAGCCATTTCAGTTTTGTCTGCAATTCTGAATCACTGAAAAACAGGCAAGAATGAAATTGGAAATCATGAACCTGCATAAAAGTCTTGGAAGAAAATCAAGTTAATTTTGGTTTGGGCTACATACTATCCTCAAAATCTGAATATTCTGGATTTCACTTTCCAGTGTGCACCATGTAAATTAATTTAGGCTTAATATAGTACATAAGTGTATAAAAATCCTTAGTGTGGATAACTACATAAATAATTCTGTTTCTGTGTTTTCTGTACTGTTTTCTCTGCATCAGGTCAATAAGAAAAAATACTTGACCTCTTTTGGCCTCATTTTCCTACGATTTCTTTTGTTATATAGAGTTTATCTATATAAACTCTAGGATCTCTGACTTTGTTTCTGATCACAGGCCATAACTCACTGTGTTGTTGCTTTGAACTCATTCATATTTCAGTTTGTCACTAAAAATTTTCTTTTATTTCCAGGTTTGGCAAGAAATCCCGACCTGCAATGTATGATGCAACCCCCATTGCTTATGAAGATTACAGCCCAGATGACAAACCTTTGGTTACACTGATTAAGACAAAAGATTTGTAATCTAGTGTATCTTTTTTGGATTATTTTTCAAAAGGATGGGCTACTAACCTAATTTAAATATTTTTAAGAAGAAAGCATAAGTAATTTAAACCATTAGATGCTTCAGAATTTTCTGTAGAATATTTAAGAACCAATTTTCTGCAGCTTTTAGTTTGGAAAAATATTTTAAAACAGAATTTGTGACCTTCATGATTTACATTTTAATGTACCTTGAGCTCTATAAACTATAAGCTTATGATAGTGTGTGCTTTTTTCTTGGTAGACACTATTACTAAACCCAGATGAGTTTCTTGTGGTTGTTAAAGAACAGAAAACAATAATTAATGAGGAGTTCTTTATGAAATGTCAGTGCCAGCTTTCTCAGTAGAGGTAGGAAAAATGTGAAGCATAATATGATATATAATATATCCATTAATTAAAAAAGTCTAAAATGTTTGTGTTGTGAAAAAGAAACTAGTAAAAATTATTATTCCTAATCTGAATGAATTAGCTTTTGCCTTATTCCATGCATGGATAGATAACCTATTCCTCCATTATTTCCTGAAATTGCTAAAACATACTCTTGAGTTGATGTTTGACATTTTTGTAATAGTTATTCAGGCTAGGCCTTGTATAATAATTAAAGTGCCTCTTGAGGCAAAGTAAGGGCATGATCCTTTAAACATTGAAATCAATGAGAGAACTTCCATTGACTTCACTGGATATGGGATTGGATCCTACAATTGGACTGAATCTATATTTTTCTTTAAAGGTTAAAGTTTTTTATATTGTGAGTAAACTAAACATATGGTTTGAGTTGTTTGTTTCCTAAAGGTTGTTGATGTACAGTATTGTTTCATGAAATATTGTGTATTTCTCATAGTGCTTCTTCTTTAGGATCAGTATGGGGTTTTTGTGGCTGTATTTGATCGCTTATGGGCGTCTTAAATTCTTGCTTATTTCAGAAAATACTGAATAAAAGTTAACCAGTGAAGATTGCAGCTGTTTCTTTGTTTTTCTTCATTTCAAGCTGAAGTGTTGTCTATAAATTTGAAAGGACATGAGCACTATAAAAAATGCCAAAAGATGATATTCCAGCTGTTAATCTGAAAAGGGAAAGACGGTTTGTATTATCAAGGTAATCTCTCAAAAGTGAGATAAATGCAGCTCCAGAGTAAAGGCACAGTCCTGGATGGCAGATGTGCAGGTTAGTAACACCATTCTGTGTCTGAATTACAGAAATGCCAAAGGCTCCACAGAAATCCAGAGTACCTTTCCTGATGTCCTGTATCTGTGACCATGGGCTTTCAACAATGGTGGTCCAAGACAATAAAAAGAGGACTGAGAAGCTCAGATCCAAGATTAAACTAGATTAATTCTTCAGGTTTTCTATGACAGAGGTTGTAAATTTGCATCTAGTGACCATCAGAAAATGTTTTTTTATTGGTACAGTTTTTTGCTGTACCAATATATTGAAACTTTTGTTTACTGTGACTTCTAGGAGAGTTTTGAGAACCTTTTAGAAAGAAAAATCAAGAGCAAGCTATACCCTGTACCGTTTTTGGTAACTTGAGCAGAAAAGGAGCACTGTTGTTGTAATTGATTTGTTAATCAAAGGAAAGGAAATACACATTCTTCAGAATTTTTGGCCTTTTCAGTCAGTAAAATATTGGCTTGCAAATCTATATAAAGTAGGGAAACAAGCAACTCTGTTGTTCTAGGGAACATACATATTCATGGTCCATCTTTTACAAGAGAGATGTTGCAATGAGCAGCAGCCTTTCTGCATACAAATCACACCTTGGTAGTGATTCTTGACCAACCTATATTTCTCTCAATTGGCTGACCTGAACGATAAGTAATTTGTGAGGAGCTATTTTCCTGTCAGCTTGAAGCCTCTCACTTCTGTAAATCATCCTGTGCATCCTGTGAATTGCATTCTGAAAATTACTTTGTCTCCTTCCAATTTATTTTATTGAACTCTGATGGCATGTTATGCATGCACTTGTGAGATATTTGTGAGGTACTGCACTGCCTGCCAGATGGAGCTGCCCTAAGACCTGGAGGGAACAAGCCCATCTTGTGTTTGTATTCCTACTCTGAATCTGCAAGAACAAGTTGGTTACTGTCTTAATACACCAGATCGTGTCCTGAGGACATACATGAATGTGGACAAGGGACACTGGTTGTTTCATATCCTTTTCCCCAACCATATGAGGTTTGTTCTGTACAGGGAGCAAATACCGATGTATAGCAAATACCACTTGCTGTTAATATACTGCACTTTTTTTTTCCTTTTTCTCCCCCCCCCCCCCCTTTTTTTTTTTTTTCCTTTTTTTCCTGTAAATCATCCAGTTGCAGAAAGGGCTGATTGTATGTAGTCTTCCCCTTGCAATGAACTAACAGCCTCTAGCTCCTCCTGGATAAGATGGAGACAGGTCTCTGGGCTTGTCACTAACCTCTAGTACTTGTGCACTCTCCAAGTCTGGTTATTTTTTCATCCTTTTCCATCTGGAAACAGGAAAACATCCTTGAATGTTCTTTCACCAGAAGCATGCACATGTATTCTTACTTATTTCTTGGGGTGGTGTGAAACTTGCCTTTACAGCTCAGAGTTGTGATACATGTGCTAACAGGAAAATGTCATCATTTACATGGATTCTGGATAGAGTCAGTCCAAAATGATGAAGACAGTGACCCTATCCATGTGGCTGGGCTAATTGCAGTATGGCATAGATACAAGGCCTGAGGGAGCAGTTGAGCACAACAGCTAGAAAACACATGTTGGCTAAAACCATACAAATTATCCCCATTAAAACCTGCAAGTGTAAACCTAACTTTAGCTGAGAAAAATGAGACCATTACCACAGCTTCATCCTCTCTTTGTGTCTTGTCTCTGGGAGGTGCTTTGGGAGTCTGCATTCCTCCTGTGTGGGCTCCAGAGATGACACCCTGCCAAACCCTCAGGTGAGAAGCCTCAGACCCACATCAGAGCCAGTGCTCAGTAACAGATCTTGCACTTGGAAGAAGCTGGCTCTCAATCCTTCCTAACTCCAACACACTTCATCTTCCAAAGACACAGTGAGAACTGAAGTTGTTGGGGGGTGCAGGTGGCTTGAGAAGGAGATGAGGTCTCCATGCCAGCCAGGCCTGCTGTGTCCCAGCACACACTCAGGGCAGGGGCTGTGCCATGGGGTGCTCTCTGGGGTGAGGGGCCCGGCCTTTCAGCAGCTGAGTGCAGACCATCCCTCCCCCTGGGGATCCGAGAGCCCGGCCGTGTCCCTGTGCCAGGTGGGGTGAGCACATGGCAGCAGCGGCCCTGCCACGAGTCACAGTGGGGCACTGCCAGCCCCATCCCTCACCTGGGCAAGCAGGCAGAGGATGAAAGGCCTGGACATGCAGTCCTGACTCGGCTGAGCCTGCAGGAACTCTGTTTTCAGCTCTCTGACCCTATTCCTGATAGTATATTAAACAATGGGCTTGGAGGGACACTCATGGCAGGGGATGGGATGTGGGGAAGGCATGTATGAGGTGAGAGGTTGCAAGGAGACCTGAGGCTCTCCCTGCCCTAAATAACCCTGTGCTCTGTCAGTCAGGGCTGGGTAACACCCTGTACCAAACCCATCAACCAGATTTTGCTGTGGTAGCACCCTGTACCAACCCATCAACCTCCACAGCAGCTGTGGCCATATGTTACATTGATGTGAGGGGAATGAGAGTTGAAAAGAGACTTCAGCTCAATAACGTGCATCCTCAAACAGTGAAAGTCTCTGTGTGGTTAATCCCTTTGAAATCAATGGGATTTTAAAGACAATGTGTGTGATGTTTTGGGGGAAAGTGGCTTGGTGTCCCTGTGCACCTAAAAATATAATAGATCTGACCATAGGAGTAAACATTGCTTGTTTTAGTGAAGTCTTGTGTTGTGACACTTCAGTCACAGAACTGATGTTTGCATCTTGTCTCAGCCTCATTTCTGGAAACAGCATGGTTTTCTCCAGCAGGGCTTTGTTGAGAAATGCCTGAGCAGTTATGACATTCCTGAAGATGTGTAGTTTCTTCTTTGATAGCAATAGACACCTGATGAAGAATAAACTTAACACCTCTGAAAATTATTCTCTGTGTGAATGGCTGAGAGGAATCGAAATGCCACTCCTCACTTGTGTTGCCAGAGGGAACTTCTTTTCCCCTTCATGTGGCTAAATCCTTCTGTGTCCAAAATTTCTCTGAGATTCCCTTCTCATGTTGCACACAACCACCCAGCTTTTGCAGAGCAGAGAGGCACATTGCATAAGACAGATGCAAATCCAGCCCATCCTCCCTTTGGGTGCCTCCAGCCTGGTTTCTGTGGGAGGTATTTGCTGTGTGACCATTTTTGGGAACCTTTTGTTTTCACTACTGCCATATTTTTGAGGTTCATATGCTGCTCAGTGCAGCTGGGCTGAAATTGCTGTTTGTATGGTACTCTGCTCTTGTATTCCTGACCTCACAGCGGGGGCAGAAGTACAGTCCTCCCATGGATCATGGAGGGCAGCTGAAAGCCAGATTAATTCAGGGAAGAGTTTAGTCTCTCATGCTATGCTCTGCTATGAATAGTTAAAATAATGAGTGTATTATCAAGAGCTAATGAGTTCAGACATGTTCTCAAAATAAAAAATTGGAGTCAGGGCAGTCCAGTGTGTGCTTAGACCTTCTCTTCAAACCTGCTGAGAGAAATGTGCACTGGCTTACAGCTTTCAGACACGCTTTATTTTAAAACAAAATATAAACAAAATTCTTGTTTTAAATTTGTTTTCTCTCTCAGCATCCATTACCCTTAGAAAATGCTCTGCATGAGCAGGGGAGCAGTGAGAGAAGGGCAAAGCATAGAGCTGGTGCCAAACAAGAGGCATGGAGCTGATCTGCTCTATCTCCTCCCTGCAAGTTTGTCTTCTGTCCCTTGAGACTTTGGCTGAGTGTCTGCCAAAACACTGTAGTTGTGTGGGGTCAGGAAGGGTGGCAAATGGCAGATTTGAGACATTTTTATGTCCATCTTAAACATCTCATCAGGGAGATAAGAGCAGCCAGAGTCTGGTGTCTGAGCAGTCTCATACTGCTGCTACCTGAGAATGCTGGAGGTTGCTGCCAGGACAGGCAGAGTGTGATGTGCTCTCAGTTCCTCCTCAGTCTGATGTGCTGGTCACTGGAAAGAAGTCCCTCAGAAACCATCTTTGCACCTCTTTACTCTCTGCTGTCTGCACTAGGGCTGATCCCTCAGGTGCAACTTCTTTGCTACAGAATGCCCTCTGTAGGACCCAGCATCTAAACCCTTTATATCCTTTCCACCCCTCATATTTTGGAACAGCTCCAAATAGGTGAAGGTGATTTCTTCCAACAGGACGTGGGTCAACCAGTGAAAACAAACAAAACTTCAAAGCAGTTGTGCCACTTCCAGCTTCATCTGGGCTCAGCTGGCTTCTTTCTTTCCTTCTGCAGTGCAAAATGGATAACAAATATGACCTCTCTGGAAAAGTCAGATTTCTCTGCTATTATGAATTCCAGTTTCAAATCCTCCTTTTAAGACGTTTATGATAAGATTATTATTGTAAATAAGCTTCCCCTTTAGCAAAGAATAAATCATCAAATAGGCTTTGTTTGGTGAGATCTTTGGCAAAGGAATGTAAATAAATAAGCTAACTGAATAAACTTTATCTGATGTGCTGAGCAGAAAAGGCAGCAAATTTAATCATTTGGGAAAATAATCTGGACTGCTGTGCTTTCTTCAATAACAGGCCAGTCTAAGGGAAACAATCTGCTCTATCTTGCTGACCCTGGACTTTTTGTGAGCATCCCACAGACCATGAGAGATTCTGTTTATTGCTCTGGCAGCAATGCTGTCTAGTCAAGGAGATGTCCTTCGGCCTAAATTTTTGATTTGTTTCTTTTCCTGTGGACTGATCTACTTCCTGTCAGAGGTAGCTCCTCTCAACAGAACAGAGATCCCTTATGAGGTCAGCTGTGGCTTCTCTTCTACCTCCTGGGAGTAGAACACACACCAGACAACAATCTGAATCTGCAGGGTCTTCAACTTTGGACTCCATTCATGTTTCCATATGAGAAAGTTTTGTATGTGACTCTGCATGGATCTCAGTCCAACACCACTCAAGGAAATGAGTGTGGCTGTTCCAATTTTCACCATGGTTTTTTATTGACTTATGGATTTGAAGTAATCTGAAGTAAATCTGCCTGGAATCTGAGCCTATAAGCCAGATACAAGATGCACAAGGTAACAAAAATGCATGTAGCTTCTGTGGAAAAGCAAACAGCCTAATGCAATGGAGGCTATTTTGGCATGTAGGAGCTGCATTAGCAATTAGTTTGTCAGCAGAATATTTTGTTCTCACCCCCATTTGTAATTGCTGGATATGTGATCACTGCTGGTGCAATTTGGTCTCCTAGAAGTTCATTTTCTATATTGTTTTGGGACAGAGAGAACACAAACAACAGGTTCCAGCCATGGTTCTTTCTTGCCGAGAACGGAGAAATATATGGGTAGGTTACAGAGAGCAGAAAGCAGCATCAGCTTGCTGAAAAGGGTGTTTGCAGATCCCAGTGCATGGCATTGATATTTATTCTACAGATCACTCTGTGATTGTTTGATTTGCTCTGTTGCATCTGTCATGTGAAGAACGCAACCAGCCAGTAACGTGTCATGATGCAGAATAATTTATTTCAAGGATTCTGTACCTAAAATGTGCTATCCACAATGTCTTATTTGTGGTCTGCATATGACACCAGTTCCTCCTATTAATTTAATTTGAACATTTATTTCAGTTGTTTTGCCCTGGTATGGCATTTGCTAGAAAGGTCTGTCAAAACAAAGCTGACAGGATGTCATATAACTAAGGACAGATCTGCTTTCACATGTGCCTATTATGCCATTTCACTTTCATCTTGCCATGAATTTGGACTTGAGATTGTTCTACATATAAAAGATGATGACCAGTTATTTTTATCCCCAGTATTCATCACATTGCTCCCCTTCTTCCCAGAGCCCTGTCTTGTCTGAGTGCAATAAGGACAAAGACAGGAGGAGATTTTTAGAGCACTGAATTAGGTGTGGAGTTTATCAGTTTTCCTCTCTCTTTCATTCATTTCATTTCCATGGAGAGAATATTTTACAATTCTATGGAGATGTCTTAATCCCTGAGAGCCTTGAAGGGTTATTTTACTTTAATGCATGTGAGATTTAAAATAAGGTAGTAAGCTAGCAGTATTGACAGACATGTCGGGTTTAAATCAAAATGTCTCACAGCTGTGATTTACTTAGGGATATATATGTTACCAAATTCTGGAAGATTTCATTTGGAATACATTATTCAATGGTTTAGATTATTGAATGGTAAATATGGTGATGCTTTGATAACACTTTGGAGTTTCATGCAATAAACTATAAAATTTCTGTAAAAACTGATTAATACTATCTAATTTTCCTCACTTTAAGGGACTGCAGAGAAAACCAAAATTCCCAAAAAAATGACTACCCTACCCTGGCATTAGGCCTGGCACTATCCACGTTTTTCCAATTGTTTTTCAAGAAGCTCTTGTTTTGCATAAGCAATAAAGTCATCTTCTATTTCCCCATAAAGGCAGTACCTCTCAAAGAGGGCAGAAATTGTGGACAGAGAATTATCAGACTTCAAATTAACAGTTAAATGTGGTCTTCATTCAAAAGCAACTCAGCCTTGAGATTTCTGAGAATTCATTGTCTCTCTCTTTTTTGTTTATGTGTTGTCTCTGACTTACATCCCTCTTCTTCAAACTCTAGTGTCAAGGGTGATTTATGAGTGCAATTTTCTGTGTAATATTATGTAGCAATAGTTGGCAAATCCCTTCCCTCAACAAGGGGATGTATTCTTCTTTGTCAGACACCAAAAGAAGCACACAACCCTTGAATTTTTTTAAAAAGAATTCTTTTTGAAAGGACAAATGCAAATCCCATCTCAAAATAATTAATCTCATAATTACTTATAGATATGTTACATGTACAAAAACTGCTCTGCCCACATGGCACTGGCATTTTCATGTGATGGATTCACTGGGAGTCCCTCTGACTGTCTCAGGTCCAGCTCTGTAACCAATCTCTTGCTCTTTGCTTGAAACAAACTCTGCATGGTGCTGAGCAAAGCCTGGGAGTCCAGCTGCATTGCTGTGCTGGGCACTGTTCATGATGAAATTTAAGCATGAGCTTAATGAAGGACTTTGGAGTTTTGTTAACTTCCTGTTATGTATTTTTGCCTCTTCTAGGGTTGAAGAATTTTTACATTTATAGAGCTCTGAGTTGCAAAACTTGGTAAAATCTTGTGTGAAATGTTGATGGCACCAACCTTATACTTTAGATGAGGCCTCTACATTCACTCTGGTTCCCAAAAACTTAGAAAGGACTCAAGTCCACTAAATTATTGTACACAGAGGGTGATTCTTGTGCTTTTCTGGATGATTCATAAATCTCTATTTACAATCTTTATGGGTATTTGCCAGACAATCAGTTCACATCCACCCAGCGACACGTTAAAATTCTTCCCAATAATGAGTGCAGTGCCCAGGTCAGGGACAAGGAGGGTGGCTCTTTCCAGCTTACCTGTCTGCCTTTTCTTGGTTGGCACTGGAGTAAATTGAAGCATAGTTTCGTCCTTGAACTCTGCTCTGTTTCTGGTCTCACCCATTTTGTAGTGTATGACCACTGCAGAACAGAGAATATGTGTCCCTTGTCCTACAGTGGTCTCGGGTTTCTGCACCTTTATGTGTTTGGCCATACTCAGCCACTGGGGTTTTACTGGTGCCAGTTGTTGGCTGTGGGGGACAGTGAGTGCATTACAGAAATGACACCAGTGCTCTTGCACACTCTGCCATGAACATCTCAGCAGTCTATTTTGAAAATTATCTGGGTTTAACTCTTAAACAATGCTTGTGTGCACAGTCGCTTTCAGGAGAATTTGGATTGTTGCAGCAGCTCTCTCTACACTCCCATGCTCAAGTGGGGGAAGGAGAAACATCTCCTGGATTGCCACACAGCTGACCTAAGCCTATGAATAAATGCTGAGGATGTGTCACTGAAATAGGAAGTGTGGTTTATAGTAACTTCCTATTTTAATGGATAAAATTGGGTAGCTAGAATGGTGAAATCTAGATGACAGATTGCCAAATCTTCTTCTTGCTATAATGATGCCCTGCAAATAAAACTTTTGATTTGAGACTGTCAAAAGTCTCTTTTCTTGGTAAGTTTTCTTATTGAGGGAATATCCAGTGCAAGTAAAATTGCCCACAGTATTATTTATCATTTATCATTCTTCATGCATTTTTATAATTTCAGTCTCTTCAGTGCTCACTTTAAAAACACCTTATCTATATAGACATGATTCTTTGCTTGCTTATGTTGTTAAAAAGCCAATGTAATTTGAATTAAATGCACCGAATCACATCTGTGCAACTCAGAAAAGTGTCATGAAGAGGAGTTATGCAGATGGCATGGATTTAACTTAGTGAAAAACTGGTGTAGGGTTCATCAGGATCTCTGTACAGATTTGTGGAGGTACATACTTCTTTTTGTCACAGGCAAATAAGTACTTAATAATCATTAGGGGTAATTAACAAAAAAACCCCCCACAATACAGTCAAAGGTGCACAAGGTTGACAGGGGTCTTAACAGGTCTTGTTTCAAGTTTTTCTGGACTAGGAGAGAACAAATGCGTAAGCATCTGGCATGTGTCAACCTAGAGATTTTCTGGCATTCATTTTCTGCTGCTTACAAGATTAATTGGTGCATTAAGAGCTAGACTTGAGCTTCTTTAGATTGTTAATGCAAGATTTGCTGTTGGAGGCTGCCTGGGAAATATCACTCTTCCTGCAAGGAGGTGTCTGGCCAGCAGCTGTGCCAGCGGTGACGCGGTGAGAGCATTCCCTGGGGAGGTGACGACTAATCCTCCTCTCCCATGTCCCTGTGCTCTCCTCTGCCCTGCATGTCACCACTGCCCCCACACCCGCGGGTACTTGGCCTCTGCAGGCTCTGAGCCTCGGGATTTTCCCCCTGTGCATCCTTGCTGCCTCCCTGCTCGGAGTCCCCCTTCCTCTGTGGGGATCCCGCCCCTGGGCCCTGTGCTCGGGCTGCTCCCCTCAAGGGGCCCCGCGCTGGGCACCGGGGACTGCCCGAATTTCTGCCGGTGCGCGCCCTGCCTCTCCCCCATCCCCTGGCTGCAGTGCCTCGCCTGGGGGCTGCTGATCGCATCCGCCTCTCCTGCTCTCTCCAGACGCTTTTCTCGCCGCCTGTGCGGCCCAGATTCGATGGCCTGAATTCCCCCGGGGCGGCTCTGGCTGCCCGCTGGCGCGGGGCCGCAGGCGCGGAGCCCAGAGGCCGCAGCCCCGCAGCGCGGCCGCTGCCAGCACCCGCAGACTCGGCCTTTCTTCCCCGAGCCTGGCTGCGGAAAAACAGGCTCGGTGGGACTGACCCCAGGGACTTGGCACCTCCAAAATATCAACTCTGTGTTTGCTGGGAGGCTGACAACCCTTCTTCCCTCGCTCAGCCGGGCTCCTGCAGGGGCGATGGAGGGGCTGCCTGGTAGAGCCAGAATAAAACTTGCTCCCCCTTTCAGTATCGTGTATTTCGTCCTTCACAGAAGTGTTATGCCCTTTTAAATGTATGCAAGACCTTTGCAGCAACCTTCCTTCTGCACTTGTTGACCTGCCACGGCTGTGGTGCTTTGTTTTCACTGCTGCCATGAGCAGGACCAGTACAGTGAAGGAAAAGTAAGACCAAATATCTGTCTTTCTAAAGATGAGACCTCTGGAAGTGAGAAGAAAAAAGGGATATCACATAAACATGGCCAAATTCATCACTACCTGTGCATTTCACACTTTTGTTTAGTCCATCCACCTCTGAAATTGAACTTAATTCTGGAAGAGAAGTAGCTGTCCTGGTACTTGGGGAAGGTGATGGGGTAGTTACAGCTGAAGAGGAATCAGAAACACAACCTCTTCTGGCAGCAGCACAGGTAATGAAAGATACCTGGTCGCTATGGGAACCCCAGCAAGAGCTTCTCTAACAAATTGGAAATTAGGACCTCTTTATCCCTGGCAAGCACAACGTGGATGGGTGGGAGAATATGGTATATCCAAGCCTGAATTATCTCCCTCGACTAGGTTACTTACTGCTGCCTCAATTTCACAAATCATTAACACCACAGTGCTTCAGGTTACAGCGTCTCCTGATGCCACTTTAACATACCTGTGAAGGGGCTATGAGGCAAATGCATTGTGAGCAGAAGTGCCCTCAGCTGAACCACCTTTGGTGGAGCTGCACTCCCATGTCTGCATAATCATCTCTGTGCACCTACACAATCAGAATGAAAATGATTACTTAAATAACATTGGGGATTGTACAGTAAGCAGGGATGGAAATAAATTTTCCTTTCAAATTACCAAAACACAGTACTGAAAGGAAATCAAGGGCCTTTGAAAATAACGTGGTCTGTACTTTGCCAGTATTTTAATGAAACATTCTTACTGTTGAATTGCTGCTAGTTTAACAGTGGCCATGCCTGAGGAGATCCCAGGTAAGGAATCAGAGCTGGACCTTTAGATGCTGCTGCTCCCAACAGAGGAGGTGTATCTCGCTATGTGTGCATTGAAGTTGCTTCTCAATAGCCTCTGAACTCTGCAAATTATTGAGTCCCCTCAAAACCCAGGTTTCTGCTGTCAGTGTTTGTAAACTGCCAGTGCTCTGATGCTGCCCCTGGCTACCCTTGCCTGTATCCCATGGCCAGCTGTGGTGCTGCAGCCCCAGCCTGACTGTGTCCTCCCCAGGTAATGCCTCACTGCAGCTCCCCCATGCCCAGACTCCAAAGTGTGCACCCTGCCATGGGAACTGGAAATCTCTAACTTGGGTGTTCTCTCTGGCATATTTGTATGACATAAAGTTGAGGTCATGCCATCCCAGCCAGCTTTGTCATCTGCATGAGATGAAGTTCTACATAAAAGTACATTTATTGTTACCTTGAATGTTAAAATGTAATAGTTGTCAAAGAAAACAGTTTGGATTACTTAGTGTATCTTGGGTTCCTTAGGCACTAAACATTTTTTCAGAGAGATATTGGAAAGCTCAGGTGCTGTGTCTGGTGCCATCTATGCAGGGTAGCTGCATTTGCTTCAAGTGATTTGACAAAGTGTTTAATAGTAACAAGTGTATTTAGATTTTGGAAGTATGCTATTAATTACAGCACTGTACAGAACATTAAATTTGTTAATTAGGCAAACTGACTCTACAAAAGCAAATACAAGGTAAACTGAATTAACAATAAAAAAAAAAGAGATGCATTTAATGAACTTCTGTATGCTTCGTGAACTTGCATAATCAAAAAGAGGATCTTGGAAATGGGACTTGCGAAGTCTGCAAAATACTTGAGGAAGCACCATTTAAATAACTGAATGACTCTTCTAGTCGTGTTTCAGTGAGAAATAATAGTGCTCCCAAAGCTAAATGGCGCTTTTGAAGTCAAATAATTCAATGGGATCAGCAATTGGACAAGTTTAGTTAATTAAAAAGGCAATGCAAAACATTTAAAACAAACAATTAAAACAACAACAACAAAAAAATCTTTCTTTTCAAATGCAGAGGAGCTATGTTGCTATAAAGACCCTAAATAGAATAATCCTCATTAGGGGATGAGATGGTGCAAAAGGAAGAAAAACTCAATAACTAGAAGCCATTAGAAGACACAAAATTTCTGGAGTCACAGGAAATGCTTCAGATTTACTATCTGAATAAAAGTGAAATTGGTCCTATTGCATACAATACTCCCTTTTGAAATGCAAGATCTCCCCTGGCTCCAATATTTCTGTCCTGTGAGCACTGAAATGAAGGAAACTGAAATAAGTGGGACCAACCTGTGTAATGTATTGCAGTCTTTGGAAAGAATTGTCTTAACTCATTCTGAGAAGAGAAACGCCACAATTTGGCACAGTAAAAGGAAAATTAATAGAAAAAAATCTGTATCTTCTTACAGGCACATTCTGGAACACAGTACATATTGGAAATAGGAATTCACACTATTTATTTAAGTGAAAGATCTCTGACTCGCTTGGAGCAGGACCTTACCTAATGCAGAACAGCTTAAATACCAAATAAAAAATGATGCTTGGGTTAAAATATTAGAAAGTCTAGGTAGAGATGACCTCATCTTAGGGAGATTGTGACATGAACTCACTCAAGTTTAATGAATCATTTCCCGAGCTGGGCTCTGGCTGGTGCCTGACCACCCCAGCAGCACTTGGCCCAACTGAAAACCGAGTTTCCTGCAGAGGTGTCATGGGGCATGTCCAAAAGGGCAAACCAGCTGAATTTCCTGAGACAGCCCATGGTGCAGAGCATACCTGGAGAGTGTGCTCTCCACATGAGCAACATGAGCAGAAGGGCCCAGTAGCTCTCTCATCCCCACAGTGCCATTTGCTGCCTTGGTGAGGGGTAAGGCTTGGGGAGGATGCTGGCGGAGCTCAGGGGCTCACAGATTGCTTTCTAATCAACCAGTTGGAATTCAAAAACATGCGGCTGAGCTGCTCCTCCCCATATGTGGGCATATTCCTACCTTCTTCTCATACAACTAAAGCCTGAAGCCTACAGCACTCATTTTCTCTTGTTTTCATATCCTTTTTTGAAATTAAGTGATTCATTTGTTCTCATAATGTGCCACCCATTTCATAGCAAATGCAAATTTGCCTCCCCAATTGTTTTAGTTTGTATAAAAGTCATGTAAACTAAGAGAGAAGGAGCCTCCAGCCCCGGGCTTGGTTTCCTCCTGCAAATTGCAGATCCTGAACTTCCTTTGTGTGCCCTGCTGCTGACAGGCTGGGTTGTGCCAGCTCCTAGCTGGTTCAGGAAATGGTGGTGGGTGCATTTACCCATACAGGAAGGATCAATGAAACTGCTCCAAAGTTCACTTGAGGAAGAATGAGGCTTTTAGAAAAGGCCCTCATGCAGGAGTGTAGGCACCAGTTGGAAGAAACAATGGTGTGACATGGACATGGTGTTTGGAAAGAGCTCTAGTGCGCACCTCGGCCAAGAGCTGGTGCAGAATGAGTGCTTCCTGTCCTGGAGGGAGGTGGGTGATGCATCAGTAAATGGAGCTGCAACACTTGAATTGCTTTAATTAGGCCATCACTGCCCAGGGACATCCTGGTGGAGTCTTTCCAGAAACAATCTAAAAGTTCACGTTCATTGAATCTTGCTCTGATCACATCTGGCCTTGCCCAGATCCTGCAATGTGTCTCAAGGTGTTGGTCCTCAAGATGGATCCTGTGGCAGAGCTGCCCTGCCAAAGGTCATGGTTTGTCCACAGGTGAGCCTGATGCCTGTTTTTTAAAGAAGATTCCCTTCAGCATTGCTTTTCCTTGCTATTTAAAACACTGACACTGAAAGGATACCCTGTGTCCCCAGGGTCACACACCCACAATGGGTTGAAGCCTGGCTTGCAGCCTGTGGCATGTGGAGGTCAATGCTTGGGACAAGTATGACATGGGCTCCTCTGGGTTTTTAACAAATCCTCCTGCATCTGAGGATTACCCAGGCGGCTTCAGGTGAGCAGGGAGGGCCAGGGGCAGCTTTTGTGTCTGGAAAAAATGTTCCTCTGCAGCTTTGGAACCTGCAGAGACTGTGCATTTCTGTGGCATTTCTGGCCTCCACAGGGAAGAGGAGTGCCTGCAGACCTCTACAGTGTGTGTGTCTGTCCTTGTGGGTGCCGGGGCACAGCTGGGATGCCCGACACTGTGAAACAGTTGAATGTGGCCTTGATGCTGGTTTGGTGCTGGCCCCTCGGGGGACCACCCCGGCACTGACGGGGCAGGGGGGATCCTGCCCCCAGCTGGTGGCTCCCTGTGCTCCATGACCCCGCACTGCCAGCAGCAGCGGCTTTACATAGCCATGACGCGTCCTACGTACTTGGCAGCAGCTTGAACCACCTGCAGAACCGGAGGAAAAAGTTTCTGCCGCGGTGAGACAAGCGTTCCTTGGGGAAGGCTCCTCTGGGGGGGGCCCACACTCTCCCAGGGAGCGCACAGCGAACGCCAGTGGGGAGACGGCACCGCTGCCCGAGAGCGCCATGCGGGGCCGGGACACGCCGGGCTGTGGCCGCAGCTGGGGGCAGGCGCTGTCCCGGTCACCACAGGTGTCCAGGTGGGATGTTTGCCGTGCTCGGGGGGAAGGATGCTGTGCCCAGCTGGGATCCATGGGGAATGGATGTCGTGTCCGGGGCGTGGATGCCGTGTCCGGGGGGTGGATGCCCTGCCCAGGTGGGATGGATGTCGAGCCCAGGTGGGATGGATGCCAAGCCCGGAGGATGGATGCCGTGCCCGGGGCATGGATGCCGAGCCCGGGGAATGGATGCCATGCACAGACGGGATGGATGCCGAGCCCGGGGAATGGATGCCATGCACAGACGGGATGGATGCCGTGCCCGGGGGATGGATGCTGTGCCCAGGTGGGATGAATGCCACGCCCGGGGGATGGATGTCGTGCCGGAGGATGGTTGCCGAGCCCGGGGGATTCCGTGCCCGAGGACCGGCACCGCCGGGCGGGTCCGCGCGTGG
>JANPWX010000060.1:431030-555877 GCA_024734555.1 Trochalopteron elliotii
GTCACCCCGACCCATCCCGCCCTCTGGGCGCGGGGGGCAGAATATGGCTGGGCTCGGCGGGGATCGCGCCGCTCCGGGGTTACTCCGCCGCCCCCTCGGGTGAGGGGCACCCCCGGGCCGGCCCTGCCTGACCCGCGGCAGTGGGAGGGTCCCTCGGAGCGGCGCGCGGGGGATGCGGAATCCCGTTTGCCGCCCCCACGCCCAGAGGTCGGGATGTGTCGGGGTCACTGGGTACCCCCTTGCCGCACCCTCCGGTGGCGGTCGGTGTGCGGTGCCGGCTCCGCCGTTGTTCGTGTGGCTTGTGTCCGTGTTGCATAGTCCGAGGAAATCCGAGACAGGCAGAGGGCGAGATGAAATAAAACTCACTTTGTAGTTTCACTGCGTCGGTTTCGTGTAGTTTTCCAGAGCAAGTGCCTAGTGAGAGAATTGGACATTCAGAATAAGAATCAATGGGCACAACAGACGACAAGAAAAGGTTATTACTACTTTCGCAATTCAAATTGAGAATTTGCTTCGATATAATCAAGCAGAAGATTCGGCAATTTGGTTGGAGTTGGTAGTAGAGCCAAGCTGAGAGATCCACGAGCTTTAATCTTCACCAGCCAGTAATGGGAATAATTCCTGGTCTGAAAAAAACTGGGGTTTTTTTCTACAATAAAAAGCTTGATTTTTAGTGGATAGGAATGATACACCACATACATAGTTGATGGATTCCGGGGTAAATCTATGTGAGTATATTGTTAGTTATTTCTTTCCCTGTGTTAGTCAGAAACCTCTCTACTAAACACAAGTGGCAGGATGCCCTGAGTGAAGGAGTTAATGGTCTTGGGCGCTGTGGAGGCATGGGTGTTCCCTGGGGAGATGCTGATGCAGGGGCCAGACCTCAGGTGAGGCTGCACCCAGCGGCGGTGACAAAGGAGAAGGTGAGGGAAGGGAAGGAGAAAGGGAAAGCTGAGGTTAGTAGTGTTGTGCTGGTCTAGATTGTACGGAATGGCTTTGTGTCCCCTTTGTGGAATTAGGGAGGTATTAAAATAACAAGGTACTATTATGACAAATATCTGATACTGCCTACAAGAGCATGCGAGGCTAAAGAGAACCAAATGCTTGTGTTTTGCAGAATAAGCTTGTGAGTGTAACCTTGTTTAGCCTTGTTTAGCTGTATCCTATGCACTGTTAGGGATCTGGCCTTAGGGAGCGGGTGGGAATGGCTGTGTACTGTGAGGAACCAGGGCTGTCTGGAGGGGGGATGGTTGTTCACTAGGCCTCTAACTTACCTATTGCAGCAGAACCCAAGCCTGGAGAAAGGGGAGCCTTTGCTCCTCCCTGTTCTTGAAAGGGAGCCACAAACACCAAAGTTCTCAGCGTGGCCACTAACTGTGCAAATCTTCTTTGGTTGCCTCTGACTGGAGTCTCCAGGCATCCTGAGCTGATCAAAATGCTGAGTGCCTGTAAATGCATTTTTTGTGAACAGGAGTTTCTGGGGAAGTACGTGAATAACTGTAGCTGCTCTAAAAGATAAAGAAATCAGGGGGACTCAAAATTGCAGAATTAAAGGATGCTTTGGACTTGTACGGGCTCCTGAAATGGGGAAGAAAGCCTTGGAAGAGTCACAGGAAGCCTGTAATAATTCTGTGTTCACACAAGGGGCTAAATAACAGTGTAGTGAACTATGGACAAAATGTTCACTTTGAAGGAGGGGAAGGATGCTGGAGTAACTAGGATGAGATCCTGTAATTGAAAGCTTAATCCTAATCCATATATGTATGAGCTAGAGTTAAATGGGCAATAAACTATCTAACCACCACGCCTCTGAAATTTTTTTTCTCCAAAAATCCCTTGAAGCCTGGTTCTTTCAAGTAGTCTGATTTCCCCTTGACATGTTGTGAATCATCAGCCTGGCCAGAACTGTTGGCAGCACTGCCTGGCCCCCTGAGGAGAGCTTGTGCAAGGTATAAATGCATTTTTTTCCCTCCTTCCTCCCCCTCAACATCTTAATTTAGTTTCAGGTGTCCCATGTTGCTCTCTTTGTCCCAGGCTCCCTCTCTCCTTGCATGTAACTGCTGTGAAACAAATGCTGGTGCAATGGGGGTGTTGAAGGGGGCAAGCTCTGTTTGTCCCTGGCATCACAGGCTCTCTCCCTGGCTGACAGGCAAGTGTTGTGAGGCTCTGTGTATGGGATTTTGGTTGTAGCAGGGTGGTATGTGGTCACTGGGTAGAGTAGATGACATCTTATGGTCTCCATTAGTGTATTCTGGGATTACAGTTATGACAAGTCACTACTGCAGGATATTTAGGGGGTGTATAATGGCAGATACAGCCCTGTCTTTTACATCAGGCTGATGGATGGGTGCAGGAAATGTGGAGCTGGCCCAGCTGTCTTGATATTCTAATGTGTGCATGGTATCTGGAATAGTTTTGACCCAGATGTATCTTGTGTCAGTACCCAGCTGTGGGGAAGTGCAAGTCTGTTGTTAGTCCGTGGTGTAGCTCTGTACTAAGTAAAACGGCAAAGAAAATATTTTCATCTCTCAGAATATTTCTTTTGGCCTGGTTCAGTAAGGGAAAGTATGAACTGCCTTTGGAAGTGGATGCCTGTTGGTATGGGTCAGTCCTACCCTCAGCACTAAGGCAAGCTGTGTATGTTTAACTTAAATGGCAGTGGCCATGGCAGTGTGAGGGCTCCTGTCGTGTTCTGACAAGCTGTGCTGTGGTCCTCTATTGCTCACGGGCCTCCTTTCCCAGTCCCACACAATGGATGACAAGACTGCACATTCCTGGTCTGTTGCCGTTCACGCAAAAGCTACTTCTGTTCCAAGTGTGCTCAGTCCTGTTAAGTTTCATAGTTTGTGCTGAAGTTTTTGGCATTGACTGGATGGGTACAATTCCAGTAGTGAGGTCAGCAGCAAAGCTCATGCATACGCAATAGGAATGAAGTGTCATCAGAAGCTGGGTTACAGAGCACAGTGAGCTGGGGCATGAACAGGACTTGTCCCCATTGCTGTTGTAGCTGTTTGCTGCTGAAAGTTTCATCTGCTGCTAAAATGTTCCCCCCTTCCCAGAGCCTTGGGTTCTGGCTTTGCTGGAATAAGCTGTGTTTTCTTGCTTTTTGTTTTGTTTTGGTCAGCCTGTTCTCTGCTTCCCTCTGATGGAAGCTTTGCCTGTTATGCTGCCGTTTAATGAAGAAGCCTCTCTGTTTCTGGGAGATATGTAGAATTAAACGGATTAGAAGAATAAGCCAGAAGAATGTAGATGTTGAGGTTTCTTCTTGAAAATATAATACAGTGAAGCCTGCTTCTTCTTTTGCTCTTCCTTTCCTTTCACTTTTTGTGATTCTTTCACCTATAGCAACATTGAAGTTTCGTCTGTTTTCTCCAAAGTTAGCAGGACAGGCAGTTACGTGTGAAATCATACATCTGGGATATACCACAGGGATCAGCAAGTCTCTGATGTGGTAAGAAGATCATGATTTTGCAGGTAATACAGGGTTAGCATTATTCACACTTAGTGTAAGAGAGATGATCTGGGACTGTGTCTCTTTGGGAGACTTTTTAGCTTCTAATTTCTGTGGTGGCATTCCTGGCTTGTGTTCAGTAAAGTGCAGGTGAGCATCTGGAACATGTGTGTACCTCCCAGTCATCGCTGGAGCAGCAGTCAAGGTTGCTTCAGGTATTTAAAGGTCACTCCCCCTGCTGGGAGTGGGGAGACTCCAGCCCGGAGCTCCCTGTACCTGCCTGATCTGGTTTACATTGACATGTTTGCAGCAGACCTTATCAATGGTTATAAGCAGTGGGCACTGATTTGTGGCTTGATGTTTGTGGCAGTGGTACTTGTTGAAATGATGCTGAAAATATTGTGAAATCTTTCTTTAAAACTATTTCCATATGTACCTTCTGTGCCTGGTTCAGCAGCCCTTGGCAGCACAGCTGGGGTTTTGGAGCTGATGGTCTCAGTGATGCTCCCGTGAGGGCTCTGAAGTGGTGTTTGAAAACAAGCAAGGTGTTCTCACAGCCTGAGAGAACATAGCCTGGCTGCTATTTGCTTTGTAACCTAAATTTTCCTGGAAGCGTGATGCCAGACACTGTTTCTAGATAATAAATCCCAGTGGATGCATAGTTTCTGAGGTCGTGCTGTTTATAACCCCTGTTTGTAAGTTTCCCTGATTCTCTTGACACGTGTGGGTAATAGGGATCACCATGTTCAAACAGCTTTTCCCCCAGAGCAGCAGTGCTGGTGCTGCCCAGCCTCGTGCTGTGTTGCTGGGTGTCCCTGAGCTGAGCCATGCTCATGAGCCCTCTTTAGAGATGGTCTTACTCTGCTTCTGTGGGTGGTGCAGGGGATGGGCTCACATGTGTGAGGGCCCAGCAGAGGGGAACAGAAGGGATGCTGTGTCATGGAGCTTTGGGCTGGACACTGCTTGCCTTCATATGGGCATGCAGGTAGCCAAGTGTTCACAGTAGGACTTCAGTGTTTCTCTGTCTGCTCATCTGGAAGTTCAGTATTCTTGTTGAAACCCACAGTTTGGGGCCGTATTTGGGCAAGGATTTAATAATGGATGGCTTTAGTGTATTCTCATATTGTTAGAATTTATTTGTTTCATGAAGTAAAGTTCCACATCTCTCCTAATGTGCTGTGAAATACTGTGCAGGAGAGCTGTGAGTGAACAAGATGAGATGAAGTGAAGCGGGTGATGAAGGGCAGGAAGTTTCAAGTCCTTTACTGGGGCAAGTTTGATTTCCTGAACCTCAGGGCTTAATTCTGCCATCATGTAAATTGTGCAGCTCCTCTGAAGACCATGAGAAATAAGACTGTGTAAGGTTGCTTTACTACAGTCTTTGAGTTGCTGGTGTAATATACTTCCACATCATTATGATACAGCAGTAACAATGTAGCTATTAATGGAAGTGAAAAAAGTGAAAGCAACAGTATTGGAGTGTTGCTGCTCACCTTCAGGCTGGGCTGTGAGCACTGTTTTCCAAGGCTTCCTAAACATATTGCTCATCTGACAGGAATTTGTTAATGTACTTGTAACCTTGCATCTTCAATCTACTTTTATACTTTTAAATTTTGTGATTGTAGACTCTGTTGCTAAATTCATGTATATTACATGCATCCGCTACCACTAGTACACACATCAAATGCCTTTCCCATATCAGGAGCATTGAAAAGATCTTTCACTAGAGAGAAGTCAGCTCTGGATAGACATACAGATGTATGATGACTTTGAGGTGATCACAGGCACTGTGGTTTGGTGACAAATGTTTGCATGTGTTCAGATGTAATGTGGTTTTAGGTGCTATTGGTGCTTTCAAAATGAGCTTCCGATCCTTTTCAGTGTTCATCCATATGTGTGTTAAAAATACACCATATAATCAGTTGAAACAATAGTTTTCCAATTTTCGAAGCATATGGAAAACCTCTCTAAACCAAACACAAGTGAGTTGTAAGCACACAAACAGCTGTCTAGAAACTGCTGCAAGACATGTATAGCAGGACTGATACTACTACTGAACTCTGGTTTCATTAAATATTATGTCAGAAGGAAAAAATGAAAAGTATTTGAAATTTAAGCCTGAGTCATGTGGCTGCAAACGTCTGAAGTCTTACAGCCCGGTGTTTTGGTGCTATATAGCTTCAGGATATCTTTCAAGGCATCAGAGTTTTTGCACTCTTTTTTTGCTCTCTAGTTTGCTGCTATGACTTTACAGCAGTCAGGAATCTTTAAAACAAAACCCCTGTGATTCCAGGAGGCTCATCTGGCACCACTTAGCTCAGGCAGTTCCATTTTTTCTACATTATTTATTGTTTGTAGAAACTGAATGGCTCTGAAAAAATGTTAATTTTGGGAAGCATTCTGTGACCAAAAGAAAATCAAAATCAAGTGAGCGCCTTGTGGAAAGCCCCCAGGGAAATGATATTCAGGGTTCATTTATAGTGTACTACTAGTTTATGTTTATGAAACTGCCAGCCTGTGTGATGACCAAGAAAAAAAATTAAAGCAGTGATTTCCTTGAAGAAAGGCGCACTAAAGCATTCAGTCTAAGTAGTTCAGAATTCTAAGTACCTGTTTCAGATTCTGTGTGTCCCTGGTGTCATCCAGCAGGATAGGACAGTCAGCAGTGGTGTGCCCAGATGTTGCTGTTTCCTTCCAGGCATGGCTGTGTTCTCAGCAGACACGCCTTGGGTTGGTGCTGAGGTATTGGACTAAGTGTCCTCACCCTTACAGCACTACTGTGTTTTTGATATGGCTCTGTGCAGGCAAGAGAGTCAGATTACCCAGAGACAAGTAAATGTGTAGCTGAAAAGTCCCTTTAAGCAATGTTTAACCCTTAAAATATTTGTTTTCCCCATAGCACTTTCATGTATAGTAATTGAACTTATCTGCACTTCATATAATAGCTAGAAAAGTTACAGGTGACAGTGTTAAATCTTCTGAGCTGTTTCTGAATAAGTGAATCAGAACTCTGATCAGAGACGTTAAATGTGGGTGATTGTACAAGTGTCCTGAGAAGACCTAATACACCATTTCATGATTTGTTTTTCCTGCTGAAATACTGAAAATATGGAGTGGAAAATATAAATCTTTACATAGAATCTGAAAGAAAAATAAAAAGTTGTGTATTGCCAGTATTTAATATTCATTTAATGATGTTGCTTCAGCAAAATCACACATAGCCTCAGAATGACTAAATTGGTCTCGTTGCATTGACACCTTGGCAGTTTGGTGATGACTTCTGGAGTGCTGGTCTTTGAAAAACCTCCATAAGTGTTTTCATTGGGACCATTTAAATAAATGTACCTTTCACAGATTAATGGCTGGTTTTGCTTCCAGGCAATGTGAGCAGGAACATTCCTAACCTGAGTTGCTGCTGTTGAGTTTCACTGATGGAGTTATGCTGTGAGCACGGTGCTGCTGGGTTTGGGATAGCACCAGGGCAGTTGGAGTCCTTGCACCATCACCCTTTGTGGCCTTGGGTCTGTGTTAGGCCAGACAATTTTCAAATACCTCCTCACATGAAAACATTTTCTCCAGATATATTTGATGGGAGCTGCCAAGAACACTGAGAGCAGATAGAATTGTAATTAAGTGTCCTGAAGCTCAAATTTGTGGCCACCTCTTTCTTCCCATGCCAAGCTCTCTCTGGGTTTGAGAGATGGTTGTTCCATACATCTCATGTGAAGCTTGCAGAATGACCCTGGAGTAAGTTTACAGGTCTTCAGCTGGCTGTATTCAGCTCTGTTCAGGGCCAGTCTTTTCCAGAGAGTGTTTTACCTGGTGGACTGTGCTCTTGTGAAAACTCACCCGCTCACTGAGTTCCTGGAGAGGAGAACTGATGTTCAGTCTGGTCCTGCTGGTGAAGTAACTGCTCTGAAGATTTTGCAGTGGGATGTGATCCCAACTTCACTGGGGTCAGTACCAACCTTGAGCCTGGTGACAGAGAGCAGGGCAGGAAACCCAGCCACTGGACTGTTACAGGAGATCCAGAGGGTTTGTATAGTCTAATTTAAAATGAACAGTTCTCTCTGCTATGGAGCTTCCTGAGTAATTCTGCTGGCTGGAAGGCAGGATAAAAGGAGTTTGGGGTCTGTGAGGGGTCAAGGCATGGTGATGGTGGCAACATCAAATACATCATTTGAACCTGCGAGTTTCTAGCTCTCCTTTCCCTCCCTGAGTGTGGGTGTTGAGGGATAGGAGGGAGGGTTGGATGCAACATTCCTTTTCTGAATGGGTACAGGGAGAGGCTCTCCAGGCTCTCAGCTGCTCTGTGGCTCTCCCTGTAGCTGGGGACCAGCTTTCCTGCTGTCAGGATTAATCTGTGCTTTCTGAACTGATCACAGTGACAATGACCTGAAAATGGTAGTTTCTTGGGGAGAGAAATCACCTTTCCCTCCTTCCCTGCCATTCTGCTTAAGAAAAACAGGCAAACCAAATTTCTGTTATTATTCATCAAAACTATCCCATCCACATCAGTATGTTGAACTTGTTTTTAATGTCATGTTAAGGAATTTTGTCCTTGGTTTTCTAGGATTCCCTTCTGCTGGGGAGAAGAGCACAGGGAGTTGTGTTATGATGTGCTGGTTGTTCTGGCTTTGGCTCTGAGCTGGAGAGTGAAAAGACAAGCAGCAAAATTGCTGGAAAAAAAATACATCAGACTTCAAAAACAGGGTTTTAATCCTTTTTCCCCTCATTTGAGGCTATTTATTTAACTGAACCTTTTGCCCGATTTTAGCTTTTCCATATGGCATTTATTATATTTTTTCTGGTTTTTGACCAGAAAAATACCTCTTGGAACTTAAGCAAACACCAGTTGGCAGCTCCCTGAGCTGCCTGGTTGTCAGGGCATAGTGTGGACCTCTGTCCCACTGCTGCACAGTGTGTCAGCAGAAGACAGCAGTGAATTTTTTTCATCTTTCAGAAAATTGTCAGCTTAAGCATTTTTCTTTTTTCCCTAGTCCATGGGAATTTTCTGTGCCTGACTATAAATTTGAATCAGAAAATGCAGAAGCTTGAATCCTGTCCCAGTGTTTTTAAGAAGGAGCCTGTGCAGTACAGATCTGTACAGGCTTCAGTTTTCACAGCTGTGCCCTGTTGTTTGGATTAGAATTAGAAGGAAGGATATTTTGAAAATTTTATGTCAGCCCTCTTGATAGTGTGGCTGAAAGGGCCTATTGAGCTTGGTACTGCGTGTTTGAGAAAATCCTGATAGTAAAGGCAGCTTTGGTGCCTCCTGCTTGACCGAACTGCTGGAGGGATGTGCAGTGCTGCTGAAGAGTGCTGGGTGCTTGCTTTAACAAAGAAAAAACCCATCAGTGATTCCTCAGACACCCAAGGCCCTGAGATCCTCCAGCCAATGACAAAGCATAGGGACTGGCCAGACCTTGAGCTGGGTTCAAGTTCAGCCTTGCTGAGCTGGGTTGCCCTGGGGGCTGTGGATTTGTGGCCCTGGCTCCCCTCAGGCTGTGCTGCCCTGCCGTTGGCAGTGCTGCTTGTTGGGATACATGGTTGGGGTGATGGGGGAGGTGGAACCCTCTCTGTCACACTCTTGTAGATGGAGCATCAGTGCTGATGGCTGCAGAGGGGATGTTACTTTCTATGAGATTGGACAGTTCACTTTGATAAACGAGTGTTAAATCACTCACATTTAGGCATGCAGCCTTATCTCGGTGCATAGGGATAGACCTTTGAATCCATTAACTTTTATCTTGCCATTTGAGATGGCAATGTAACTTTTCTGTGGTTTATAAGGAATGTTAGGAAGCATTTGCTTGTGACTGACTTTTGTTTTGATCTGGTGTTTTCTTTAATGAAAAAGGAGCAGCTCTTTTTTCATTAAAGAGCCTGAAGCTTGATGCTGGAACATGTAACATTTTCAAAGGGCAATGTTTTAATCTTGCACCTCTAAAATACAGAGTTGCTATGGAAGGAGGAGTTGAACAATTTGAAAGGTTACTGAAGCACAGGTAGGTTCTGCTGTTGCCTTTTCCCACAGATGGGTGTTGCAATACTGTTTTTTTTCTTGTAGCTTTTAAGGTTTGTGTCTTTTAAGACCTTTTAAGGTCTTCCTTACGCCTGCTCTTCACAGTCCTGCAGCTTCTGTCTTGGGAACAGGACAGAGTTCCCAGGACTTAAACCCATTGTGAAGACTTGGGATTTTGTTTTCCTCAATGGCCATCACACACGGAGTTCAGATCATTTCCTTGGGGGTGTCCAGTGGGAAGTGGAGCTGCCTGGTGTAGGAAATAGCCCTGTCAGAAATACCAGTCTTGCTGCAGCATCTGCCAAGGCACAGGGCAGCCTGTCTGGGCATTGTGGCCAGCCTGAAACCCATCTCTAAATGAATGAGATGACTGTCTTTTGTAATCAAGGGGAGTGAAAAGCCCTGGCACTTCAAGTCATTGAAAAATATTCACTTATTCTAGTTAGTGCTTAATAATTCATTTCCTGAAGCCATTCTCCCCCATCCTGCTCATGTTTAAAATGCTGACAAGTTTCAGGCTGCAGAAGTGGTGGAGCTCATCTTGCCTGAGGAAAAGTCACATTTGAAGAGATGCTGAGCTGCAAGTGTGAGCTGAAATGAGTCATGGACAGGTCTTCCACTGGAAAGAGACATTTAGAGCTGCAGCTTAGGGTTTTCACCCCTGTGACTGGACAAGCTTGAGAAGTTTTCTGAGCCTGGGACTGTGCTCTAGCAGGGCAGAGCGGGGTCCAACTGTGTGAAGCAGTGAGGTCTGTATAGCTTAAGGTATCTACGTGTGTTTGTCACAAAGACAGAATCTAAGGAGGCTTTGGATGAAGTTAAGTGCTATATAGTGATGCAGAGCTTCTGAGTGTGGGAGGAGCAGGTCATCTGCTGGGGACTTGAGAGGTCCATGAGCAGCCTGGCATGGCCCAGGAGCCACATCTGCAGAAATCTTGCACTGAAATAGCTCACTTCTGGTTGGTTTAAATTACTTTCAGCGTGTATTTATATTGCTTTTTTTCAAGTTGAGTTTTTTATTTCTCTATATCAGTAGTTATTCATGTTGCTTACCTGATATTTGAAAAATACCATCTGCAATGGGTGGCACTGACCAGGGAAATGCCCATACCTGAGGTTTACTGCACTGGTTCTGAAAGTAACAGCCCGACCTTTCATTCCTCTGTTATGGTCTGAGGGTGTTCTTACATGGATGTGGAGCTTCCCAAGATAAACAGAGTGAATGTGGTTTGGCATTTAAATCACTAATGTTGTATCAAGCTAGAGAGTTTCAGAAGCCATTAATGTCTAGAAGACATGTTTTTTTGTTCACTTGGGGATAAACTTTACCCCTGTCTATATGTGGGTTTTGGTCCAAGTTCAGATTTTGAGAGTGTTGGTATAAATCTAAGTGCCAACACTAATGCCAGTGGAGTTACCCTATGTTTCCTTCATTATGACTGAGAAGAAACTTCATGTGTTTTTTTAAAAGTCCAAATTTTACTTGATTTTTCTTTTTTCTTTTTCTTTTTCTTTTGCTTTTTTTTTTTGGAGTAACTACATGAGACAAGACTTAATGTCTAAGAGAGCTTAATTAAATGTTTCTGTATGACTCTTTTTGGAAAATGTGTGCTGTTGAGGTCATCCTGGACCAGGCCCTAATGCTGTTTGGATAAGGGGCTGCTCTGCATCCGCCAGGGGAACGTCTGTCACGCAGCGAGTGCACCGCCCACTTGCCTGGGGCTGGGGAAAACTGCTTTACAGAATACTTATGGAAGTGTTAATCAGCCTCTCAGTCACCCAGTGCCTCCCCTCAGTGTGGGGAAAAAGGGACTGTGGGTCCCTCACAGAGGGGTGGGAGCAGGGCTGTGGCAGCTGCCTGACATTGGGCTCAGAGCATCACCAGCCCTGGTGCTCCGTGGTGGCTGCAGCTGCTGCCTGGCACAGCCAGGAGCCTGACACACCTCCAGAGCCTCAGGAAATATTTTCTGTTTTCAGCCAAAACCTGTATTTCTTATTTGTGGATCCAGTCTGTTTCTGAGATCTTTTCTTGTTTTCACATTTTCTTGTGAGAACGTCATGTATTTGTTTCTTCAAAGGATGAAAAATGCCCACTTTGCTTTTTATTTTTTTTTCAACATTTCTCAGGAACAAACAAATGTTTTTTATCCAGCAGCCATCATTTAAAAACTGAAGTTGAAGAGCAGCCTGCCTCATCCTGGGAAAAGAAAACATTGTTTCCAACATGTTCTTACTCTCAAATCCATACATATGCAGTCATAGTCTTCCTCATTTCCCAAAAATCTATCTGTTGGTTTTAAAATATTTTTTTCTTAATTTTTAAACAGTTTTCTGGGAGGTTTTTAAATCTGGTCTCCACTCTGGAACTTGGTGTTTGCTATAAAATGAACTTACACTGCAGTGCCAGTACCTTATGTGACTTCCCATGCTGGTTGTAAAGTAATGTGAGTTTGAGGAATTCTAGATAACAATGCTAGTGACTGCTAACAATTGCAGCTGTGCTGCAGAGCCCTCAGTGCAGAGTGGTTTTGGCTGTGCAAGTTTCCAGAAAAGTTAGTCTTTGTAGTATTCCAGTTAGTAGGTCTCATCAGGCAGAAGTAGTTTTATTTAAGACAGAGTTTTATTAAAGCCCTTGAATTGGAACTCTCTGGCTAAAGGAGCAGGTAAAGGCTCCCTTGGCAATGCCAATGGGATGGACTGGCCAGGGAGGGGACAGAGCTGTTGGGAACTCTGCAGGGGAACTGGGGACTATTTTGTAACAGGAACAAACTGACACAAGCACAATTTGTCCATCTATTGGAGGTGAGGAGGAATGACTTTCAAACATATCATCACCTCCTAAATGCAATCAGTTTTTCCACTGGGAAGAAGATGGTTTCAGTGCCAGCAATGCCAAGGTGACTGGATCCTGTGTGCTGTGTGGTGACATTCCCCTGGTGAACAGAGCTGCCTGCACCAGAGTAACACCCCTTGCTTTGCCTGGGTGATTCACCATACTTGGCATTGTTGTTGCACTCTTTGGCCCTTCTAATTCTTCCTGAGTATGGGCATGAATTGGGAACAGAGACGGTAAAGTCCAGATCTCCAGTGGAACAGGGAGTTGAGCTGGCAGTGTGCACCATTCTACAGAAATATGCTGCCATCTTGTCCTCTGTAAGTTCTCACGTATGCAGTAGTTTGTACAGGTCCAGCCTTGGAACAAGGCTTTGGAAAAGAGTCTGGAGGCAGGTGCCTGCCTGGCAGTGCCATGACACTCTGTGCCCCTTTGGTAGATCTGACCAGTAGCTAACAGGCTCCATAGTGAGAGTTTGTGCCATAAACACTCTGGTGACTTGCTGCTGTGGCTGCTTGAAGCCTTACTGCACACTGCCTAAAGATCCAGGGTTTGCTTTAGGAAATACTTAATGCTGTTTTGCTTTGTACACCTGGAGGCCAAAAGGGAATGTGGTTTTTCTAACTAATCATCATCTCTTGCCAGCTAATTGTAAGTAAAATAAAAAGAGAAAGCGTGGAGTCTGGCCAGTGCTTAGTAATGTTTGAACCAACAAGTCTAATGTGGTGTTACTTTTCTGACTTGACTTTACTGAACTTCTGTGGGAGTTTGAAGTTTTATGCCGAGAAACTTACCTTCACTTTCACTGTGTAGTTGTTGCTCTTTATGTTTTTGTTTGTTTGTTTTTCTTTTTCTGAAAACTAGTGGGTCAATATAAAGAATTACTTTGAATAGTGGTTGTGAGATGGCTAAAAAGAATAATGGTTGTTCCTGCCAGCACTTATATTATAGATACTGTATGGAAGTTAACAGTAAAGGGTCTAATGGGTAGGATGCTCACTTACAGGGGTCATATTTACAATGGTCTGGAATATATATCTTCACACCCAGGCAGTGTTTGCTACTGGAGGGATGTGTTCTCATTTGGACCTGACCCAGGATCAACAGGCCACTTTGGATGTTGGGGAGGCTGCCCACTCCTGCTATGCAAGTGAGCATTTTCTTGATTTTCTCCCTTGACTATTTTGCCCTGTTTCCCTCCCTTGGCTATTTTGCCTTCTCCTAGAGCAGCCAGGCCTTGGATGCAGTGTGTCCATTTGCTGACATGCTGTATGGACAAAGGCTGGGTCCTTGCCTGAGGAGCTGAAGAGTCACAAGGGGAGCAAAATGATTTCAGTTTCCAGCATCCGTGATTCAATTAACATCATCTTAACCCTGTGTTAATGTCTAACAGCATGTGGTGACTAGTATAAATGTTTATTCTTGGTATGTAGCTAGCAGATATGTGGTAGGATTAATGCTAAATTGTGAGTACCCAGTTTAAGTAAAATCAGTTTGTCAGAATGCTTCCTTTTGTGTTTTGTTGTTTTGGTTTGGTTTTTTTGTTTTTAATTGGCAAGAAAATCCACAGACAGGGTTCAGATGGCCAGAGCCTCTAGAATCTCATTATCTTAATTGAAAACTGTCACCCTTTGACATTCATAAATGATTTAGCTAGTACATGATTTAGTCAGTGGGGAGAAACGGAATTGACTGTTATAACCATCCTTCACTTCTAGATGCTAATGATAAACTACAGCCCACAGCTCTGATGAATTAATGGCTCTTGGTTTAGAACAATATTTTTGTATACTGAAACATTTCAATTCCATTATATTTGGTAACATTTCATTCTGGAATACCTTCACTTAGAAAAAAAATGGAAGGTGCTCAAAAGACATCCTCTAATATTGCTCTTCAGCTTTTCACACCCTGCGGATGTGTTGCCAGTGCTCTGCCTCTTCTTTAGAAAAAATCAAGCTTTTTTTTGTTTATGTTGACCTTTCCTCACTCACTGGAAGAAATAAGTTGTTTAGACAATGTGTGGGGATTAGCTGTGTAATGAACTACCACAGTAAACAAGTAATTAATTCTCGTCAAAACATATATTGTGCTCTGTGCCTGGGTTTTATGGTGTCTTTTGGAAAAGAAAATATTTTTCTGTCTAAAAAGCATTTCCTACCCAGTGACTAGCTTAAAAGAAACAGCTTGAAAATATTTCCTGGCTGGAGGAAAGGATCGGAACCTTCAGTTTACCATTGTGGTTAACATCACTGTGTGTTTTCCTAGCATTTCTTTTCCTCAGTTTTATGTACCTAGTGTTAATAAATATAGGTACAGAAATTACAGTCTGTCTGAGCCAACTGACTTGATCTTTTCATTTGCTAATGCTGATGCTGGGGTTTTGCAAACGATAATCTGAGGATTCAGGTTTGGCTTCACTCCCATTTGAAATCACTGTTAAAATACTGAAAACTTTGCTGCTGGATCAGGGGCCAGGGGGTCATGTCTTTTTATTTTTTCCCCTTTTCTTTTCCAGGAGTTAGATCAGTGGGCAAAATACAGCACTAGTATATTGAAGGAGGCAAGTGGTTGGTCAGTGTGCCTATTGGAGCCCTGTGAGTGGGGTGTGCTTTGTGCTATTGCAAGCTGGGGTTTAGCATGGGATATGTTTCGGAGCACAGCCAGTGACAGATGGGTTTTGATGACCAGCTTTTGCCTTTAGAAGCAAAAGTGTAGTGTTTATTTCAGCTTCCAAACCAGGTTAGTGAAGAGCTGTTAGCAGTACCAGGTGCTGTGCAGCTGTTTGTTTCCAGAGCTTCATGTTTTTTATGCTGTTGCTGGTCAGCAAAGGAAAGGTGGGGTTGGAGATACTGATATTTCCAGAAAATGGGCAATCAAGACTGGCAAACACTTACATCCTCAGGATTTCTGCTCAGCCTCCCTGTTAATTCAGGTCTCTTTTACTGTTGGCTCCTGGGTTTGCCTTTTGCAGTTCTCCACGGGCCAGCACAGAAGCTTTTGGTACTCTGCAGGTGGCATTTCACTGGCATCACTCCCCCTTAGCAAGCTGCCCTGCAAGCTCTCTGATCTACCTGTAACTCAGAAGGATGAAATAATTTCAGATCATGGGTATCTTCTGAGTTTTCCAGTACTACTTAGCTGTTTCCAGTCCTGCTGTTTCCCAGCACCTCTCAGCAAGGCTGTGTGGTGTGTGTTTCCTAAGCAGGGGCTTCCCAGGCTGCTCTGCAGCATGGACGTTTCCTTGGGTGACTTGACACTGAGGTTTCAGTGTCATTTGCAGTATGAGACAACATACTACAAATGAATGATTAACTTGTCTGGTTTCCTTGCTGATTCCCGGCAGAGCTGTTTGCCTTCTTTCAAGTCATGGATCACTTTGGTCTGACCTCCTCCATAGTCTGGCATTTCTGTAGTGCCTCATTTACTATAGATGTGTGATTACATGTGATTTTCTGTCTTAAATTGTTGCTTTTCTAGAGTTAGGTTTTATCTGTTACTGTTGCGGACAACATCTAAAACTGTGATTGAGGTGCTCAGAAAACTTGGAAGCAAATGAGAAGATTGCTAAATTTATTCATCCATTGAACTCCTTCAGATAGTTTCCATACTAATGGATATGTTACAACTTTAGGTAATCAGGGGTGAAACAAGAACTTTAGGGATGTTGAGCTCTGACCAAAAGCCAGATTAGACAACCCCGGTGTTTTTTTGGTAGCTTTCTCTGGCAAAAATAGATCTGAAATGTTTTTAAAGGCTGGGTACAGAATGAGACCCATAAATAGATCCTGTAAACCTGCCCTCCTGAATTGCAGAACAATCCTCAGTAGTCACGTCTAAAAATGGTGAGCCATTCATGCTGCATATGTTCACACATGAATGTACTGCCATGAAATTATCACAGAACTGGAACTAAAGCAAGCTGAAATGGGGAAGTCATGCCAATGGAAATAATAAAAAGAGGAGTCATGCCCCTAAAAATGCTGCAATGTAATTGCTATGAAAATCTGCATGTATTTACAATAACAAAGGTCTCATTTCTGCAAAACTTTGCCATATGTGTATTTTTACGTACTCTGAGCAGCCCCCGGCGCCCACAGGCCTGTGCACTGTGAGTAAGGGGCTGAGGCCTTGCTGAGTGTTCAGTGTTTCAATGCTCATGTATCTTTTCCAGAATTGAAAACATCTTTTATTCCCCAGGCTGAGCTGGCAGCCGGCACAGAAGGCAGTCTGCTTTATGTTTATCAGTCCGGGGAGAAGTCCAGCTCTTGTGAGCGTATATCTCATTTGCCAAGAACATCAATAGTAACTTAACTATCTTCCACCCTCTTTTTTTTTTTTTTTAATTACTTAAATATGGCCATCCAGGGAAGTGTTTAATTTTTTAAATATGGCAAGGAAGGTATTAGTGAATTGAGGGTAGATGGTTTAACCTTGCAATATCCAAAGCTTTGCTGATGGCTGGCCACGGCCCGTGGCTGGATGCTGTGTGATTTGTCCTGGGAGATGCTGTGGGAGCATCCCCCCTTGTGTGGACCAGCTCTGAGCAGGGAATCCCCTCTTGCCATGCCCTCCATGCCCCTCAGCACAGAGGGATGCTGCTTACATGATAAAGCCATTTTGGGTGGGGTACCTGCACAGCATTCACTTCACCTGCGGACTTTTTGGGGAAATATTGCCCTGTGAGGTCATCTATGTGAAGTATATTCAGAGAGAACAAGAAGCCTGGTCCTAATGCATTCATTGGCTGTTCCATTAATTTTAATTAGTCTAATTTAGGTTGTGGTGTAGGTGTGTAAAAATGGCCTTGATCATTTTGGGCTTGGATGAAACCCTCTGGTCCAATGCTGTAAATAAACCCCTGGCAGTGAGTGAAAGCCAAAGGGCTTTTGAAGGGTCTTCTCACATGATTCTTGTGCCCATGTCTGGAGAAATGGGAAAGTATAAAAGGTCTCTTGAATAGCTGAAGAAAATATAAAAGCCTGTAATGGGGTGTTTTACCTTCAGAGTTTCTTAGATATTAGAGTTCTAGGAAGAAAATTTCTTGCATAAATTTTGGCAGCCCTTTTCACTAACTGAATACCAGGTTTACTGCTGTATGAACTTGATAATTAGTTTGTAATCCGTGCATAGGCATTTCATCCTGGTGGTTTTCTTGTAGAGAATAATTTGCCTTTTATTTGTTGAGAGTGTTTTTTTTAGTGAAAACAGAACTCCCATTCATGATGGGCACAGCAAATGTAGTAAAACACTATCATAGCTGGGATTTGTTGTACGCTATGGATTTATGTCAAGAATGTTAATGATTTGTTTATGAATAAGTGAGCCTGTAGTATTGTGAAACAGTATCTGGCAGGGGTGCTGAATGGACATTTTGAGAGCAGAGGATTCTTCAACTAAATAAGCTGTAGATATTTGTGTGTCTCAAGCTACTCATAAGTAAACTTATGTATTTTAAGCAGAAGTGTTTATTTAATGCATTATCATAAACAGTGCTCATCTGACAGATATGTATGGGCCACTTGATAATAAGCAAAGAGGTGGTTAAGTACTTTTTAAGAGCAGTTAATCTTTTAGTGGGCTTTAGTTTAAAAATAAGGTTTTCTTCCAGAAAGCAACATAAATCCTTAAGCAGAGCTGTGTGATATTTGCAGAGTCAGAGTGGATCAGGAAGGTACTCTGGTTTTGCAGTGTCTCACTTGGGTGTAGCAACTAGTTCAACAGAGCCACTTGAATTTACTGATAAAGTCACCAGGTGGTTTCCAGTATGTTGTATAGTCCCAAATACACTCTTTCGTGACAGAGGCTTGGGATGGGTTTACTGCTTTCTTCTAATGCCCATTTTCTTGGAAGAATACACTTGGATAGGCTGGGTAGGTGGTTTCATTACCATTTTCCATGAGTCCAAAGATTGTTAATTATCTCCTGTGTGTCAGGAGTACTTGAGAGAATAGAAGCAAAGTCCCTCAAAAGAATAATTTGAGGGCTAAATTGAACCTCATCACAGATAATGATTCCATGCGTTGCCTGTTACAATTTGCAAAGTCAATGTGTTGGATTTAATCACTGATACAACAAATCTACTGGCCAACAACCGATGTCGAATAGGACAAAGCGAGAACTCTATCACTGTTTTTGGACTCCTTAGTCAACCTAATCTGGGACTTTCCGTGCTAAAGTTTATAAAGACATGATTGCAATATTTATCTTCTCTCCAACCATCCTTCCTGTAATGAGTTTTATAGCTGGTTAAATGAGTTGTCACTCAAGTGAGATTCATGCATTTTTAAATGTTGCTAAGCCTCTTGAAAAAGATGACACAGTAGCTTTACTGCGTGACTTCATGCAACAGGGGCAGCTGAGCCCAAAGCAGAGGGACTTCAAAGCTGGGTTCAGTGTCAGAGGCAGTTGGTGTTGTGCATCCAGGCTGCTGTGTGCAGCGTGACTTAACTCTGCCTGACAAATTATGATATTTCTTGAAATAGTGCCCTGTACTTTTTAATGAGCTGGGCTATCAGCTCTGCATCAGTGGATGGTTAAAATGAAGCAAGAATTGCTTTAACATTAAAACTGTGCCTGGAGGACTTCTCTGAGAAATTGCTTATGATTATTAAGTGAATATAATACAGTAAGACAACCTTGCTCCTTTGCTGTTCTTTTTTTCATATCAAGTGCAGTTTTGGAACTTGAAAAATGTACAGATGGAAAGTAATGTTTAAATGGGAATGACTTTGAAAGCTGTGCAGTGCTCTCTCCCTTTGAATGGGGATAGGGAAAAGAGGTAAGTCCCAATATATTGAGATGCAACTTTTATAGATAAATTGGATTTCCTCTAAATATGGTTTGATTGTGTGCCAAACAGAAAAGAGGCTGAAGCCAGAGCACTTCATGTGCTGAACTGGAGAGGAATATCTTCCAAACCAAATGGGCTGGACCAAAATGAACCTTGCATTGCTCGTTGCATCTGCTGTGCATGCACACTTAGAGCTAAAATGGAAAGGTAGCCATCCTCTATGAAAATTGATGAGGAAGCAGCTGTAGGGGTTGATTGGGCTGACTGCAGCCTAACCTGTTAGAGGGCAGCAACACCCCAGGGTGTTTTATGCAACTCAGGCAGGTCGGAGGCCTTGCCATAGGTAGCTCTGCCAAGTTATCACTGAGATTTACTCCTGTGTCCTGCCTACATTATTTCTTCTAAAGGTGTGCATGTTGCTGCCTCTGTTTTCAGAATTACCTCCCATTTCTTCCGTAGAATCATCTTGGAGATGGTGTTTCAGCAAATAAGTAGCCCTCCAACTCCAACCCAGCAGCACACATTCAGGAATGAAGACAAAGAGAGAAACTCGATGGAAGCTGACAAACTAATTTGTTAGACAGACATTAGATAGACACTTGTGCCCCTTTTTCACTTAGATACCGCACCATTAAACACTATTAAATATTGGCAGCTTCACAGTGAAGTGCATTTGTGGTTCCTCTACTGTGTAAACAGAAAAGGCAATCCCAAATTTCCTTCAGGAATGGATTTACTCTGCCAGTTTGGGAACATCAGTGATAGCCACCAGAGTCTTTTAATTTCTGACTTTAATGGTGATAAAACATGAACGTGGAAGTGCTCATGTTGTTGAGCATGAGTTGGAACTAATCAGCTTTCTACAGATGCTACAGGGAAAATAGATCATAACACATAACTCTGTTTCATGTTCTGGTTGAAGCTGTTCCTCTTTTAATCTTTACAAAAGTGAAGGAGCACCTTGTGTAGTATCATGGTTTTCAAATGATTTCTAACCTGTATTTAAAACTAATTATTTTTTAAAAATCTGTGTTTTAGCAGATGCCCTTGTCATACATTTTTTCACTGTGTGTCAGTCAAAACTCACAGTCACCCTGTGTGGATAACTATGGCATACACTCCCCTGGCTTGAACACCAGACAGTGGTGGTAGGTTGGGTTCCTGTTTCTGCAGGGAGTCACTGTGGCTTCAACCTCTGATTTTCTCTGTTGTGCTGTAGATGACACTGAGATGCACTTGATAGCCAACGAGTGCTTCAGGACAGAAAAACAGCAAAACTTGCAACCTTTGAATTGTGGTGAATTGTGGATTGTACCCAGGAGGGAACTGGCTTTGTTAAATGATCAAAGGTCCCCTTCTCTCATCAGCTGCTGGGAATGGAGCAGCCAGATGTTTATGTAGTCGATTGTCTGGTGAAACTGTAGAATTGGCTTGTGCAAATAGCTCTGCATGCAAAACTTGACTGATGTTATTTCAGAGGCTTTCCTAATGTAATCTGAAAATCTGTTCCAGTCAGACAACCTGGGATCCAGAACTGAAAAAAATCAAACAAGGATACCTTCTGTTCCTCAAGCCATCTGACACTAAAAATAGTGTAGTTGGATTAAAGGTTGGTCTGTAGGAGGGGAATGGGTGGTGATTAATTGATGTGTAGTTAAAGTCCCCTCTGAAAATCTGTGACTTCAGTTAACAACTTGCCCAAGACTTTCCACTTTTGAGGTTATCTGTTTCAAGCTTTGCTTCTGGACTGAAATGAGATACTTTCTTTAAAAATGAAAATATTTTACTTGTGGTGGTCTCCCAAGTAACTTACCAACAGTGCAAACATTTTTACAGACTTTCCTCTAAATAATGGTAATGCCTGGAAAGCAGGAAAACAGCCATCTGTCATCGAGCTCAGAATTACCCCTTAGCAAGAGAAATGTTCATTTTGAGTGTTCAGCTCTGACTACCTTTTGACTTCCCAAGTGGGGACCTAGGGAAAAAGCCTGATTTTGTGCCCACGTGGAATGTTTTGTGCTGAACGTTCCTGGTTAGGGTGTAGGCAGAGCAGCTTTGCAGTGGGCAGTGTTGGGGATCTCAGCAGCTGTAATGAAGCTCTGAGGGAAGTGCGTGGTGGCACAAGTCTTGTGGAGCTGTCACGTTGTGCCTTGGCTGCTGGGTAGCTCTGCTGATAAACACTCTTCACAGTGGCTCCCTTCTGAGGATGGTGTTCCATCAGACTGGTTCGTCCTGATCATCCCAGCCCATGGGATTAAAATTTCATTTTAATTGGTTGCTAAATGATCCTTGTTTTCCAAACATAAGAAACTGCATTAAACACTTAGAGCTAGAGAGTTATTTTTCCTAAAAGTATTTGTGGAACAAGGAAACTTCAAAGATTCCCTTGAAAAGTCTTCTGTGAATTCTTCATTTCAAAATTGGGGTTCACGAACTAAATGTCACTGGAGATTCATGTTGAATCCCTGTGTACATTCATCCATCTGCCTCATATTTACAGTTTTCCTCTAAATGTTTGGGTTATTTTTTTGTTTTCTTTTCTTTTGGCTAAACTACTGTCTTTGATATCATTGAGGATGGCTTGGAGATCTTTTGAAGAATTGTATGGCCATTCTATATGCAAATACCTTGGATGAGCAGAGGGGAGAAGCAATCAGCAGGGCTACAGCATGAAGAATTTATTGAAAAAAAATGAATTATGAGATTGATGACCATTGTGCTTAGTGGTCAGAATGCAAGTAACAAGAGCTGCAAATCTGGGCAGAAAGGCATGCTATAAAAAGCATTATCTCAAGATTAAGCTGTAGAGGACACATTTTTGCATGATAATCTACTGGATTTATTCTGACACTTATTTATTTGTGGTGGTGGTTACGAAAGTGGAATTTTTAGCAGTCTCAGTATAATTATAGAGGACTGAATTTGTAAAGCTGCTCAAACATTTTGCATCAGGGTTGAATGTTTTCTTTCAGCCAAATATATGCCTTTTCTTTATTAAAAGAAATATTTGTCTTGATACTTTTTTCCCCAGAGGAATGACTAATAGGTATTCAATACTTTAATATTTTATCACAGGCCCCAAAATTCTTTTGTTCTCTTCTCTTTCAGAGTAAATAATTTAGATTTCAGCTGCATCAAGTTTGATAAAAGCCACCTTGTTAACATCTCCTGCAGAATTACAGCTCTGTGTGCTTTGAGGGTTGCTGGAATAACTGCATCACTAATGCTCTGAAGTTAAATTAAATGGCCAAAGGAGGAAGACAGTGGGGAAATGCTGGGCAGGCATTTAATATGTTTTAATTTTGTTGGTTCTTTCACATCTGTTTAACTCTAGCTGGCTGACACAGGCAGACAGGGGTCTGTAAATGTAGTGGGTATTCACACTATTTCCATCTTGTATTAGAGGAATATATTTTAGATCTGCATCTAGAGAAGCTCAGGGCTTTAACATCCCAGGTTCCTTTTCTTGGATCTTGATGTTCTATATTACTTCATTTGTTCTGAGTTAAAATACTGCTTGCAATAATTGACAGGGTTTGCATGAACAAACACTTAATAGTAATAACCCCTCCCCCCTACAAACAACCCTCTCATCTACATTCCTTTTTCTTTTGCCACTTCATTTCTCAAGGTGAGGTCAAACTTGGAAACACAGATTTTTTCCAATGCAAAATTATTTAGGTTGTAATGTGGCTGAGAATGGATGGTGTTTGTGGTGATGAGCAATCAGCAGAGAGGGGAGGAAAGTTGAATACTGAGAATAAGGATATTCCTCTTCATTGCTGAGTGGAATTCTTTATCCTGTAGGTCTTTTGTGTGTAGAAACTTGTAAGTCATTGCTGTGTTGAACAAAGTTTGGAGCAGATTGGACAAAGTATAATTACTGGAGAGTATAATTATTGGAGAGTATAATTACTGGAAACAGAGGAAGTAGCTTTCACAATGTAAAGAGGTTGAATGATGATCCTTGTACATGCCTGAAGTCTTCCACGTCTGCTGGTCTTTCTGGAAGGGAACATTTGGATAGTTTTGAACTTTTCTGTTTCCTTTAGTTAAACAATTAATTATTTCCATCATTCAGTGCACTTTATTTCATTGGCAATGTTGAAGTGTAAGACCAAGACAGTTACTTCTCTAAGAAGTGGTAGTGATTATTCATGTAGATGCAGGTAGTAGCACATGTAAAGCAGCAGTAAAGATGAGGGTAGTTCTGTTCCTGTTGAACTTCAGATTGTTTTGCCAGAGATTTCTGTGGAAGCAGGGTTGGTTTTTCATGGCATATGAGATTCCTAAAGACTGGGATTTGGTTATGAATGAGCACGTGTTTCCAGAATGGAATTACTTGGAATGAGTTTGTTTAATGGATTGTGGGTTCCTCCAGAGTGACGCTGCAGCGCCTGTGCGAGGAGTTAGCTCTTTTTAATTGGTCCCATATGTACTGGCAGATAGTATATTAACCATGCCTTGAGGGGGTAAGGGCATCTGGTTGAATCTGGTGGTGTGTATTTTATTTCTTTTCTGGAGGGATTTGCTTTTCTTTCCTTGTTTTTTTTTTCCCCCCACTTTGTTCTTAGAACTGTAGATATGTATATATATGTATAACCACTAGCGTTTTGATACTTAATACTCAGCTGAGGGATTAGTTAAGCTTCTGCAAAATTATCTGAACTTTGCTGACAAGTAAAGAGGAAGAAACGGAGGTTTTTATAGAGAAGCTGGAGTTTCTGAGTATCTCTGAGTTTGAATGACTAAATTGCAAGAAGTCAGAAGCTTAATCTCCGTCTTGTGAAGCACTAAGGAATTGTCCTTTGAAACCCAGAAAAATGGAAGCATCACAAAAGATAAATTACTTTTGGGAAAACCTTGAAAACACTATGCAGATTTAAGTTTTATATCTGCAGGGTGTGGATATTGGAGGGCTGTCCTGCCCATGAGCCCTGCTGGCCTTAATGAAGGAGAGCACCATCCTCAGCCATTTTCCTTGACTCATTCTGAACTGGACAAAGCAGAGTAATTTTACATCTGGCTGTTTTGGCTCAGCTTAACAAGTAGGGTAGTTGCAGGAGAAACAGGAATGTAAATGAGTTGGTGTGATTTTTCTTTTGTAAAGGTTTCTTGGTGCAAATCCTGTCAATTATCCAACTCTAAAGTTTTGCTGAATTAATGAGACACTTTGTAGAAAGGTATTTTTGATCACTTTCTGTAGAATCCCTCATTTCTGATGTAGGCTCTCTAGTGTACTACTTTTATTCAAGGCTTAAAGAAGTGGAAAGACTTACTGTGTGAAGACTTACTTACTGAAGCGATGTATCTGCACTGCAGTGGGACCCAATTTTCGTCTGCATTCTGCATTGTCTGCTCAAAGGTTTGTACAGCTATAAATCCTGGCAGAGATCCCCCATGATGGATAATTTGCTGTTGGAGGTGGGAAAGGAGTAGTGTTGCAGGAGATGAAATAAATGCCTGTGAGTGTAGTCAGGGCTGGGGAAGTTCCTTGTGATGGGGCAGTAGTGCTGGGCAGGCACAGCTCCCTGCAGGTGCTCTGGGGCAGGTACTGATGGTGCTCATGGCGGGGGGGAAGGCTAAAGCCACCAGGCTTCTTCTTCATTCCTTGCAAGGGCTGAGGGGGTAAACCCTGATGAAGGCTTCCCCAAAAACCTGACTTGCTAAAGATGCAGCTCCATTCCCTTGGAAATGGCTTATGTCCATGGGAAACAGCAGAACCCCTTCTCAGAGACCCTCAGGAATGCCAGGTTTAAGTCTTGGGGGTGGTTCTGACCTGGAAGAGGCAGTGCTGTACATTAGCATCAAAGCATAAAACTATTTTATCAGTGATAAAATAGTTTTAGAGGAAGGAATGGATTCTCGTTATTTTGCAGCTGTAAAAACAAAAATTAATTAGACTAGAAATGAATTTGATTTATATTTAAGCAATACATAACCTTTTTTTTTGTCAAGCATTTGTACATTTGTTTCTCCACAGTATTAAATAGCGTTACTTGTGGCAAATAATCGGGGCAGATTCCTTGTTTGCAGCAGGTGCCTCTGTCACCCAGTCCCTATCCCTGTCTCAGGAAACAAGTCTTAGCAAGGCAAGAGAGGTGTCACTGAACTACATAACTGCTTACCAAGTTATTGATTTATTGCAAAAAATGAAAGAGAAGAGTGACAGAGTGAAACACTGGTTTTGAAAGGGCTGCACTGGAGAACGCAGTGGCTGTCTGGCAGGTATTGTCTGAGATGGGCTTGTTGTGCCAGGACCAGAATGAGGAGAAAAAACTTTTTAAAGCATCCTCTGACACAGAAATTATTGGAAAACCTCCAAGAGCAAATTGAAAAAGCAACAGCTGCCTTCATGCTGCAGGATTCCATTGTTTTAGTATTGGGCCAACTGTACCAAATAATACATGTACTGGAAGCTCGTGTTAGGAGAAAAATATGTTGGAAAGCAGTTTAGGGGTCAGCTCAAAATCAAAGTGAATGAACTTGACATATCTATGCTGCTGCGTGTTCTATTTTGTTCTTTCTTTTCTTGTCAGCTCCTATTTCTTAATTTATTTCTACTTACTTTTTTTTTTTAAACCATTTGCCTTGTCTTGGACTTGTATTTTGACTGCCATTTGTCCTGAAAAATGCTGGAACTCATAAATTCTTCTGCATCCACTGAGAAATTCTGGTATCTTTGAAACTGCAATCTTGTTTAAAATTCCAGAACTAGTTCAGTGGTGACAAAGTTATTAGAATTTGAGAGTTAACAGTAATTTCTGGGGCCAAAATTTTGGTACTAGTTATTTATGAGAGCAGCTCTGTTGATATATATTGGTGGAGGTTTTTTATGCTTTATTTCTACTGATGCTAAAAAATGTTCTGTTATAAAATATATATGCCATGAACACCAGGCATTGGAAACTACAGCTTATTTGAAAATATATTTAACAGTCATCAGTAGGTAAAAGACTGTACCAGCCCAAATCCAAGCAGATATATTTAGATGTTCGTCTTCTATCCAACATGCCTAATTTCCACTGAAATGTTAGCCTGGGAATTTAAGCAGTGTAATGTTGAGACTGATGAAAGAACATTTTACTGTGGTACTGTAACTTTTTTTTCCTCCTCCACTGATGTTTTAGGGAGGCCTTATTTTATTTTCATGATTTTGACTGTCCTGAAATATTGACTTCTTTCTTTTTACTCTGATGTGAATCTCTGTAGTGAGGCTTTAGGTTCTGAACAGTTGTGACTAAACTGGGAACTTGGTCTCTGAATGTCCTGTATGCTTAGATTTGTTTAGGTTGGGGTTTAGTTTGACTGATGATAGAGAGATGTTAGAGGATCAGTCATGAAATTCTCATCTGGCTCTGAAGTTCCCTGCAGTTTGGAGGGTGTTTGTATCTGGGGCTGTGTTTTGTTTGGGCAGCAATCCTGCAGATCGGAATCGCATGAGCTTGGCAACAGAGCGGGGGCATTCAGCCAGAGCAAACTTGAAGTACACAGGGTCTGAGAACAAAACGTTTCACATGAATTAAATGGTGAGGAAATAGAAATTCTTTAAACTTGTAAGAAAACAAGGCAGTATGAGCACCGTCACACAGGCAGCTGTGTGATCACAGCTATTGATAGGGAGTGCTGGTTCTACTTATGAAATCTTGATAGTTATGTGTTCTTAAGAGATATGTCTTGCCACCACAGGCAAAAGAATATTCCCAAGAAGTTGGGGTCAGAGTGAGATGAAATAATTCTAGGTACTTGCATGCAAAGATCCAGTAGTATCTTCGCTGGAAGGCTTTTTGACACTCAGCTGATTTTGGTTTCCTATGTACTTTGTCATGCTTTTGTTTGCAGACTTGTGTCCCCTTTCCTTTCATGTACCTATTGTTTCTGTATGCTACAGGTTTTTCCATCAGAGCTTTATCCTTGACTCCCTTATGACACTCAATAATGGCAGGAGAAGTACAGGAGGGGCCCTGCCTGGCAGCATTGCCTGTAGTGCTCGCTCTTCTGGTGCTTTCCTTTCCCGAGTCTCTTGCCCTGCTTGCTTTGATGCCATCTTCTTCTTGCTGTCCTGTCATAAAGATTAGAGCTTATCCTGTCAAATGCAGATTACTCCTTTCTGTGCCCAGAAACTCTCTCTGCCACCCCATCTCTCTCCTGTGCTGTCTGCTGGGTAGGGTGGAAGGAGGATGGGGACATGAGAGGGGGAATGGTGGCAGGCACTAGCTGAGTCTCTTATGTGCAGCCATGCATGGTCATTGGACATATGAAGAGGGAGCAAAAGTTTGCTTGGTTGGTTGTTTTTTGGTTGGTTTTTGTTTGGTGGAACATTTCTAGATGCTTTGTACCAAGATTCTTGGGGATGCCATGCCCTCAGCCCACTGAGTCATGCCAAGTTGTGCCATGGGCCTGTCCAAGCTCCTCTACTTACAAAATGTATCACAAGGTGCCTGCAGGGAAGCCTGTCTTACCACTTCTGCATGTTGCCACTTCTTTGTGATTGAAAGATGAAAATTCAGACATAATTATATGATTTTTTCACATAAATAGCATCTGTTACCTGAAAGAGGTTGAATGGATTTGTTTTGATAGACTGGCAAAATATAGGTCTTGAGATGCTAGATGAGATAAGCTTTCAATAACCAGATTTCTGGAGTTGGATTGGTTTCAAGAAGGTTGGTTGGGATGGATCTGCTTGAGCATAGCCATGACATGGTCTTGGATTTGTGCATGCCAGGCAGTTTTGTGTTACAGAGCAGGCTGCTGATGGGATGATTTCTGACTTTATCATGATAAATTGCTTCCATCCCTTCTGTAGAGGGTTTTATTGCAGTGCTCAGTACAATGTTTATATGAACTGCTACTAAAGGAAAAATAAATAAAGCATGATATAGTTTAATGTGGGGGAGGGAAAGCATTTAAACTGTATTAGCAGTATTTGTTTAACAAGAAATGGATCAGAGATGACATTTATCTGTACTGGACAGATTGGCTTTAAACAAAACAAAGCCTTGAAATGGATCAGTTTTCATATAGATCTGAGTTTTTCTTTCTTTGCTAAAACGCTGGAGGCTTGGGGTTGGGTGGTCCTCAGCCCACAGCTGTGCTCATGTAACTCATGGGGTAAGCACAGTGCTGAAGGTCTATTGTGTTGTCATCTCCTCTTGTACCTGTAGACTGGATATGCTGGTAGTCGAATTCCACTGGGAACAGGCAAGAAGGAACATTTGTACTTTCTAAAATTGTCTTGCATTTCAATTCACTTTGTTGTGTCTTTCCTGTCCTAGGCTGCTTTATCTTTCTGTAGGATGCTGTTGAAAAGTTCTGGGTTCATTCCAGCACTAAATGGGTTTCAGAAGTAGAGAGGTAGTTGAGCTGAAATAGTAAATTATAGAGATAATTTTTGAATTTCCCTTCATCTTTTGCTGGTGCACTAACATGGATTTCATCTGGGAATTCCTTTGTAGGTGCTGTAGAAGGATGAATTGCCCAGAGGACTGCTTCTTGTTCTGGCAAGATCAAGACATCCCTCTTCCAGAGTCCTTGAACTTTTAGAATAACTCTTTTTCATAAGTTACCATCCCATCATTTTTGGGTTTGGATTCAAGTGCATCAATGTGCACTTTGGCAAAATTGGCCAAGTACAGGTCATCTGGAAATGTGATGCCAGTTTACACATGTGTTGATTGTAATGCTGATGTTGAGAGAGAATGGGGGATGAGGGCTAAGGTGCTGAAGACTTTTCTTTCAATCACCATATTGCAACCCATTCAGCCTTTAAAATGTATTTATTTTGCTTAACTTCTGTTGCTGGATTAGAGATTATAATGAGTTACAGTCCCCTCTTTCTTGACATTTATTTATATACCCCTATCCAATATATAACCCTTTCTTAGATTTTTGAATTTGGGCCTTTATTTCCATCAGGAAAATTAAAAGATCCACTAGGCGTGGCTGCTGAATACTCAATATTGTGAACAGCAGTGACTATTTTGTCAAGACCTGAAGATGAAGAGCATTATTATTACAAATTTCAGTGCATAATTTTCTCCTCCAAGTCATGTTTCCTTGCATGGAATCATAGTTATTTTCTCCAAGATATTTGGCCTGAGTTCTGGAAGTGACTGTATTTTTGCTGACAAACTAAACCAAAACCCAAATGCTGTTAATTTTTAGTTTTAACCACAACAAAAATTGTGCCTGAACTAAATATGCAGCACATAGAATTTGCAAGTTGCTTGTTCTGAATTAGTTAGTCTAGAGCTAATGTGTGACTGTCGAGCTGATAACAAAATATGTTAAACAACATAGAAGTTCTTGATTCTTATGTTCAATTAACTGGTAGCTAAGAGTGTTAGTGATGGCAGTTTTCATTGAAATAGGGACCACTGTGAGGGTCACCAGGGAGGCAAGAGGCAGTACCTCTGTAGTGACAGTCTTAGTCAGTTGTGGGTTTGGGCTACGAGTTATGTACCATTTGGTTTTCTTCCGCAGGGGGAAAGGATGCCATTAGTATGGGTAAACTAAGCAAAATAAACTGATGGAACTTGAATCCTTGAGCAAGCAAAACTATGGTTTTGAATTAACATAATTGTCCAGTGTTATTGGCAGCATTAGTTAAATTTTGCTCTGAATGATATAATGTTCAACAACTAGGAAAATACAATGCTAATTACAGGTCTGATGCTTTCTTTAGCATTTAAGGTATTTTCATTTGCTCAAGGTATTTTTAAACTTACTGCCAATTTCTTACTGTTATGTTACTCCTTGCATTTCTTTCAAATTTAAAGTCATATCAGTAGCACCATCTAAATGGATAAACAATGAGTGATGTGTAGTTTTGAGCTGTTGGTATAATCATGCCAGCTAAGAATATCTTCTGATGATGAATTTCAGTGTAAGAGCCACCAAATGAACCTAGTGGTTCTGGCACATGAGATGTGAATGGTATAATGTTCCCTGAAACTTATTCACTGGATTGCCAAAGTCATGCTTTTCAAGAACTTTGTGAACTTAAAACACTTTAAAGAAATATTTCAAGTTCACAGCAGTGGAGAGTGAATGCCTCTTCTCAAAAAATAGGTTGGCTACTGTTATAGGTCAGCTTTTGCCAACAGTTTCTGCAGGAGATGCCAGTTTGGAGTGGAAACCCAAGAAATGGGTTCAGCGAAGCACTTTATCCTGTTCTTGGCTTAAAGCACATGAATAATCCCATTGACTACCCACGTGTGCTTTTCTGTGACTGCTCACATAGTGAAAGTTAGGCATGTGTTTAAATAACGTGCTTGTTTGGGGGCTCCCTGCGTGATGTCTGCTGGCAGAGATTTGATTTTCTTATGGCAGCCATCACATGACCTGTGCAGGGAGCACAGCGTGGTCTGCATTAGCCCTGTGGGCCAGAGCAAAGGCTATTTCTGCATCCACCCCCAATCCTTTCTGCACTTCTCTGGCGACTGATCAGCTGTTTGCTGCCAATTGTGCTCTCGTGTTTTTGGCACCCAACCGCTCCAACTTGCTGCTCATACAAGTATTGAATTGCCTTTGTAAGGCACAGAGTAGGCTTTTCCTTGTTTAAGATTGTATATGTGGTTGTTACGACATGAAAAAAAAGATAGATCATTGCTGTAGTTTTCCTCATTTTGGTCAAATTGTGCCCTTTCTGTCAGTAGTCCCATTGAAGTTTACAGAGATGTCAGCAGAGGAGGAGAACCGTTTTGCTGGTCCTGCTCACTGCTCAGGAGGTCTGAATGGAGTTATTTGCGTCTGTTGTCTAATGGAAGCACCATTCTTTACTGAAGAAATCCTCTAAACAGATCATTTATGGAAAGTTAAATGCTAGGACAGATTCCTCAACCTGATTATTTCATAACCATTATCTCTGTTGATCCAAAATTGGCTCACTTTGAAAATAGTACAACTTAATAGGACGTTTTTTCCATCTCTGCCTTCCTCTCCCCCCCCCCTGCATCCACAGGACGGCAGCAGAAAGCCCTGGAGGCAGCATTTCCCCAGGCTTGAAAAGGGATCGTTTGCAGGGGAAATCGCTGCAACTTGTGCACGGCTGGGCCTGAGCTCCAGCACCCTTTGCCTTCTGCATATTTTCTCTGCCAGAAACACAACCTCAGCAGCAGGTTAGCAGACCTAGAGCCCATAGATTAAAGCATGTCAAGCTGCACTAGACAGCAGTTGGTCAGTGGGACCAGCAAGCCCAGCACTGCAGCTGGTAATCAGTGCTGCTCCTCCGAACACAACATCTCAAACCTTCCACTTGATTTGTACTTGTCATGGCTTTTTACCTGCTCTTCAGCCTTTGCAAACAGCTCCACTGGAGAGGCCTAGGAAACTCCAAACAAAAGGCTGTTAATTGCAACCTAAAGGTAAAACGAAGTAGGTTTTCTTCAGTCAGTTTAGTAATCCTAGCTGTCAAAGAGCTCTGTTATCTTCAGAAACATGTCAGAGAATATTCTTTAATGTATAATCATCTTAAATGGAGTACTTTTTTGCTGTGTTTGGGAGAGTGAATGGGGTAACATGAGCAATATGTAATATGAGCAGATGAAAAATAGTATGAGTAGAGTGCTTCACTGGGATGAAAACTTGAATGCTTGCACAAACACCACAGAGGCCCTAAAGTATTGCTGTTAACAGGCTGTAACTTCATGTGTGAAATAGGTAAACAAGTACTATTTTCACAGACTGTTAATGTATATGCCTTGAACATATTTCTAAGAGTGTTTGAAGTGCTGTACTTCCAGTAGCATAACAATTATTAGACCTAAACACTGACGAACTAAGGAACTAAACTGTTAAAAAAGTGTATCAACAGGCTTTCAGTTGGCACATGATAAAATATTTATGAACTGGTAGCAAGTTCGTTTTCAAAGGAATATTCATATCCACACAAAAAAAAATCCATAGAAAACCAGCCTAGTATCTAAGTAGTTGATTCATCCCCTGTGTATAAATAAAATGTTGAATGGACACTCTCTTCATCTAAAGTACAGGACTGAACAAGGACCTGTGTTGATTTTTTAGCTCCGATAGAGCTTGCATGGTTCTGGGAAATCACTCAGCATCTTTTTCTGCAAGCCAGACCCAGTAATGCTTGTTTGCCTTGCAGAGGTAAAGTGGAGACAGAAAAGAGGTGGCTGCAAAGCAAGTTAAGGATCCCCTATCAAAAGTCAGAACAAATAGTTTAGTTTTGATGAAAGTAATCTGGAGTCATTGCACACATATCTAATAACTGCTGCTTGATAAGAGTCAACTTATGAAGTTTTGATAAAGTCATATTTCACTAGACAGTGCTGTGGCATGTTACTACCTTGATTTGGTTCATATCTGCATTTTTTTCTCCCTTAGATAAGTAGTAGCATGTGAAAATGTTCAGTTTTTCAAATGAAGGTCAGTTCAAAGAAACATCTAAATGTTAAAAAATTTCTCTTGACTCCCCTGATTCCACAAAATTGATTTGGAAGTCTTTCAAGAATTGACTTTACTCACTCTAAGCAATTACTGAGAAACTTTAAATTTGATGAATTTACTGTCCATTTGGATAGTTCTTCACCTAAGCCTGGGGAGTCTGTTTAAGAAAGTGAGAAGTTTTGAGTGACATCTATTCATTGGTACCAAGAGTGACATTTACGTTAGAGACTGCAGGAACTATTGCCTACAAAGGAAGAGAATATAAAATTCACATGGCAAAGGCAAACCAATGAGGGATTCAGCTCAGTGGGAATGGTAGCATCTACAAAGGTCAGTGGGATGAGATTTAAGTACAGAGGAAAGAGAACAAGAATGGATGAATCCATAGTTCTTTTAATGGTCTTTGATCCCCTGTTCTTTCTCCCTGAGGACATTAGTAGAGGAACTGGGTCCATGAACAGCTTTATTATATACTTGCAAATGGTCAGAGGTTGAATTTAGACCCTTTGTGGAACAAGTGTGAATTGTAATGAATCCTTTCACTTTTTGTGTGTATATCTTTTTTAATTAAAAGTAGTCTCCACATTGCTAATAGTAATGAATGTTCTCAAGTCATAGAACTTGTTAACTCTCCCCAGGAAATCTTGAGAGGCATTGAACAGCAAGTGAAACATGCAGACACATCCAATTATTAACTCCCATTTTTCTGCACTAGAACTGGAGGTAATTTATTTTCTTTTTCTGTTTAGCACTTTCAGACCATGTTAAAGACTAAGCTGAATGTCCTAACTCTTCGTAAAGAGCCTCTCCCGACAGTGATCTTCCATGAACCAGAAGCCATTGAGCTGTGCACCACAACCCCCCTCATGAAGACCCGGACTCACGCTGGATGCAAGGTACTCAGAAGTATAAACTGAGGGAGTGAGACCACAGTGGAGGTGTCCAATGTGATTGTGAGAACTCTACAGATCCCTAAGCAGCCAACACAGTTCTGGAAATTCCATTAACTGCTACTATTACTATAAAGTTTCTGAATCAAAAAATCATTGAGCATTTCTGACCAGGAATTTTGGGCTTCAGGAGGAAAGGGTTTGGGTTACATATCATGATGCAAATAATAGCCTGTGATGAACTGCTGGTTGTAAACACGGACATTATTTCTGTAAGGGCTAGTGTTGTAGTTTAAAACTCGAGGATAGTTTAGTTGTGTTTGTTTGTTTGTTTGGGTTTTTAAAGATAAAAAAGGAAAAAGGGGGGGCAGGAGACTTACATCTTGGTTTGGTTAAGAAACAAGATGAATTTGCCCAGCTACATCAAAGCAAAGCTTCTGCAAGGCTATTCATCTTTTTAAAAGTTTAATGGCTTAAGAGCCTCGAGTGTATTCTTCTGTGGTAAGAAACCATATAAAAATAGGAAACAAATCTCCTCTGTTCAAATCTTTTTTTGGAGTAATTTTCCTTGATCACAGAGCTTACCTGGCCTTGCAGGGCTATGGGCACCCTTGCAGACTGAGCTGGGTACCAGTCTGGCCTGGCTGCCAGTTGTAGGGAATATCTACCTGCCCTCTAGGGTCTTGGTGAAAATGGAGAGAACTGTGCTTCAGACTCCCCTGCTCTGTAAAGTGTTAACTCCAGGAGAGCTGTTGCTTGATGCTGTGTGTGCTGAGTAAGATCCAAAGTGCAATTAAATGTTGTAAACCCCTTCCTTGCCACAATGTGCACACAAACGTGCACACACACGCTTCCCTGCTGGGGGACCTGATGTGAGTGGGGTGGACTGGGAAGAAATTGCTTTCCCCTGCTTCTCTTGGCATGCTGTACTTGGGCACCTCCAGGCCTGGCACTTCCTCAACAAAGTTTCTGCTTGGGAAGTGTCATTTCCCAAGTGTTTGACTCTTTGCCTGTCACAGCAGCCAGGAACAGGACTCTGCTGCTGGGTGTTGAAGCAGAGCTGCCCTGTGCTGATGCAGAGGAATGCAGGGGAAGCAACCCTAATACGCTTTGTATAGTAGCTTGCAGCATCTGCTCTTCCATGGTGATGCTTTTTGTCCTTTATGTTGACATCTAATGAATTTTTAGGGAATATTAGCTATGATCAAAATGGTTTACGAAGTATCTGGCTTTCACCCCCAATGAGAGAGGTCAGGCATAATAATGCTTTCTGAAATCAGTTTATCTTTGTGAATGTGTATAGAATTTAAATGAAGCTTTTTATTCAACTTAGAGTCCTTCAATTGGAAAAGAATTGCAGAGAGATGTTGAACCCTTCAGTGAAGAGAATCTCATTCTATATTTAGATCTTTTTTATTTATTCATTTATTTTTCCTGCAGTATAGCATAGTAGTGCTGACTAGGAAACATCTGCTACCACAACGTTCCCATTTTCCTTCTTGCACTGTTTCTCCTTCTCCCCTTCCCCTATAGCTAGTTTATCTCCTGTCAGTGCTGGGGTCTTATGATGGTTCTGGGGTAGTGGCCAGGCCCTCTTCAGGTGATTCAGCTGCTGTGATTTTCAGTATCTGCCTTGGGAAGATGATTCCATGTGTATGTTGTTCCTGTGGCTAAGAAATCCTCTCCTGTTAATAACTTAAAGGCTTCCATTTTACCCAGTCTCTGTAGACACAACCTCTTTCTTTTCCCCCTCTTTTTTCCTGACTAAATGTGTTCTTCCTGCCAGCTGTTAATAGGTAATTAACTTTCCTGTCCACTTTCCCCTCCAATTATTATTTTTTTGCTGACTGATACAATAGTAGCATTGCCATAAAAAAGCTAGGATTTTATAATACGATTTTTTGCTCTGGCAGATCTGATCTATTTCTGTTATTCTGGGTGTAAGGCAGGAGATGCTGTGGTGTTGCTGGTGCCACTAGGCCTGTCTGGTTCTGAGACTTGGGCTTCTCAGGCAAGAGCACAGCATTCAGTTTCTACTTGCTTTCATGAGTCACGCTTTTTTGATCCTTAATAGTTTTATTCCTCTTGACTGAAATCCCTCCAATTTTTCTGTGTAATCCCATTAATGAGATAGCATCATTCGCCTGACAGAGGCTCCAGACATCTAATTTTATTGCACAGTTTTAACATAAGCCTCAGCTGGCACCATATTGTTGTGAGAACTTGACACATGCAATTGCTTTGCTGTTTAGAGGTCTGGGGATTGGTTTTCTGATGTAACTGCTCTTTTACTTGTCCATTCATCACAAGGCAGGCTTCTCTTTTTGCTTTCATTTGCAGTTAGCTGCTGAATTTTGAAGAAAAACCCCTTTTATTGCTGAGATCTAGTCTCATTTAGCAATTCAGTGGGATGGTTTTAGAAATAGCAGGGAGACGTCTAGTTTGAGGTAATCTAGGGGAACCACCACCAAATCTGGAAAGTTAAACAATTGAACATATTCAGAGAGCTTTTCTTTCTTGTCCAGTTCCACATCTGATGCAACTTTTTTGCCATCATGGTTTCTCAAATATATTTTTTACTTAGAAGGGTTAAGACTCATTTCTTCTGTAACTGCATGTCTACACCTGCCTGCTTGGGTCTGATGTGCTTGTTGTCCTTCCCACCCTTTTAGACTCGTGGGCGTGATTTCCCCAAGCAGGAGAAATGGGTAGTGTTAGCACTGATTTGCAGCACAGAGCTTTAGGTGCACACATCTGGGAGTTTGTTGTGCTGGTTGCTCAGTCAGGTGGGTTGACTTGGGGGCCATAGTTCCCAAAGGGCACCTTCCTGCCCTCCTTTGCCCACCAGCCCTGTTTGCAAATGGGGAGTGACAGCCCTGGGATCAGAGTGGTGCAGCCCCACGCAGCCTAAACCAGAGCAGGATTTCTGGGTACAATAAAGTACTCAGCCTCTGTGCTTTTCCTGGGGTATCATTTGCTTTATTTGAACCATGGTGTACAGTAGCTGGCAGGCTACAGGTCTCTGGCCTGAGGAGCTGCAGCTTCTCATCCTCCTTCAGCTGAGCATGCCTAGGCAGAGCACTGGGATGCAGTGCCCAGAGAGCTGCCATTTCTCTGGGACACAACTGGGGACCTGTGTGCATGCTGCTTTTCCCTGCACTGGGTATGACATTTATGAATGCTGGATCACCAAGGGTTAAGGTCAGCAGCTGCTCCAAAGAATGGAAAAACCCAACTGGCTTATTGTATATCTGTGAATGGCAAGTCTCAGCTTAAGCTAAGCCACCCATTCCTGAGGAATGACAAAAAAGAGTGAGAATAAATATTTTGGTAGTAGCTGGACCACACTTTCAGTCCCAGGTTCTGATTTGATTTTATTTTAGTAGAGCATGTTTTCCATTTGGGTATGAGTGTGATTTAGATAATTTAGTGTATATATAAAAAAGCATCCATTCTTCTTCTGATCCCAAGGATTTCCATTAGGCTGTGGTTGTCCTGCTTGTAGCTATTTCATGTCAAATGGGCACTCCTGTGTTTCATCTGGAAACCTCCTTTTCACTTATCCAGCACTAAGTACCACCGGATGGAAATGCAAAATCTGGAGTACCTCCAGAAAATAAGTTACTCTCTACTCAGAAATGCCTGCTTTCTCCATGCCTTTTAACAGGTTTTGTTTAAGTTCTGTGTGGTTTATTCTTCCTTAATATCATAATCAGCTTGTACTGATTCTAATGTTTCTTGATTTCTGTCCCTTTGAGCCATGGTGGTGGCACGAAGGGAGCTGCCTAAATGACTTTCTCTCTCCTGCTGTAGCTTTTCCAGGCACTGGTGCAGTAATGCAAAACGACAGAGGTTAAAAATGCTGTCTGCAATTTTTAAAGTGATGTAGTAGGTTTAATTTTTTTTTCCTTTTTATTGGAAGACTCTTCAAAGTGAAGTCACTGCTGAATAATCAGCACTGGGTCAGGTAATCTTATTCCTCCACTTCCCACCAGTGGACAAGCTTTTCTCAGCAGCCTGGGAGGCTGAGAGGAGCATAAACAGTGCAAATAATTGTATTCTTACGAGTATGCTTTAATGAAATGGGAAAATATATTTTAGTGATATGGTATTTACAGGAATGATACTCATTGCTTGCCTGTCTTATTGGATTGATTTGGTAAGCTTATTAATTCAGGCTTTGTGGAAGGTATGATGTGGAAACTTCTGTGATGGTGTATCTTAAATAAGATTGATGAAAATCTTGTTTAACAATTTGTATAAATGGCATTTGTGGGATAATAGTGTTTTAAAACTAAGTGTTGCACGTATTGATAGAGATTTAAAAGTGGACAAGAAGTAACATAAATGGAGTTTGGTCTTTCAGAATAGCTTAATAGCTTCACTCCCAAAGCAAAAAGCGAGTGTTTCTTGTACTAAGCTGGCTGCAGGCTGGTGATGACAGTGGGGCCAAGGCCACAGTTAGGCTTCTGTGGCACCAGTGTAGTGTCAGGAGCTGGAAACCAGCCTTGACTGGTGTAACTCTGGGGCACACCTGATGCTGATACAAGTTTGTCAACCCATGAACTGGATTTGGGGTGTTTTCTGGGACAGCTGAGCAGTGCCTGAGGCGCCTTGACCTGTGCTTGCCCTCCAGCAGCAGCTCTGGTCCCTTCAGCAAAACCATAACCTGTCGCCCTTGTTCCTGCTCTTCTGGCTTTACTGGCTGCTGCCAACAGTTTTCACTTTCCCCTCTTGTTTCTCTGTCTCTCTGTCTTTCTCCCATTTTTCCCCTTTTCTCAAAAGTAGCTTTCACCATTAGAGGCAACTCCATCACCTGTGAGCCCTACTAATCAATCTCCATGCACGTGAAATTATCTCACATGCTTTGAGCAACAGGATTTACAGAAGTGCAGCAGAGACTGGAAGTTTGGTCTGCAAGGGCTAAGCAGACGAATGGGGATACAGTTCAGCATCATAAAGTCACCCTAGAACATTGGGGAAAGCTCATAATAAGCTTATAGGATGAATAGAGAGTAAGATTGATTGAGATTTAATTATGATCTTTAGAATTACAATGTTTCTCATTGGGATACATATTAAAAATATGAAACATTGTCTTAAAATTGCCTCTCGGACTGATTCTAATTCCTTGTGTGAGGGAGTCATTTAGGTATAATGTCTTTTCAGATATTACTGCCTATTTTTGGTTTTCTGCCTTGTTAATTTTGATTGCAAAGGCCTTGCAGCAGGACTGTCTCTTACCACATACTTGCAAAATACCTCATTTTTACTCTACCCTACATGCTTCTGTAGCAAATTTAGTAATGCTAAATTACTGTGTTGTTGCTTTTATTGGTCATTGCATTTTTAAAACTTATAATGTTTTTATTTTTACCCTGTGGACCAGACTTTCCAAAGCTGTTTTTTCCATCATTTCTGGTGTATGAAACCTCTTCCACTGGGGTCCCATCCTAATCAGCTCAGCCTGTGGTGGCCAAATCTGTTACTGCTTGAGCATGCAGGAGTACAGCATCTGCTGGGCCTTGGGGACCTTCAGCATCTAGAAAATGTTTAAACTGATGAGCCATCCTCCCAGTTTCAAACAGCCCATACAGCATGGCTTTGGTGGTGGCAATTTCAGCCTCGTTCCTCTTCCCCTTCAATGGTCCCCAATGCCCAAGTTTTAGCTCTGGGTTGACGAAGCATGGTCAGATGGCTTCCCTCTGCTGCCCTGTAATTGTTTTACTGTTATGGGTTGGTTTTGTGTCTTCATACTGAATCAGACAAAACGCAACAAGAACACTGTTCCTCATGTCAGTACCCAGAAACCAAGGTACTCTTTACTGCTTTTATGTTCTGTTGACTCAAAATGGCTGAAAATGCATGCATAGTCTCTCTGGGATGGTAAAATCCAGATGACATAAAGGGGTAGTTAAAAATCTCGTGTTTTACTTAAATTTCCACAAATAATTTAAAAAGCCTGCTCCTGTTGAACATTTATTGCTCTTTTGGCTACTGAAACCATAGCTGATTGGAAGCTGCACTTATTCTTAAAACCACCCCACTTTATACTTATAAAATTCAATAAAAGTGCTCTCTTTGCATCTCTAGAATGGTCAAGGATGATTGTTTTGAGTGCAGCTGTAAATATAAGTCCCACTAGCTGGCTGGTCTTCATCACCATTTTGTAGGCCTGCAATATTAAGACGACCATTAACTTTAATAAAGAAATTAAACAAGTGAGAAAAGCTAATTGTAGCATCACTCCCCAGCCTGCTGTTTTCCATCGTGTTTCAGCTGGGTCGGAAGCACAGAATGTGTTTTTTCTTCTTGCTTTATTGAAGGCCTTCTACTGTTATCCTTAAGCATTACATATTTTGTATTATGAACGGAGAGACTGTTTTTCTGCTTCTTTCTCCCCTCATAAAGTGAACCAAAAGGACACACATGACTTCTTTCATGGCGCAAAACTTAGTATCTTCACTGTATTTAGATAAAGTGCTGGTTGGTGAGAGATGTAGAGGCTGTAATGATGTGTTTTCCAAAGGTGACATGCATCAAGTAAACTAATAAGCCCACAAGTGTGCTATATAAAATGAAGTATGTTTTTTACTTTTTATTTATTTAGTGTTATAGAAATAAAAGAAAAAAGAGAAAAAGATGAATCCTAAAGTTGTGGAAGAGTAAACTGCTTGCAGAAACCTTGAAACATGACTTTATTGGATGAATCTTATTTTAACATTGAAAATGGAGAGTTGCCTGTTATTTCTGTTTCAAAACATGCCTATATGGCAAGGTTTTGCCTTGTACTTGTGAAGCTGCTGAGTTTTGCTGTGAGCTCTGCTGTGAGCAAGGTGGGATGAGCTGTGCAGGATGGCAGCAGCCCTCAGGCAGCCCTCACTGCAGGGTGTTTGACACTGCCTGCCCTCAGCTTAGGAAAGAGTCTCTCTTGCATATGATTTTTTTAATTACATGCATGGAAAACCCATTTATGTCAGTGAGAATTTAAACTTTAAATGAGTGCAGAGAATCTAATAGAAACATGAAGGGTAGATGCAAGTGCAGAAGGTTGTTAAAGCACCGTAATGCTTCATTTCCTGATGTCCAGGAGTCTTAGGTGGAGAATATAAATTGGGTAAAGCAATTGAATTAATCTTTAACTGAGCCTGCTTTAAATAGTACCTTCTTCAGTGTTCAGTTTTGCTGTGTTGGATGTATTTTGGCATAACTCTATTTGCTTATTGCTAAAGTGGCGTTGTAAGAATAATGTATACTGAGAGCAGTGGAAGTTATGTCTTATGTCCTGTCAGATATGTTGGTGGTATTTGTTTTTTCCTTAGCATCTGCACTGGTGACATTTTTCAAGCCATGGTTCAAGTAAAGGGCATCTTGTTATTCAGGAAGTTCTTACATCCCATCTAAAAATGGTCATATATTGCAGTCAGCTTCATATTTCTGCTTTAACTACCTTTATAGAAGAAAGTTTTCTTCATAGAAGTAGTCTGTTTTCTGTGTATGGTGGAGCAACCTTGCTCTGAATGTATGTATATTAATTAAAGGAAGTCAGTTTTGCCTATTTTGGTTTCCTTTCGAATTTTCACTGAGAAAGTGTGTCTCAAATAATTTTAAAGAGCTCCATGAAAAGAATAAGACCACCACCTTGGGAGGAGAGCACTGGTGACAGGGAGGATTTCTGGGAGCTGCCCTGCATGTTTGTGGCCAACAAAGGACTGGAAATACCCTGGGTGCAGGGTCTTCTCCCTGTGGTTCCCTTTGGGTTTGCTTCCAGAGGGAGGGAGCTCAAGGCTGGGCATGTTGTCAGGAAGATCAGGGCGTGAGTTGAGTTTCATAGAGATGTGTGAAAATATGCTGAAAATAGTTGTGTGTGTATGTGCACACTCCCAGGAGGACAAGGGGACTGTGGTCCCTACTTGTTGGGATGCACGGGAAGGCTCCCAATTGCTGTGGACCATGCAGACAGACCAGGCACCTGGGAAGAGAGGTCCCCCTGCCTCAGTGCTGACAATTTGTGTTGAGGGGTCTCCTCAGTTCCTCAGAGCAAGGCTCAGAATGCCAGGCTTTGTCTGTGGACAGACCTGTTCCCAGCACTGCCTTGTCTTGCATGAGTAAATAAGAGCAGAAAGGTTGCACTGAGTAAGCCAGACTTTGCTCAGATACAGGAGTGTCTGATCCTGTTTTCTTTGGCAGTAGACTGTAGAAAATTACCCCTAAACAATAAAATCCCCTTGAAAACGCAAGAATATAGAAAGTCACAGCATCCATTGGCATGTTGTGCTTTGATCCTCCCCTTGGTGCATGTATTTTATCATTTGCACAACAATTGTGTACATTACATTTCTTCTTACTGCTGTGGTTCTGCCCTTGTAGTGGATGCATTGGGTCCCAGTAAGAAGCTGGGTGACAGTGCATGATATGGAGCCTGGGAAAATGTTTTTAACTTAAACAGAAATCCCTTTGGTTGGAATCTAGCACTTTCTTTGGCTTCAGAGCTTTGACATTATTAGTTGCCTTTGATTCAACAAAAGCTTGAATTTGAAGCCATCAGCCCTTGATTTTGTTAGCAAATGGTATTTATCAGCAGAAGTAATCTAAATCAAACCTCTTAGTGTAAAACAAGGCACTAAACAGTTTATATTTCTTTCAGTTATGGAAGAGATAGTGATTGGCAGTCAAAGAGCACTGCGTAAAATGCCAACATATAGGAATTAAAAATACTCTCTGTGAGTTGGTTAAGAACAAGCACTGTCTGTTGCTGAATTTCCACCCTTGCTTATAAAAGCAAAGGGAAGCTTGTGAGGGACTGAGGAGGCCAGACACTGTGTGCAGGTGGATGCTCAGTCACTCTTTGCTTAGGGTGATTTGTACTTCTGTAGTATTTCTGAACCAGAAAGATCCCCAAGCCCCTTCTAAAACAGCTTTGTTGTCCCATGTTGCTCAGCTGTCTTTCTCTGCCAGCAGCCCTTTTTGCAGAGGTCAGATCAGCTCACCAGAGCTCAGGGGAGAGCTGTATCCACTGTACTGTGGATAAAATACACAAGGGGAAAACTGAAAAAGATGATAAGAATTAAAATGCATACTTCCATTAAGTAGTAATGCATTGAATGAAGGTACTAAAAAGCAATATATATTAATGAAATTCCTTTGATGCACAAAGCTCTGCAGAATGCTTCTGTATCTTGAAACACAAATGTAAGTTGTTTTGTCAGTTTTAGAAATACCGCTTTTGAGTGTACTTGGAGCTGTTGTTTAATTATAGCTGTTTTTGTAGGAGATAACGTACCAAAATAGTTTTCTCTGAAAGAATATTTGAATTTCAAAACCAATTTAATCTCTCTACAGCAGGAAATATTTAAATTTTGAAATTCCAAATTTAAAGAATACCTTAGGGGATAATCTTCAGTTACACATATATACAATATCATATAGCTTATGCCAGCCAGTAAGTTCCAGCTTTTGCCGTCTGGCACAAAGCCAGGACACCAGTGTGAAGCACAGTCACAGTTGCAAGGTCCTAGATAGCTACAGATGTGTCAGGGTATTTATTTTTTATGCTGTAGAAAATTCTGTGCCCATTGCAATTGTTCAGGCAAAGCCTTCTGGTCATAGGAGCTAATTGCTTCCATAATAATTAAAGTTCAAATATCTAAGACCTAATAGCTTTAGACAGATAAAAATTAAAATGAGACTGAAATTTATTATGTTGGCTATGCTGAGCAGATGCTGCAGTCACCGTCAATTGTTTTGTTCTAGTGCGTCCTTGAGAAATGTTTCCATCTTTGTGTGGCTGTTGCAGTGTAAGGATGGAGCTGTGGTTTGTGTTGCTGGAGAAGACAGGAAGCTGCTGCTTCTCCATGGCCCTCGGGGCATTAAGGACCCTGCTGTGAGCTGGCTCTCAGGAGGAGGAGGCACCCTTCCTTCATAGCACATGAAGTTATTCTTTAACAGAATCAAAAAACTTCTGGTTCTGCGGCTGTTGCTCCCTCCTATTGTTGCAATGGGCACCTCCCCACTCACCAGCATGAAATGTGCCGGGGAGAGGTGTTGGCAGATCTTTTCAGATGTGCTTTTTCACAACAAAGGCATGTGTGCTTATTCTGTGAAGGTATTCTGTGCGACTCTTCCCCTGAAGCCATGGATATTGTTTCTTTGATTTCCATTAGAATACTGCAAAATTTGCATTTGGCACTGTGTACCCACTGCTTACACTAGTTCCAGCCAAAATGAGCCTTCTTGGGAATTTGTAATCTCTGTTTACAGCTGTACTATGCTCAAACCCAGCAGTACTTACTTTGGGGCCAGTCCTGTGTGCTGAAAGCTTCCCACTGGAGCAAATGACACTGGCAAGCAAGCAGGCTGAAATTGGATTACTGATCCATTCTCCTGCAGATGAGGTACCAGTGGCCAAGCCCGTAGGTGCACAGGCTGCCGGAATGTAGATTCATGTTGCAATCCAAAATGCTTTATGTCATAAGAGAAAGGAAGGTCCTTTGTGCCACCTCTGTTTCTGTTAGTTCCAGAAGTAATCTTGTTCTCCTTGTACTATTGCAATATATTCTGCAATGCAGTGTGCTGTATAAATATATTAGCTCAGAAAAGAAATCAATCTTTCCATTCCAAGATTTGGATGTCAGTGTCTGAGATTAACAACATTATTTATTTTATTAAAAGATTATTTTCTTTGCATAGTTAATTAAAAGTTCATTACCATAAACATCGCAATGCTTCTGGGCAACTTTAAGGCCTGATGCATGTTATCTATTGCTGATCAGCTACCTTTATTGTAAACTACTGTGAATATTTGACTTGAGGCTGGTGGTAATTCAATAAGTGTTCTTCTCTGGGACTCTAAATTGTATAGGGATAACAGGTGTGACAGAAGTATGAGGGTGTTTTGTTTGTTTGTTTATTTTTTTCTCTAAGATAGGAGACAGATCAAGTTTAAAATTTACAGTCTGGTTTGTAAAATGAGTAAGTGCCTCTAAGTTAAGAATTTCCCTTGTATTACTAACCCAGGAATCTCTGGTATTCACCTATAGTCATTTCACGGCAAGATCCTATTAAATGATACATATTGCCACAGAAGTAAAATACTGAATGTCATAGCAATGTAAATTTGGAATTGAGTTTATCATGTTTTATCAGTGAATGAAAAACTAATGTTGAATTGGTAGTACCTGTTAACTTTGATGAAACAGAATTCCCACTGAGGTTGCGGACCATTTCTTTTTGGATGCTGATGTTTATTGCAGATGTTTATTTCCTGATAGTTTCTAGGATTGTTTTCTGAGTGCTAGAGGAAAAAGAGCACACCGAGGAAAAAGAATTACTGAATTAATCAGCTGGGGCACAATGACATGATCTTTTGATTAAAGTGCTCTCAAGATTTAAATGGCATGGCAGTGACCTGACTCAAAACTCAAACTTGAGATGTAGATAACCTTACATTTAATAGATGTCCGTACACAAACATTGAAAGTAGAAAGGCACTAACTTAAATGAGCAAATTTTGGAAGATGAACAAGTTGAAAGAGTCTTTATAAGTGTACTTTATAAAGTTCACTGAAGATTCATTGAACTGTTTGCTGAGAAAGATTTGTCAATGAGTAGTTTTTTGATGGGATTTTTTTCACCCTTGGGGACTTGTTTTATTTTAGTGTTTGTTGTGGGTCACCCCATCCCTCAATTTATTTTTTAAAAGGGCGAAAAGCAAGTTTCAAGTCAGAAACAGATTTAAATTAATATCTCCAAGATTAGAGAAAGATCTTCCTAAAGGCTGGTACAGTTGAGTAGTAAATTGGGACAGATAAGGAAAATAGGAAACAAAACAAGATTGTGTGTGTGTGTGTTGTGATTATTTTGAGACTATCCTTGAAGTTGATTCTGAGTGTTCTCTGGAATGGGATGGACAGAAAACCAAACTGGTTTTAGTTCTTTATGAAAGCTGCTTTTTTGACTGAATTATCTGTAGGCTGGGAGTAATTCCCCTGTGCTGATGTCTGACTCATTCTTACAAATAGTGCAATAATACACTTCAGCTTTGTCAGCTGTTTGTAACCACAGCAGTCAGAATCCCCATGGGAATTATCATTAATGGGATGCAGTTTTTGGGTTGGCTTTGCTATGGTATAAATTGGCATTCTTCCTTTGACTGAACTGCCATGCTAAGTTATATCATTTAAGAATCTGGCGTTCTAGTTTGACATGTGGCTTGGAGTTCCTATTGATTGAAAGCAGTACATTAATAAAATCAAAGTAATTGAATACAGCCTATGGGAACCAGTGCTGTTTGTCATTTGTTATTAGGCAGAAACATTAAAAATATTAAGTAATTCTTGAAATGATTTTTACGAAACAGCGTAATAGTAATTTAAAGAAAGGTGTGTTTTCACCCTAGAGCTTTGCCTTGAGTTGCATTTGCAGGCCTTCATACAAAGCCAAATAAATTGTGTCACTCTGCATTCCCAAACAGGAAAAATCATATCTATCTAAGAAATATATTGTATATGTAATTTAAGTTTGGAACCATTTACAGCACTTCCTTATAGTGAGGATAAACTGAACGACTTTAATTACCAGTGACTTACTGATGAACTGTTTTAAGGTTTTTGTTCTGCAAGACTTTCCTTATCTGCGTATATAGGGTTTTGTTCAATGTTATTTGTTTTATGCAGACAGGGTGTGTCTTCAGGGTGGCACTTGTCCCAAAGCAGGGGACCAGTGCAGGCTGTTGCTGTAGCTGTGCCCTGCAGGAGTTTAATGTGGGGTGTTGGCTGGAGCGGGAGGCACATCTCTATAGAGACAGCCCTGTGCTGTGGTGTCTGTGCATCCCAGCTCCCAGCCCTGCCACCAGTGGTCTCAAGGGACCTGAATGGCACCCCAGCAGCCACTGAACATTATTTGGCAGGGTGATGCCTCTCGTGGAGCTTCTTTGAATGGTTGCAGCCCCCAAGGAACTGGCTGGCCTCACTGCCTGCCCAGCCCTGACTCCCTGGGCATGGCTGCTGCTGCCTCATGCTGCTGTGGTGCTCCACTGAATGCTCTTGGGCACGTTTACCTAAGGTGCAAATGTGGCCTTTTAAAAAATTGTTTTGTTTGTGGGCCAGTAAATAAAAGATGGACAGGAAGACACATGGTGGGATCTCTGTGCCCTGGTCCTGCTCAGCAGCTGCACTTGTGTCAGCTTTTCATTTTCTGTGTGTGGTACTGTCACAAGCAAGTCAGCCTGGTTAAATAGGTAAATAAATAAACAGGAATTGATCAGGCCACAGATTTGGGATATCTGTGTACCTCCCTTGGATGCTGACTACATCTTTTGGTCCTGGGGCTGCCCCAGGCCCAGCATGGCTGTCACCTCCCAGAGTCATCCCCAGGGCTCTGGTTCAGGGCTGTAATGACCCTATCTGCTGTTTCTTGGTGGCTGCTGGCCATTTTGAGCAGAATGGGGATGGTTTTTGTATGTCCTCTACCCTCTATCCTTTAGGGCCTGGTGGCCCCTGCTACCATCTGGGTACAGAGGAGAGTGAGGACATGTCTGGCTTTGTCCTGGGTCTCGAGAGCCCTTCCTGGCTCTGCTCTCTGACTCAGAGCTCTGACCCTGGCCCTGGCAGTGCCCCCAGCCATGGGGGGAGTCCCAAGGTTCCTGTGTGTTCCTGTGTGTGCTCCCAGTGTCTCACCATCCCTGAAATGGGCAGCTGCCTGTGCCTGTGGCCTGTGGGGTGAATACCTGCAGGGTGATAACGTAAGCCAACAGGAATAAGACCTTCCTATGTCCAAACAGAAACAGAAGAAAGCAAAAGCTCTCTGGTGTGGCTTTGGGTGGAGGGTTGGCCATCCCAGCCATCCCATTCCTTAGATCCCCCGTCCTGTCCATTTTAAGGACACTTGCATGTGACAATAGGCCTGAAATCAGACATTGGTGACTTGTGGCCCTTTGGAAATATTCTCAACAAGAGTTTATGCAGTGGGAATTAAATTCCTTTCATTTTGGACAAAAGGGCTGCAATTTGAGTCCTTCACTGTGGCACTAGAGAACTCTCAGGGAGTCTAGTGTGCAACCAGAGATGTTTAGGTAATTTATCCCCTGGACTTGGATCACGAGGCATTCTTGCTGTCTCTTTAGATTTGTTAGCGTGCTCTCATTTTGCAGTCCTCATGTGCTGCCTGTGGCTGGGCTGCCTGATGGGGGCCTTGCTGGGAATGGTGAAGAGCAGGGAGGGAGGAGCAGGTTTGGGATGGTCAGGAGCCCTGCTTGATGATTGCACTGCCAGGCTAATGGCCAAACGGGGGGCATCTTTCAATCAATATGATAATATTGCAACACATTTCTTAGGACTGTTTTTATTCAGGTAGCTCCTCAGTAAGGCAGTGAATTTTATTTTGAAGTGGGACGCAGAGACAATGGTCACAGAGATCTTTGCATAATTTTTCTTCCTCTTTGAATTAGATTGCATGTTTGTTCTCCACTGGCTATTACTTTCATGTCAGTATAAGTACAAGAGGTTATAGAAGTTCATGATGTTTCTCACATTGTAGCAGCTTTCTGCATACCAACCCCTTTGCCCTTTCGACTACATGAAAAACTATAAATGTGTCAAGCAGGAAGATTTAAATAAGTGCTGCTAAGGTCCCAGACACTCATTCCAGGGCTTCGATTTCTTAAGAGCTGTCTGAGCTTTGCTTTACGTGCAGCCACACAGTCATGCCGACTAAAATCCTGCTAATTATTTTGGAGACATTTTTGTATGATGTGTCTTGAGAAAAGAGTCTAAGCATCTGTGGAACAGATGAAGTGAAAATTCCTCTGGCGTCTATCAGCAAACATAAGCAGGTGGAGCATTTCCAAGTTTCTGCAGCTGAAGGAGGGGCTCCAGAAAACACGGTTGTTTGCAGCACAGAGTGGAAATGAAAAAATAATTACTTATGTATTTTCATTTGATGCTGCCTTGTCAGATAAGGCCACTTCAGGAGCAGCAGCTTTCTGCTTCATTTCAGGGGCCATTGTAAATTGATTGTCAGATTTTTCTAGGAAATGAACAGGGCACTGCGGACTCTAAGATGCAAATTGCTGTATCTAGAATTGTGCACTGCAAATAGGGCTCATTTCTCAGTTTGAAAGGTGTTAAAATGTTTATACTTATTGCCTGTGCAAGGTTAATCAAGGTAATTTCTGAAATACATTGCTGTATCAATCTCCTAATGGAGAATTCCTGAAAATCAAATGGTTTGCATGCTTTAAGGCAAACCCCAGGAATTTAGAAATAAAAAAAAATATGCTGCTGGTGCCCACTAAAGGAAGTGTGTGTGGTAAGATGCTGTTTTTGCTGCCCAGGATGAAAGGCCAGCTGGCATCAATTAGCACTTTATGCACACACACTTTTATAGAAATAATTTTTACTGAGCAGATCTCAAAGCCTTTCAGTGCCACTTAGTTAATCCTCCTAACAATCCTGGTCAGAGCTGCCCCATTGTACACATGGGCAGACTGGAAACTGGGGAGGTTTAAGTGACTAATCCGTAGATGCAGAGTGAATTAGTTCTGTCCCAGCTTATCTGTCTTTGCAAGGCAGCACTACCTTTTCTCAGAAGGGAAACCAAAAAACAACATACAAGTTACAGCGATGGTTATGTGGTGTGTTTTAGAATATCCTTTATAAAGTACTGCCTTTAAACAGTGTATAGGACAGAAATAAAATTTGCTCATTACATGAAGGGCAACTACAAAGGATTAAGTAATTTTTACAATAATTGACTTCTCTGCTTCGAGGTCATTGTCTATTGTTTATGTTTTTGTATAACTGCGTAGACAAGGAATGACATTTCCCAGTACATGAGAGAAAACCTTACTGTCTTTTCAAGAAAGAGAGACTAGATTTTTTTAAAAATAAACGCTTTCTTCTTCTAAGAGCATGACTATGTAAAAATGCAGGCATGCTAAATTCGACCCAGGGTGCGAAATGAGCAAATGTCCTTCACTACTTTCTCTGAAGTTGGCACTCACTAAAAACAAACTGCTGCCTGTTTTCCATTGTAGCCTTTAAAGGCCAAGAAAGTGCAATTAAAACATGCAAATATGTGGCTAACCCAATAGTTCCTGGTGGTATTGGACCCTTGGATGAGAGCTCAGCACCTTTCTTTTTGACTATTGTGTGGGGGTTGTTGGTCCCTGTCACATGTGGGGTGGGGAGGAAGTGTGAGATTCCAGGCTGTAGTTGAGAGGAGGGTGTCACAAATGTCATCCCTAAAGCACTGGGTCTTTTTCTATGAAATTCCAGGATGATGAGGAGTTTTAATTTTTTTTTTCCTCCTACTCCAGGAAGGTTGTTAAAAAGGAAGCAGGGAATAAACAGAAAAAAAAGCTGCCTAGTTCCCTAATATCTCATGCTGCTGTGGAAATCAGACAGTAAAGAGACAAATTATCCTGTAGTCATGCCTGACTGTAGCCTCAAGATATGAAGTGTTTCTTTATTTCCAGCTGACAGAAGGTATAAATGAGGATCATCATTGTGAATGAGCCGGAGATGCCCTGTGGTTTAACCCTGCATTTGGTTAAGCTGGTGTGTTGTTTCACATCTCAGGGCTATCTTTTCAATTAATTCTTCCAGAGCTGATGAGCTGAATAACGTGAAATGTATTAGGGGGCATGTGCCAGGTGATGGTGAAAGTGCTGCCTGATTATACAGATATTAAAAGATATTTTTAATAGAGTGCTGTATATTCATAAGCAAATTCCCTATTCATTTTAGAGCAGTGTAATTCCACAGCAACTGTACTAAACATGCAGAATTGCTCTGATATCCCCCCACTGCAATATAAAACACAGTTGTAAGTTCCTCCAACATGAGAGGAGTGTTGCATATAAAGCCAACTACATTTTGTGTAATATAGGAAACATATTGTTCATATTCTACCAAGTGAAATCTGTTTCGGATTTCTTTTGCTGAGGGTCCAGATCATATAAATGATTGTGGCCTTTGCTGTACAGCACAAAGCAAGCCATGGTCTTTTCATGTCTGGAACAGTTCGACATAATCAAAATGTATATAAGATATTTAAGATGCTTGTTCAGCATATAAAAAAAGCTATGGCTCAGGCTGCTATTCCCAGCTGTAAAGTTCAGAGATCTTAGTTGAAAATGAAACCCCCCAAAACAGCATGCATTCTTCACAGTTAATATATATTAACTTTATCCAGTGTTTCATTCTCTCCCTTCTAAACATAAAAGAAAGGTAAGATAGTGTTGGCCACTGCTGTACTGATCCTCTTATAGTGTGAATAATGCCTATATTCTTGACTTTTCCCTGGGTCCAGTTACCTTGCACACCCATCAATAGTTCGGGCAGGAGATGGACGTGGAGGTGGTTGAAGGTTTCACAATGTTAAAAGTGTATCCCTACAAATCTTCTGTGCCAACCACTTCTTAATGTTTAGATTTCAGATTCAGGATTAAGGACACAGACCCTGGCCATCTCTGAATTATTTTGTGGAGACTGTATAAAAAAGCTAGGAGAGTGATTATGCTTGGCTCTACTGGATAGATAGCAGAACATGCTGGCATTGACACCATGAGTAAATCCTCATGGTTTCCTTGTGGTGAGAAATGAAGTTATTTCATTTTACCGAAGTTTTGGTGAATCAGAATGGATTTACCTGGTAAAATGTAGGAGTGACAAAAGTGGACACTGTCCATCTCTCCCACTCCTTTTATATTTTTTGGTAAGACAGACAACATTGTATTTACCCTTGCCTACATTTAAGCACAAAGTTTAATCAGGTTTCATGTTTTTTCTGGGGGTCAGATATAAACATGAAAGGTTGTATGCATACAAGAACAAGTCCAGTTTACTAGGTGATATTTTTAGCATCCTTCAAGACAACTAAAATGGGAACCTGTCTGAAAGCAAATCAAGAGTGTTTTTGCAGGGATGTGAGCAATATGGAATGTGAGTAGCATTGGCTGGAAATGTTACTTTCAAGTCCTTTAACAAGTCCTCTAAAAGATTGGCTCAAACAAACAATTTTCCAAATTATTTTGTTTTTAAAAAACCCAAAATAAATTCCAAACCTTATAAGGATTTTTTTTTAAGCCCACAGAATTAATATTATCTTGGGGCCCTTTTGGTCCTCTTTGCAGAATACCATGAAGAAAATCCATTATTGCCTTTATTTCACTGTTATTTACTTTAGACTGAATGGAGATTGATTGCTTCTCTGTGATATTCTGCACTAGCAGCAGTGGAGAGTATGAAGCAATCAGTTTAGTCCTGGTCTTGGTTGTCAATGAATGTAGATTCAATTAAGTCAATTTATTTATATTTTTTCCTGTTCCTACAGTCAGTTCTCATGCTCTCTCATTGTCTGAAAGCAGCTTTTTTAACCATAGTTTTAGATATGATTTTTAGTCCTGTTTGAAGCTCATGATGACAATTCCTTTGATATTGGTAGCAGTTGGATTTGACTGAAGGGTACTATTGCATATTATGTCTCCTGATTGCTTTTTCCCTTTTTTATCCTTTAAAATAGCATAACTTTGACTAGCAGATTGCTGACCTTGGTCATTTTTTTTTTTTAAATCTTAAAATAAATAAACATAAATAGCTCACTAAAGCTGTTAAAAGAAGAAGCTGCAAAGCAGAGAAAGGCAGTTTGAAAATTCACAATGATTGGGTACTTCCTGTGGTACTTGTTTATTTTTTTATATGTTTGTGTGTGCAGAGAGGCTCAACAGGCACAGTAATGGTTGTCTAGTGGTGGAAATACTCCCTCGCAACCACAGTTGGGGTAACTGCATATGCAGGTGGAGCCAATTGATGTTTGTGTATTGTGTGTCCTGAGTAGGCTGTGGAAGAGAAGTTATAAAAATGGCTCTTAGGTGTTCCTTTCCAATGGCTTTTCTCACTCAAAGAAAATGTTTTTGTTCTTTTGTGATATATTTTTATACTTATTTGCTTCTTGGCACCCAGTTCCCCATAAAATCAACATCTATGTTTAAAAGTATTTTTTCAAGAAAGGTTGTTGTAAAATGCATATGGTTGTGATAGCATTAATTTAAAATTACATGTTCCAAAAGATCCCACAGAGGTGAACTCATTTGAGAAACAATCTATCTCCATACAATGGAATATATGTTTACCTCAAGAATGTTGCTAACTCTGTCTGGGGATATTTCCAATGAGAGAGGCAGCAAAAGTGAATCATTCTCATGTTTGGAGGAGTGCTTTTGGTTTTGTGTAAGCCTGTGGTATGTGTTTGAGATACATGGAGAAGGACAAGCCTTTTGGCTAGTCCAGGCTTGCCTCCCCATTACTTGTGTGTGCTGAGATGTCTGTCTCTCATCTGCATTTTGCTTACATGGGTAAAACAAATGCACCTTGATCATCATCTTGTTCTCTATTTGACCTCCAGCAGCAGATGCCTTGAAGAAGAAACTGAAAAGTAGACAAAAAGACATTTGCACCTGGCCAATTGCTTGGTGTTTAAGGGGTGTGGGATAAATCCTGATCTCAGCTGGTGATCATCTTATGAATCCTCTTATCCTTCAAGCATGAGATTTGATTACCTCAGGTCTTTCTGTTCATGCTCACATAGCTGTAAATATAACACCTGCTGTGTTACTTAACTTTGTAAAATTTCCCATTTTATAACCCTTTGACCAAGGAAGTACACTTGGTTAAAAGAAGGAGCCTCTTTGTCTCAGCCCATAACGTCAGGCCAGACAAAGTAAAAGTGATTTTTCCTGCTGTGACCTCTGCAAAAGCTCAGAGACTACATCTGCTATGCACTCTTCCTGAGGCAGAGATGTTCTGCTCTGCCTGTGCTGTTCCCAGTATAGTATATGATGCATACATGGCAATAAAAATATATTCAAAGTTAAACAGACCAAAATGACTGCAACTTCTGGTGATCTTGTAAATTGTTCAGTCATGCAGTCTGGAGGGTGAGTCTGAATGAGAAATGCACTCAAATCAGTGCTGAGATATTTGAAATACCTCTGAATCCTTCGTGATTAGCAGAACATGTAGAAAGATACTCTTGACCATAGGAAATACCTCCTTGTTCTTACTGAGGACTTAGATTATGGGTTACACAATAAACTTTAAATCCTGTGCATTAAAAATCTGATTCTCTGTATGTCTCCTTGAATGTAATACCTACAGAAAATGTCATTTGAAATGCAAGGGCAATTACAAAGTCTTGCTTGCAGAAGGGAATATTGTAAATGATTGATAAATGACTGTAGGCATATAGGCTATAGATATAGCAATCCTTATTGCCAGTCCTGAAATACAGCAGCACAGTTCAATTGTATTGTGCGGTAAATTTATGCAAATTAATTGTCTTTCATACTGATGAAAGCTGTTTTCACTCTGGGCAGGATGACATGACTCTGACGTCTCATCCTGTTTTTTCCTCCCCTTTTCCCTCCACCCTGGTCTCTGGGCTCACACTCTCATTGTTTTTTTCCTTTTTCCCCTCCAATCCCTCTCTGTATTCCAGACAAGGAACCTGTTTTTAATTTTCATGTGCCATGTCTGTCTCATAAAACACACACACTGGATCATATGACTGTTGTGCAATATTAGAGAGCTGTGGAAATGAATGTCACATAGAAGGCCTTGTAAAGTCATCTTGAAATAAAATGTACTAAGTTTCAATTTTGAAAGGGGCAATAATTCCATGCAGATGAGAGAAGTAAGATACACTGACCATGAATTTAAAAACAGTCCTTGTAGCTTTTACTCCAGTCACTGCCACATGGGCAAGTGTGTTAGGGGGTGCTATCTCCGCCCCTCGAAGGGAACATGGTGGGGTGGCTCTTCTGCTCTGCCATGGGCTGTATTCAGCTTTGTGGTGCCCCCTGTGCTGTACATGGAAGAAACTGGCCAATCCAGCACTGACCCAAAGTGTCATCTTTGGATCACAGGCAGGGTCCAATTATGAAACAGCTACCATTAAGTTATGTTGTTCTGCCATGTCCTAAGGCTCTGTGTGACTAATGATTTAATAAGATTTTATTTTGCGCATGCAGGTGTAGCTTTTTTGCCTGGTGTATGAGTTCAGTAATGCAGTTTCAGGAAGTGTGTGGGAATCAGGCAAGGGAAGAAGATCCTTCACGCATGTCGGCTGTAGACTTCAGTGTGTAAGGCTTGTGAATGAGGGACACCACTGTGTAATTCATTCACTTTTGCAGTCACCGCTGCATGTGTTTTGAGTGGGTTGCAGCGGGAATAAGTACAGGAGTTTTAAATGAGTAGTCCAGATAGAGCATGTTTTTGCTCCCTGTCACTCATACCATAATACACTTCCTAACATGAGATCCCAGAGGGCTCTCTTACAGGTACACACATTTCTACTAAGTGGAAAGCTGTGGGGATTTTAATGATGGGTGTTGCTGCAAAGTTGCTAAACTGATCTGGAAAGACCTTGTTTTCCTAGGAGGCCTGCAGCATCAGCTCCACAGCACCTATTGCAGCAGGACCCAAACGGTTTCCAGGCTCTTTTCTCTGGAAGGAGTGAATTGGAGCCCAACCCAGACCTTTCTCCCCTCTCTTCCCTGCCCCTTAGCTGAAGCAGCACAGGAAGGAATCGAGCTGATGATGAAGGGTGAAAGAACAACAGAAACTGTAAAACATGTAGGATTTATAGAAGCAAACCCCAATCTTTTCTACATAAGTATGAACCTGTTGTCCAAGGGTTTTAGATATAATTGAGTGCCCAAATGGAGGGAAAGAGCTCTGCAGCTACGTGATACCTGACAGGACATCATAATTTTGAGATGAGTGTTTCCTTCAGGATAATTTCATATTCCTGTCCTGCAGAATATGAATACTGGCAGGAAGGAGTTCACAGAGAAGTCTGTTAACCTGGAGCACATATACACAGTCTCTTCTTGTTACTGCTATTATTACACACATCTGTCTCATTTGAGAAAATGTTCTTTGCTTTTCTCTTGTGCTTTGTTTCTTGATTTGCTGTCATCTGGGTGTGTTGAATTATAGATGGCTTTCATGAGTGGAATAACAAGGGATGGAGAGCCAAGGGCACCAATGCTGTCACATTGCTTCTTTTTTTTCCTGAGTCAGCTTTCGTGGTGTTGTATTGGGTAAGGCCTGGAGGGGCTAGAAGTGAGCAGAATATGCCTTTCACATCTGAGAAGCCTCCTGAGTTTTGGTTGGCTCCTGTATTCTAACAAACTCTTGCTTGATTAAAATGGCTGCTACGCCATCCCTTGCACCTCTCCTTTGGAGATTGTCTATTTTGCGTTCAGATTGAGAGCAAAGGGGTGAAAAGTGCCCTTTACTGCTTCTGGACAAGGATACCAGAAACAAGGGAAACATCATGACCTTCTAAATTTGTTTTGAAGGTTACTCTTTTGGTGCAAAATTGCAGTCCTCTGGTACCAGGGGTGAGAGCATCTTGCAGTGACAGAGCTTGGAGAGCTGGGGCTGCCTGCCCAGTCCATAGCTAAGGGCTGCTGTTGGTGTGGGCTTTACAGAGAGCTTTATGGTATTTCTTCCTGGCTTGCACCAGCCAGGAGGGCTGAGCTGTTTGTCTCCATGCCTGTCCCTGCTGAATACTGCATTTGCCAAGGTTGGCACCCGAACAGACTGCGGAGGCAGAAGTAGGAGGTTTTTAAGATCATATCTCATGGTCCTGAAAACCTCTTTTTAAAAACACTGAATTTTTGGTAGTTCTTGCTGGGCAGTCTTCTAGGGGAGAGAAGTACTCAGTGAAAAATACTGTCTGGGTAGGAAATGCTGATTAAAATACAGCTTGCTTTATGGAGCTACCTTAGTAAGGAGGAAGGAGTCTTTGTTCCACTCAGTGGAAGCAATTGTTTGTCAAGAATAAGAGGTCTTGGTTCTTAATATGCAGCTTTTTTTTTTTTTTTTTTGTACTGTGCTCTGAAAAACCAAAAGGAAATAGAAGGGTCATGACTCTGTCTTCTCCCTCCTCTCAAGGTTCAGGAGAGGAGGAGGGAATGCAGCACACAGGCTTTCAACTGATCTTGAGCACGGTATGGCAGCTGCAAACACTTCGCTGTCGGGTGGAGAAGTAATTCCAGCACTTCTGTGTGCTGATGTTTTGCAAACTGCTGTTGTTTCAGAGGCACTTTTTCCACATGTGCATACTTGGAAAAACAAAATATTTTTACTTAGGATTCTTGGACTCCCCTTTGAACTTCTCGTGTTGTACTGAGATTCTTGGACTTCTTCAGGTTTTTATAGATCTTCTTTGCACTGACTCAGAGGAAGATTTCATATATGTGGTAGCAAATTATAGTCTGACAGGATGGTAGAAACCTGGAGTTGTTCCAGCACAGTAACCGAATCAAAATCTGAAATGGAATTACACTGCTATTTCTAGATCCTTTTCATGATTCTGTTTTAATTTGCTTTATCTTGCACTGTGTTATGTTTTAACAACACCCAGAATAAAACAGATTTGGTTTTATAGTGAGTGTTTTAAAAAAAATTATGACTTTGACTAACTATTTTTACATCTGGGTCTGTGTTACATATGTGGTACTTTCTCCATGCTACACCTCCACATAGTCAAGGACAGGAGTATGGGCTTGGCACCGTACCCATGGTGAGAGCTGCCCACAGATAGAGCGAGCATCTCTGCCTATTCTTGGGCATTTTCTTTCCTTTTCTCTTGCTCTGGATTTTTGCTTTGCAGGATAAGTGGCCATCATATACCCAGAAGAGGTACTGTTTGCAGGCTATGTGAATCTGTGGTGATGCAAACCTGCAGAATAGCTTGTTTTACAGTACCTTGTACTATTTCTATTTCAGCATGCTCTGGCTGCTGGAAGATGCAGGTTGCAAACTTGAGCTGTCAGTTCTCTATGTTCTTTGGCACTCAGTTTTGGGTCATGGTAACTAACCAATTGCAACCACATTTAGAACTCTCATTTTTTGCATTTTCTCCCCTTTCTTTCCTTTCTTCTTGTTTTATTTCCCCAAATTGTGGCTTAAGCATGGCTGTGGATCACAATGGTGTACTTGCTTCATCCCAAATCACTGGGATGGAGCTATTGGGTTATCCAAAAGAACAAACTCTGGTTGGCTTCATTGTAATTTTGTTTTGTTTAAGGAGCAGTTCCTAAACAAAATATTGAGAGTAATTAGTATCTAATTGTGACATCCTAGTACTCAGAAAGTATTGAAACTGATCCACAGCTATAAAACTACCGTAACTAGAATGGCAGAGATCTCTTCACTCTTACTGCAGGCTGAGATGAGCACTTCTCCCTGGGGTCTTTGCCGTGGTGGGGAAGGCAGGTAGGTCCCTTCTTTGGGTCACTCTTTTGCTAAGGTGACAAATAACTCTGCTCAGCCCACTGGCTGCTGCTGCCAGCACTGCTGGAGGGGCCCTGATGGTCTGAGGAGGTGTCCTGCAGTAAACAGGAAGGGTGTGGCAACTTATATTTTTATTGTTGTATTTCAAGATGAAGAGGAATATCAGGTTTCTGATATCAGGATAGGTGTTGCCACATGTGCCACAGATAGTTTGCTGGCTCACTGAGTTAGAAAGGAGGTAGGCTATCTTTCTTTCAAAAGATTTAGAAAAAAGAAAAGTAGGCGTATTTAACAGATGAGCTGAATTCTGGAAGAAGTCTTTAAGTAATTAAAAAAATATATTTACTTATTTTGTATTTCTAGAAAATTACTTTCTCTTTTGTTAATTCAGAGAACTCTTTCTAATTCTCATGACTGAGAAAATTTGTTATAATGCCTGATTTTCAAGATTTTTTGAAAAGACTTGTATTTGTGTATATGTCTGTATATAACATAAACATTTAAAACCTGCTTCAATGGTGTGAAATAATCTTTTTGTTAGTGATTCTTTCATACAATAGTCTCCTGCTGAAGACAATAGAAATTCTGTGCACAGACCCACTGGGGGCCTGGGCTGCAGTGGCCTCAAGGAAAAATCCTAAATTCTTTCAAGATTACGTGTTTTGACTATAATGTTTCAGTGTTGTCTTTGTAATTTAGCCATTCTTACAGGAAGTTAACAATGGGTTTTCTGCTTGGATCTCTATAATGATTTCTGCAAAGCTCAGTGAATTTGCTTTCCTATGTGGTTGTGTCCCATGTGGGATTTTTAATTTTGCCCCAAGCTCAGCCTAAATTACTTCATTTAAATGCATTTCACATCAAAGTCACAGCAAACACAAATGTTTTCCTTGGTTTTTAATGACATTACAAAACTGGCAAAACATTATTTAACCCTGGACGAGGGTTCCCCCACCTAAGAATCTTATGGTTCCCCCCATAAGTAGAGATGCTACCAGTTACCTGAATTTGCAGAACCTGGTGGATAAAATAATGTTGTTTATGGAGATGGAAATGAGAAAAGATGGAGATTTTGGAGAAGAAATTCATCTGGGGAAAGCTTTAAGGCCTTCTTGAGGCACCTCCTGGTTTTCCAATCCCTTCTGCTGACAGAGGTCCTTTTGATGCACAGTAAATGATGCTTATCAATTGAAATGGAAATCCATCATTTACCTTAGGGGCTGGCAGTTATCAAATAGGCATCCATGATGAAAGACCTGCACTTCAAGGAGCTCATCTCCAGCAGCTTAGCTTGGAAGCATTGATGGTTTTGTCCCTGGAGCTAGAGAGCACCATGGGTGTTCCTGAGGGCACCCTGTCTCTGCTGTATTAACTGCAGTCCAACGTGTCCCTAAATTTTCTGCCTTTGCCAGCGTGGAATCAATTGCTCTTTCTGTCAGTGCAAATCCAGTGCTGTTTGAAGGGCGTCTGGAAGATTTGTGAGGCATTCTGATAATCACAAGGATAAATTGCTTTCCTTCTTAGCTGAGGAATCCTTTGATTATGCTGTTGGAGGCTTTGCATGGGTAGAGCTTTAGTTGGCTTCTCAGGACAGACAGCAGCAGCTGGGGCTTGGAGGAGAGAGGGGTGCCCTTTCTTCTCTGTCCATATCTAGGCAGTCACTGCTCTGGATAGGGAGTCACAGTAGGCAGTGAGGAAGTAGGTACCTACAATCAAACCAAGCTGGATTTAAAATGTGGGGTAGTAGACTGTAGGAAAACTCCTGAACCTGGCAGGTTTGTGTGCTGCCTTCCATACTGCATCGGGAGTAGGTTGTGAATGGAGCATTAGGAATGCAGAGCATGTGATCTGCGATCCTGGCATGCTGACTCTTCCCAGCAGGAAGGGGGGGGAAGCCTGGGGCTCACCTCTGCAATGCATTTCCTAAGGCAGCTCACTGAGCCTAAGTATGAACTGCTGTAGCCACAGCCCATGGCAGAATTCATTCCTATTTCCCTGCAATTCTTTCTAAAGGCATTATCTACTGAGCGTAGTTAGTTTCTCTCAGTAGGAGCCAGAGGTTTTTGTGTGTGACTTCTGCAGTCTCCTGAGGATAGAAAACATGGAAAATATTTTCTACTTTTTGCAGAGTTTCTTTCATTGTGCAATTGCTGGTGGGTAGCTCTCTTTCCAGTTTTTCTGCAGGTTGCTATCTGGGTAATCCCCCTCTGCCCTGTGGCACAGTGTTAGAGGACCACGGATGTGTCCCCACTGTATCCACCAGTGAGTGCCTTGCAGACAGCACCAGTGCAGCCAGCACAGGTGGCTGCTGTGCTGCTGCAGAGCATGTGTGGGAGGACAGCAGGGCTGGGGCATGAGGGGAGGATGTCACCTGGTCATAGCAGTGTTCATGTCTGGGTGTCAAAAGCTGTGCAGGCTTTTAAAAAAGTGCAGGCTCATTTAAAAAAAGACTTTCTATTTTTGCTTAGCTTCAGCATATATTTTACTAAGTCATAGCAATGTTATGGTCTAAATTAAGTCATCTGCTCACTTGGAAAACACTCTAGTATTGGTTTTACAATATCCTCAGTTTTCTTAGCTATGATTCTCCAGGGAAATCCCTGAGGAATCTCTGCAAGCCTAGTTGTGAAATCATGTGGGGTTTATTGATTTTCACAGGATAGATCTCTGATTTCCCATTATGCGAGGTATAAAACATCTTCACTGACCTGTGCTGTCAGGGATGTTAGTCAGCAGTGAGATAATACGCACTTATGGAAACTGATTTATTACTTAAAATTTTGAGAGCAGGAGGTGACTGTTTTTGTTGCTACGATATAAAACAGCCCATATCAAAATGTTTAGGACTCCTGTGCATTCTTTAGGGTATAAGATCTGGGCTTAGTGACTTTGGTCAGTAATTGCAGTGTGGTTCATATTTAGCCAAGGTGAATCAAATCACCTGTAATTGATGAAATAGGGATAGCACCATTTGTGACAGTTACAGCTTTAGTTTAGCAGGTTATTGTGCATGAAATTAGTTAGTAATTAATGGGTCTGTATGCAACGATATGCTACGATAACATCTGGTTTATATTTTTCTGCTTAGTATTCTTGGCTTTGTCCCAAAAGAAGATGCACCTTCTCTATGACAATCAGTTGGATTTTCTAGCTGCCAAGTCAGAGAGCAAACTCATTTCAGACCTTAAATTTCTGGCTGTGAATCAAAAGTAACTCAGCTGATTTCAAAGAGGCTATTTCATATATGTCTGCATATATATCTGATGGAAAGATTCATCCTATCATCCCATGTAAAGAGATCTGTCCATCTCCCCCTGTATTGTACCGTATGAACTCATCTTGGCAATGGAAGCTTTATCTGTTTCAATGCAGACTTAGGAAATGATGACTCCTGTGATTTTTTTGCAGTTATCTTTCTCTCTGACTTTCCCTCAGGCATTCAAGTATTATCTTTCTAGAGGAGACTTCAGCAGCAGACATTAGGAATGAGGAAAGAGTTGCATGATATGAGTCATTAAATAGCAATAAAGAAACAAAGTGATAAACTAGAGCTGTCTCAGAACAGGAACCACCTATTGTGAATTTTCAGGATTTTTGTTTGCCTATGCTAAATATCTGCTTCTCTATCGAAATGAAAAGCTGAAAAATGGGCTGGTGAATAGACATAGCACAATTTTGCAATTAGTAAAAGCTTTGGTCGTGTCACAGAAGCGACTCAAATGTCCCTATCTTATTCCTTCTATATTTTCATTTCATTTGTCTTAGGTTTCTTGCTTACCAAGATACGAATTGCATTTGGGAGGGGTGTAAGGGCTGTATTAGCAGTTTCTTTTGACTGCCATCTTTAACTCCTAGAGAAAAGAAAAGAAAACAAAACCCCTCTCAAGAGCTGTCTGTTGCAGGGAATTATTTCTGCTGCTTCCAGAAGGCTACGACATGGAGGGCAGAGCTGCATCCAGTCTCTGGTGGGGGCTGCTCAGAGACACTTGAGATGATGGCTGAGCTGTGTCCTGGAAGGGAAGAATATAGGTGGCTTATTTGCAAATGAACTTGAGGGGCAGATTAGGCAGCAGTTTGACAATGGCATCCTGTTTTGCCAAGCTGAGCTGCTGCTGCTGTGACAGGTGTGACACAGCCATGTGCTGTGGGCATGTGGCATGCATGTGGCAGCTCTCTGAGCTGCCTCGGCAGGGAACAGTCCTTACTGTACATCAACCCTCAGAATGTAAATATTTAAGGGGTTCTGTTGGAGACTAAAGCCCTTTCAAGGGCCTTCTGTTTATAATCATTCACAAAAGTCAATGTTTCCTATTATACAGAGAGCATGGGGTAGGTTCCTGTGCTTAAGCACTTCACTGAAGTAGTATGAAAAGTGCAAGGAACTGGTGAGCTCAGCTTGGTGCCCCTCACTGGGCTCTTGACCAGTTCAGCACAGCTTTTTGTTCCCATGGCAGGGAGCTCTGTGGGATCATCCCAGCCCACCCCTGGCCTCCTCCAGTTTGAAAAGGTTGGATGTCAGCCTCCCTGGAATGTGGTTGTGACATGTATCTCAGGTGTGTAGTTCCCATCTCAGGTGTGTAATTCATAGCTCAGGTGTGGAGCTCACCTGCTCTCAGCAAATCATATCCCTTTTTTTATTTTCAAGTGCTGAATGACACAGAATGCATCTACCTGCAGATTTTCACTGGCTGGACCACATTTTTTTTTAGAACACAAAGATTTAAAGGTATTTGGAAAATACTGGTTTTGCTAACTTTGCGGGCAAAACCAGATGATGGATTTGTAGCTGATTTGACAGAAATGTTGGTATCCTTTAGGACCTTGCTAGCACCTCCTCTGTGTAAGGATGATGTGGTTTCAGCACACTGTCACTCTTTGTTTGTCACCTTCTGGTTTAAGAAAATGATGCTACAAAACACCTTCTGCATGCCAGAGCTGCTTCTCATGGCACCTCTTACAATGAAATCATAGGGAACAGTGAGCTCATAGATGTCATACAAAAGTCATGCAGGGTTTTTCTTTTTTTTGTGATGACTTCATGTTGTTCCTTTTCTTTTCTCCTTTTTTGAAAGAAAGACCTTTTTGGTACCACAGTACAGGCACAGTTGCGGTGACCTTACTGTGTATCCCTGTGAATAATTCCAGCATCCCAGGCACTGCTGAAGTGAGCAGTGCAAACACACCTTCCAGCAGGCCCTGGGCCTCTGAGGTTTGCCCACACGGGTACAAAGTCTCCCATGCAGCAACTTTTGGATTTAGAGGCAGTTTCTTGTTCCCATAGACTGATGCCCATGGATGAGTCATGTCCCAGCAGGAGCCTTGCCCAGAGGTGTGGATTGATGCAGGATGAGTTAATGTCTTGTTGAATTGAGAATGTGTTGTCTTCTCCTGCCTTGTGTTGTATTTGACAGTTGTTTCTGGTCTGATATCAAGTTATAATCAGATAGTGTTTTTCCTCTCTTTAAACCCGTGTGGATGGATTATTGAAGGATACTGAATACTAAATTGATCTAATTGGGCTTTATTCAGATAGCAGTGTAAAAGTTCTTAAATGCACTATGAGCCTTGAGAGAAAACAAGAGGCAAAAAAAAATGTTCTGGGAAGCTGGCTAGCAATTTGGAAAGCTTACAGTAAAAGTATTAATAATAAAGGATGTTTGATACTTTTTGATATAATGAAATCTCATTTCTATAGTTAAGATTCTTCATGCAAGGTAATCACTTATGCTCTCCATTCCTATATACTGTACTGTCCAACACGAAAAGGAACAGTGCAACTAACTCAGCTGATTGTGAGGAACATCTTAAAATTAGGAGTGAATTTTTTCTTACTCTCTGAAGGATGAAAGATGTTAGTCATGCATAAACTAATTTTCTCCATATTTTTTTAACCACCTGCTGCCTGTGTGGTGTTTATACTGAGTGTGAGTGCTGTTGCAGTTGTAATAAAAACACGTAGGATCACAAAAATCCCTGTTGCGTCTCAGTGTCTGGGAGGCAGCTGAGTAAGAGGAAGTGGAAATTTTCTGATGGTATAGAAAGTGCTTTGCCCTTGAAACTAGCCAGGTCAGAGTGATGCAAATTCAGCACTGGCCTGGAGTTATGAGATATTGTGAATAAATAAGTAGTAGTTTATTCTCCTGTGATAGTAGTGTACAAGTGGTACAGATGCTCCCACCTTTATAAAGTTCTCTTTGCCTGCCCCACCCTTCATTCTGATTTCTTTATTTAGAATAGGCATATTTGTTTATGTAAAGAAACTTGATTGTTTAGGCGCAAAATTAAATACAAGATTTACAGAGCTAAGGATTCAAAGTTATGCACTGGTAAGGATGGGCTGCAAGTCCCTCTGTGTGTCATGCACAGGGGAGATGTTTGTTACAGCTGGATTTTTTCTGGAGTGAGAGGTGAGGGATTCAGCTTGTTGAGTTGGAGGTTCTCTGCCTCACTGGGGAGGGGTTGACTGCCACCAGGCTTTCATGACCCCAGTTTATATGAGGAATAAAAATGTTCCTTTGTTGTGTTAGGCTGTCATGTAAGTAAAGGCAGAATGACTGTTTCCAAATCCAGTATGTTCCAAACTGAGACTCTACCACATGGCTTGACTGGTGTTAGGGAGGTGTCTGCTACAAGAAGAGGGTTTGTATTTGGCCACCAAGTGGCACTCCAGACTCAGCAATCTAAGAGGGGAAGGGTTTATTTCTGCCATCGGGGTTCAGGGCTCTAAAATGCAATTATTTGCAAGCAAGTAGACACCATCGAATCAAATTGGATTGCTGAAGGTTAAATTACTATCTTCAGAAATGTTGTTATAATATCCATCTTGACATTTCATTATCCCAGTACAATATAAATATCAAATTTGATTAGCTGTCAAGCAACAAGAAAAAGAAACCAAAATATTTCCATCATTTTTACTCCAGAAAAATAGTAGGGGGAATCATTAAAAATAGTGGGTTGCCAAAGGCAGATTAAAGTTTAACAATACGCACTGAAAGTGGTATTTGGTTGGTAGCTAGAATATTTTTGTCCCCAGAAGGTGCCATTGTGAAGTGTTGGTATTGAAGACAGGTATTCAAGCTGCTTTATCCGTTGCTGGATATAACCTAGCTTGGTTTGGGCAGTGGTAGCTTTTTCATCCAGCTTTAGTGATGCTTCCAAGATTCATTTCAAGACTGAGATTTTGCTATGTCGAAGAACTAAAAGCTCCCAATAGTTTGACTAAGATTTGTTTTTAATTGTGCAGAATTTAAATAAAGCATCATGTTGACCTTCTTGGAAAAGCCATTTGTGGACAACTGTCTGTACCCATATTTCTAAATTAAGACATTATAGGTCAAGCAAACCTTTGGTGTGAATCAAATTTGAGTCAGACTAAATTTGAATATGGTGCTTTGTACTGGAATTTAGGCAGTGCAATATTTAAAACATTATTCAGTGTCATAACAAGTCATCCATCATACTCTGTGGATCTACAACTGTTTATAACAATTTTTATTACTGTGAACAGTTTCTAGTTCATGCTATAATTACTATTCAAACTACGTGACATCAACCTAATTCTCTCTTGTGAGATTAATGGGTAATTCTAGCCTACTGTTTTGCATATGTGACTGTGAAGGCAGCTGTTGGAACTTTAGAAATATTTCTGAATAAATGCATTGCTCAAGCTCTAGTTCCTAGTGAAGATATCTCTGCAGCTAAGAAAGAATTACAATTCCCTCTGGAGCTGTGTGTATATCACAGAGCATTGTTAAGTTTAACGACTGTGTTTGAAAAAGTGGAAAAAGTTGGTCCCATGCACTGCTGATTGTTTCCTTGTTTGACATGGTGTCTGGTAGTGATCACAACAGCCCCAGGAAGGATAAATGACTGTGGGTGCAGTGACATTGTGTGGCTACAGATTGGCATTGGGGACAGACATCATCCAGCTTTCTATAAACAGTCTTTAAAATGTCAGCTTCCTGTGATGGGAGGCCATGTCAGAGCAGGACTGAAATTTCAGACTTTCAGCTTTCTTACATTTGGTTTTTTGTTTTTTCTTTTGCCTGCAAATGTCAGTTGTATTTTCTGTTGACTTGATATTTTCAGAAATCTTTGATGCTTTTTAAGTTACATAAGTTCACCTCGCACGTGACTGTGTCTGTATATGGATACAACCTTCCTGCTAGGCAGTGGCTAAGAATAACTTGGAGCAGAATCAAATCCCTCAGATACACGTCCATATAATTCCTTGGTATTTAAGTCATGAACCAGAGCCCAGGCTTTGCTGTTGCTTCAAGTTATTTTACTGGCTGGCTTATCTTGGTTATGATAGATCTAACAAGACCATATCACAGGACTCAAAGTTTTTGGAAAGGTATTACTCCTGCTGTTGCTGAGAGGGGGTTTTGTTTCCCTCTGTCATTTGCTAGCAGGAATGTGTGTTTTACCTCATGAGAGGTACCAGGGCCCCCAGCTCTGCCCTTGGTTTTCTTCTGACCAGCTTTTATTCTGTGTCTTGTTCAAGGGTGTCAGAATTCTGTTCTCCTTTAGGCTGTTCCTGTTTTGCATTAAGTCACTCGGAGGGAGCAGGGAAGACCAGTGCTGTGTGCTCTGCTGCCAAATTGCCCAGTAAATTCACATGGGCTGTCACTGGGAGCACTGGGAGCCCCAAAGTCAGTTCTGCTGTGTGATCTTGCTGAATTCCTGTTCTCTGTTGCTTTGCTGTTTAAGAGTTGGACACCAGTCTATCTTCTTTAGTTAAAAAATCCCCACCAGAAACCCCACTATTTTCTTAGTAATTCAAGCTGATTGATTATCTGTTGGAAAAGAAAAGACCTATGGCTCTTTCAACCGGGAATTCACTCTGATTTCAGAATACAAGGTGTTAGATGTTTGGCAGTGCTGTGCATGTGATAATGTCCTTCAGGACTGATTAGGGCCTTGTTCATCTGAGAATCCTCTGCTGAGAAGTGCATATGTAAGTGGAGGAAACTGTGATTCCAAGAGTTTGCATTCCTTATCAGGTTAGGTAGTGATAAAGGAGAATGACTGGTGTACCTAAGTCAAGGTCTTTGTGCGTTATGAAAGCTGCTCCATGTGTCTTTAGCCATTTATATGGAAGGATTTGTGTTAGTCTTTTGTTGATTCTTTCAGCATTTTTCCAGGCCTTAGATGATTGTGCCATTTGGCAAAGTCCAGAGCTTTATCTCCTTTTCCACACTTGCTGAACACCGTTGGATAAAAAAATTCTCTTCTGTGGTTTTACAGTGTGTGCTTACTTAATTTTCCTTTCAAAAAAAAAAAAAGTAGGTGCCTGAAGGTGGCGTCTTAGTCGCTGGAATTGGAGAAAAACGCAAGCAAGATGAAGCCTGCTCTTGCCATTGCATCCTTGATTTAATTAGATTTTGGTTATACCTGACAAAGTGTTGTGTAAGAGTTTTAAGTGTTAGCTGGAAAGTGTGAAGGACATTATGTCTCCTTTGCCTAAAGCATAAAAGGTTTTCCTTTCAACAAGAAACTCCAGAGCAGTTTGGACTCTACATCAAAGAGCAATGTTCGGTTTCATGATGTTTTCCAGACAGTTCTTAATACAAGTCCAAACCCAATCTACAAGTAGTAGCCAAAGTGATTTTTGCCTTCTCTTAAGTTTGCTCTAGCTAAACCTAGCTGTGCTAGTCATGTATTTTTCCAAAGGGCAACAGCCTGATATAATGGAGAGTAGATTTTGCTTTGGCCTCTTGGAACACCTCCAAGAGAGCACAGGTGACAGTTCTGCTGGGATCTCACAGCTTCTCTGTTTTTATTAGCCTTTCTGGCTGGTATCCTCTACGGTATGACCCACCCTTGAGATGCACTTTTTGGACCACTTCATGGAATTTCTTCTATTCACCTTCTAAAATTTCATTCCAGTATCTTAAATTAAAAATGTCTGGGTAAACCTTACAGTGCTCATTCTAGTCATTGGTTCATGATCGCATGAACTACATTTGACTGACTGTAAGGAGCACAGAGTATCTTTCTGGATTATCCAGGGACATCCATGCACTTCCCTGTGATGGGTGTGGTCTGGTTTGCAATCTGCCCTCGGAACAGCTGCATATCCCTCAAGAGCTTTCTCTGGGTTGTGTTGTGGCTCTTTCTCTGCTCCACACATTTCCAGTCTTCCCTAGATAAAGTTCCCACTTGCTGCAGTTTCCATAGGTTTCACACTCAGCCTGGGCTGTGTCCCAAGCAGGTGCTGCTCACACCTACTTCCCTCACCTGGCCAGTGCAGGCAGTGCTGGGGGAGGTGAGAGGGGACACTTGTCCATTGCCAGGATTGCACATTTTTGGGAGCAAAGGATGGAAGCAGAGCAAATGGCAGGCAGGAAAGAAAGCAGATGCAAGAAGGTAGTGGAGTTATCTTGCCTCATATGTGCCTGTTCTCTGTATTTGTTTATTCTTGGGTGTTTATGTACCCAGAACCTGCTCTGCCAAGAGTCTGGGTGTGGAGGTGGTGCAAGGCCTGTTCCCCCTGTCTGTTTCTGTGCTGGGACACCTCTCTAATGGCACTGTGCTGTGAATAAGGCATGTCCCAAGTACTGCAATCACTGGAAAGCTGTGTGTCATTTTGCAGGAATAGCACTCTGAGCGTGGCTGCTGGAGCCCAATTCCCGCTCTGTTAATTGCACTGCTCCCTCATAAATTGCCCTTGCAGCTTCCCTCAGTAATGCTATTCATCACCTCCTCTTTTAAACTCTGAATTTGGCATATACAGGGCTGTGTAGGCAGCTGCTGGTTATATTTTAATGATACAGCTTGCTAAATGCTTCTTTAAGGAGAAAAGTGTTATAAATAATTCAATAGAGTTATTTTGTAGTACATATATATGTCTGTCATAGCCTGTTAGAATAGCATAGTGTCACTTTAAGCATGCAGATAGGAAGCTGTCTGTTTGCACTGCTGAACAATTTGGGACCACAGGAACCTAAGGCTGTGACAGGCATTACGATATGATGCATTAATGCCATTTCTGGGTGTTACCAGTTCATCCCCAGAGGGGCTGTGCTGCAGTTGCATGATCTTGCTGCCATGGGAGGGGCTGCCTTGTTTTTGCTGTAGTTGATTTTAATGTGGAGATTTTTATAATCTCTCTGGTGCTTTTGTGAGAAGGCTGTTGTTTTATAACTGCTTTTTAAAAATCAAATATCTGACCTTGCTAATGATAAAACATGAAGAAAAATTATTGTCTGCCACAGTACTTGCTTTTTCAAGAGGGGACTAACCTTTATTTCAGCTTTTTCTTCTCAGAAAACAAGAGCTAAACAAGATCCTATAAAGAAACATTATGTGCTGGTTGCCCTTGCCTGGAGTAAGAAACAGTGCAGGGTTTTTTTGTTGTTGTTGTGGGGCTTTTTTCCCCCCATGAATTTGTTGTACATGCAGTATGCTTTCTTGTAAATAAAATTTCTTCCCAGGAATAGCTATGTTGCTCTCTTCAGATTTGATTTTTGCATACATGGCTTAAACTTCAATGCTGCTTGTGGGTTTGCACTGTAATTAAAGGATCTTCTGCTTGGTTTCGGCCCAACAAGAGATACCAATTTGTTTTGATAAGGAGGCAGCAGAGAAAAAGAGTGGAAGGCTAGAGGCAGATAATAGGAAACAAATAATATAGTGTGTGCTTGTGCTGTATCTGTTTTTTCAACATAAAGTCAATTCTTTCTTACCCAAAATACTGTTTGCTCTCTATTGTGCTGTCATATTTAAGATCATGCATAACTAACCTAAAATGTATGCAATTTTCTATTTAAAACCATTTAACCAAAATAATAACAGCTTTGGTAGGAAGTGAGAGTGTTAGAAGAGGCTTAGCAAACGCTCTAATCCTTGTGTAAAAGTACAGCTGTGTCTCATACCAGTGCTGGATCAGGCTCCTTGGGAGCCAGGAGCACTTTGCCTCTGCTTGCTTTGGGCTACATGGGGAAAGCTACAGAACTTTAAAGGATGAGTAGTTCTTTATTTGTTAATGCACACACCAATTTCTCTTGCCAAATTTCTACCTGCATTTTCAGATACTGAGAGAATGGTCAGCTTTTCTTAAGATGTTTGACACGCGTTGCTGTCCATGCTCCTTTGAAAAATCTCTCTGTCAATATCTCAAAGCAAAGGGGGAAAGCACTCAAAACCCATGGGCTTTCTTGAAATGCCTGGAAATATTTGGCTCCTGTTCTCTGGGGAGCATGTTACTCCTGTCCTGGCCACTGCTTTGTCAGTTTGGATATTGCTTCTTTATTCTTCTTCTGTATTCTTCCTTTCTGTCTGATCCTGGAAGGTGCTGGAGAACGTATTATGCACTAGTTGTACTCTTAGTTTGGTGTGATCAAGAACTATTAAACTCTTAAGAGATTTGCTTATTTTATTAAATTTAAAAACTATATGAAAAATGTAACTCTAGGATGATAAATGAGGCAGCTTTTGCTTGTTACAGAGCTGTGAAATACCTTGTTAATGGAAAATGTTGGAATAATTGTTTATATAGAAAACAATCATAAGAATTCTGAGATTTTTACCATCTCTATATTGCAGTCATAGCCATATGTTGATTTTTGGGCAGTGAGACCTCCTTGAGCCTATTTTGCTACAGAGTGGCTAGAGTGTGCTTCATATGATGCATTTTGCTTCAAGAGAATGTCATAGGCATCCTGTGCTGTTAATTTCTTTAGGAAGTTGTATTCTACTGTCATGCTGAAGAGCCATTTTAGGGTCAGTGTTGCTTTATCCAGAACTGGCCTTCTGTCCCTGTCAAGCAGCAGCTGGGGTAAAGGTGTCTGAGTGTCAGTGGGAAAGCCCCTGCTGGGCTCTCTGCTCCCTACACCTCGGCCATAGCCCTGTGACTGCTGGACTGCAAACTAGAAGGTAGAAAATAGAATTATTATGCTTTTAGCTGCTGGTATTCATTACTGCATAAAGATGGTAAATGTGAAGAAAAACGGTGAAGGATTTCTTTATTTTCATAAGTAGTTTCTTTTTTCCTTAGAGCTCTAAAATTTGCACCAGTTTGGAGTGCAAATCAAACTGATCAACAGCAGGGCTACTCACTATAGATTTTTGTCTTTGCAAAGTCAACTTCAGGGCTAGTGGAAACTATGAAAATGAATTTTCTGCCCTTTGTAAAAGCCACGACCTCTGCAATACAGAGAGATGAACTGTGGATATGAAAGGAGCTCCTAGGAGCTTGCTGTAAAACTGGTGTGAATAGTGATCAGTCTGACCTGCAGCCGTCTGAATGGTACTGGGGGCAAGCTGCTGCAATAGATGACATAAATTGCAGCACTGATAACTAGAGCTGTCCCCAGAGAAGAGGACCTTTGCCCCCATCCCCTTCTTTCCTCCAGACAGTACTTCACTTTGGAGTGCTGCTTTCCAGGCCCTCCCATCCTGCATTTAGTGTTTCCTTTCATCTTGGCTGAATTTAGCACTGCAGAAATCTCCGTGTCTCTGTTTTTGTTGCAGGTGCTTAAGGGTTGTATTTCTGGCTGCTTTGTAGGCTTGTCACCTTAGAGGGGAAATGCAGCAAGAGAATGGGTTGGAGGCAATGGAGCTTTTCTGGGAGAGGCTCTTGGGTGGTACTGTGATGAAATTAATCAGAAAGGAAGGAGGCTCCCTCTGTGACACTGTGAAAAGCCTCCTGATATAGAGAGAAATTCCCAGATGAGCCTCTCTGGAGCCCACAGAACCTGATGAATACCCAATTCACTCACAGGGCCTAAGGATCACTTTCAGGTCCTTCTGTGCTGGTTGGAAAAACACTATCTAAATGCAAAGTGACTATATTAAAGACACAGGCAAACACTAAATCCATTGTGGAAACAGGGCCTTGGAGGCACTTGTGAACCAGGGCTTTGGAAATTAATTAAAAACTGTATGGCACTATTGACTTTCATCATTAGAGTCTTTGGGATATATTTATTCCTTTAAAGTCTTGTTTTGTCTGCTAACATACTGTTGCATTGCTGAGTGGGAAATTTCTGGTTTAATTGTAATATAGTATCATAAACCTTAGAGGCAGTGAGGTTGTATTCTTTCTTGTCTGTGTAGAGCCTGTGTTGCTGTGGCCTGGATCCAGAATTTGATAACACAAACAAATGATAAATCAGGCATATTTATCATATATCAGGCATATCAGGACTCATTTAGCAATGAAAAGAGTTGTTTAACTGTATTTTCTTCTTCATAATGTGTTTAGTGCTTTTTATTAAGTTGAAATATGCAAGGTCTGTTTTTCATTGCTGCAGTGTAAGTGCTCCATCCCAGTGTAGGCACTGTGTTTCTTCTTCTCCAGCCTTCAAATAAGACTTTTCCTGGAGATGCTAAAACTTGTGAGAGCTGGAAAAATCTCAAAGAGTTTTGTTAAGTCATGGAACTCATTTCACATAATGATTCATGAAGGAGATGTAAAAGTAATGACAGAGTATTTTAATTGAGACTTTGCAGGATGTGGGTACAATTACATTTGTATGGGGTTGATATTTCTGTGCTCCCCTGTACTCTTCAGGGAATGTGTTTCATTTGCAGTGTGTGAATGATAGGAGAAGGAGCAAGTACTGCTATTTCTGGGAGTCTCTGTGGTTTGTTTTGTAATTTTTTTCTCTTTTTTGAATGTTACTGGTCTTATAGCACTTGGGGGAGGAAGAATTGAAATAATTTTGAGCATTACTTCTGCTCTTCCTGAGATGTAGACCTGACACTTCCTTTGATATACAATCCAAATTTGTAGTCATCTTCAGTGATTCCAGAAGTTGGCTCCCTTCCCTTTTGTTCTTAATTTCAGGTGTTGTCAAGTTGTGCCAGGAATCAAGTGCAGTTGAGATTTTTGGTCTCCAGAACTGAATGTCACAGTAACAGAGGTTTTGTTCAATTTTATTACTTGGCATCTTCTTTTGAAGGGAAGAACTAAAGGAGAAACACAAGGATTTCCTGGGGAATGCACAAAGAAGGGAACCTTGAGGACAGATCTCTTGACCATAAAAGACAGTGAAAAAGATGCATTCTGTGTGGCTTTCTGGGAGTGCTCCAGTGCCCAGTCTTGGGGAGTATGTAAAATACATGTGCCTCAGTGGAAAAGGTGGGTGAAGTATGTAACTGTTCCTATACTCCCTCTTTGCGTGCTCCATGAGGTACAACCAAAATTTTTGTAGGACTGGTGCCAAAGTGAATTTTCTGTGGATTGGAAAGGAAGGGGAAACAAAGTAAAAGTGAACAGTCTGCTCCCCTCTGTGTCCATGGGCTCCTTCCCTCTTCTATGAGACAACAGCTGTGAGGAGCCCAGGACTAAAAAGCTTTCTGAAACATGATGCAGTGCTTAATCAGATTTCCATGTTTGGTTTCAACCTCAAGTGAATGAAGAATGTGTAGTGAAAAAGGTTTGTGTGTACTTTGAACAGAAACATGGAGGTAGGTGTCTGTTTGCAGGGAGATAGTGCTCATGCAAACTTATGGCACATTCTCCTGGCAGAAGGGATGTTCTCAGTGAGAAGGTTTTGAGGTAGCAGAGAAAAGGTTTTGGAAGGACTTTGTGTGAAGGAAATTTCAAAAAATTGCAGTAGTGGCTACAGAGTGGGTTGGTTTTCTCACTTTCCTGGCTGCTTCCACCTCTCTCCTTGCCTGTGAACACTCCTGAAGGACAGTGGGAAATGAACTGGCTTATCCAAGTATTAATTTCAACCCAGTGGTAACTGAGTACAGAGAAAGGGAGATACATGAGGCAATGAAAGGAGACAAAGGGGGGAAAGTGATCTAAAGTGATCTTTATGATAGCAACATAAAGAAAATATTTGGGAATAAAAATAATCATTGACTTGTACAATGGGGTGTCCAGCAGCCCTGCTGAGGTTGTGTGTGATGGATGTAGTTCATTCAGTTATGTCTTGCACGACAACATTTTTAAATTGCTGCTGGAATGAAATTGATTTCTTGAGTTTTAAATAGTGCAGCGTAAATCTTCCACTCACACCAGGACCAAAGAGTCTCTGACTGCAAGCTCACTGCAGTTTGCCAGTTCCACTTGATTTCATTTCAGATTCATCCCCGCAAGCCAAACCACAAAAAGAGCTTCCTGCCCAGTGGAGAATAAAATGCAAGAGGCAATCCTTTTGTTGCTAACGGGAGGCTGCAGGGAGCAGAGCTGGCTCTGGCTGAGGTTGTGTTTGGGTTTGGTTAACTATTTTGCCAGTGAGGCAGAGACTCCTGGTCACTGGATATGTTAGATGCTCTTAGGGCAGTAGTTTAATACCTGGGGTAGTTTATAAAGAGACTTGCTGAGCAGCAGCCTGATGTAATGAAAGGTGAAAGCTTGGATCGTTGTGTTTCTCAGGAGTGTTTTCCAGAAGGAGAGTTTGGCTTGCTGCCTTATTTACCCCACACTGGCTGTTTGGCTGTGGACTCAGTGGGCTTTTTCTTGTTGGCTTTTTTTCCTCTCAGAGCCTATAAATTAAGCCATCAAGGGTAAATTTTTTCTCTTCCAGTACATTTATTTACTACATCTTAAACTTGCCAAATATTGATGTGTTTTTCCATGTCCTCCTCAAGCAGTGTGGGCTAGTGTTGGTGATGGGGCTGATCACAAAGGGTAAGGAGGGTTCCACTCCTGTAGGCATTCTGCCTAGGTTTTTGTCTTCTGCTCCCCTGCCCAACTGCCATCACTGGGAGGCCTGGCAGAGCTCTGCTCTTGGAGATGAGAAGCTTTTTTGGCTATGAAGAGGGGCTCTGAGATGTCTGTGTGCTTTTGGGTATCTTAGAGCTGGGACAGGATCTCTGAGAGGTGCCCTGCACTTTCATGCCAATCATCTGCAGTCCCTGGAATGTTTGTCCTGCATAGTGTTTGAGAAGTGAGAAGTCTTCATGGGTGAGCTCTGCCCTCAGAAAAGCCCCATTCTCGAGATGGTGCCCTGGACTGGATGTTGGGACACCCACCCTGGATCACAGTAACTCACCTGCTCTACCTGCTGCCATGTTAAAGGGCTTTCCTAGGAAACCTCGGAAGCAGCAGCACTGAAATTGATATTATGGTTTTTCTTTCAACTGGGGAAGAGCATTTTTCAAGAAAAAGTATTTTCACAGTGCTCCAGCACTTCCTTCTCTTTCACATGCTACAGCTACCAAGAAGCATGGAGGCTGTAAAACCTGAAAGAACAATGATGGGCTAAAAGTAATGAGAGCTCTTCTGTCCTTCAAAGGCATTTAGTTGGGGAATTATATCCAAAGTGACTATTCTGTGCTATCACTTTATGCCTTACTTGTGTGGTGACCCCTTCCTGGGGGGCAGCTAAGGCAGGACCTGCTGCATGGTCACAGCTGAGAAACACATGGGAAAATAAAGGCACCTGCAAAGGGTTGCTGTGAGCGTGGCTGTGGGGACAGATGGACAACTGGAGCAGCTGCTGCCCAGCAGTTGTTTTTCCTTAGGAGTTCTGAAGATGTAAAGGGGCAAATGCATTTCTTGCTGGGCTTGTTTATTATTTTTGTTTTCAAGGGGGAATTGTAGCATTGTTTTAAGACTTAAGTTCAGCTTTGGTCCCACAAAAGGAGTCAGATGCTGGCTGTTGACTTAACTGCTGAAGAGGTGCTGATGCTTCCAGCTTTTTCTACAGCCATCCTTTGATTCCTTGGAATAAATCAGACATTAACTACTGATGTCTTTTTTTCCCCCTCCTAATCCAGTGGGCAGCCCTCAGAGTTGATGGTTATTTTCCATTAAATAGTTGCCTAGCTCAGTCTGTTCTCCCTCTGAATTTTGTCTCAAAAATAAAACAGTTCTTCACATATTTCTGTTAGCCACATTACTGCATTTACTGTGTATTTCTGTGTGCTGAAGAGCCCTGCCTTGCCCACAAAGACCCTCGTGTTCATGTTGCTAGGCTTTGGCTGGACACAGGCGGTGTGGGTGAGGAAGCAGTGACAGGCAGAGGGAAACTGTGCAGCCTTTTTACTTGACTGAGTTATTTTTTGGGTCTTAAGCAAACGTTGCTTGAATGCAGTTCATGGTATTTGCTCAGTGATCCAGTGGAATGTCTGGGATATTTTTGTTTTTCCTTCAGAGCCAAAAAGCAGCTTTTGGCTCTAAATCCCAAGCTGCCAGCCTGAGGCTGAGTCACTGTGCTTTAGGGTGAGGAGAGCTGAGCTGGTGTGGTGAGATGGGTACCCTGTCCAGCACAGAGCACTCCCGCTGTGCCTGGAGCTGGATGTTTTAATTAAAGATGTTGAAAATTACTCTACAGCTAAATCTGCTTTTATTGACATGAAAGCTATGCCAGGACTTACCAAGCTGTTGGGCAGCATGCTGCAGGCCTGTCCCACTTGTATCCCAGCTCCACTGGGAGTAAAAGGAAAACTAGTTTCAGCCATCAAATCTGTGACTCTTTGGTGAGCCCTGATTCTCCTGATTCACCTCAGCTTGGAGGTGCCACTGGGAGCCTTGTGCACTCTGTCATTGCAGTGAAGTTGAGCACAGGTTTCCTGAGTAACAATTTCTTGCAGAGGTCTCCAGACCTTGTTATGATGTGGAGACGAAGCTTCCTGTGTCCTGGCCTCAACAATATGTGCCTGGAGTCTAGGTGAAGCTTGAGCTTTCTCATCCTGCATCTGATTTTGTGCTGCAAACCCAGGGAGCATCTCCATGTATGTGTTCTTGCAGCAATTTTAAACAAGACGTGCATATGTCCTCCTAAAGCTGCTTTTGGCTGCTCTTCTTCAAATCTCCTCTGCATTCTTCTTTAAAACTTCTGCAAGTTTACCTGATCTTTAGGCTGGTTGTTCTTGCTTGGCTGGGACAAACTGACGAATTTCAGCCATTGGAACAGGTTTTCCAGGGAGGTGATGGAGTTGCCATCCCTGGAGGTGTTTAAGAGGCATCTGGATCTGGTGCTGGGTGATGTGGTTCAGTGGTGTAGGGGTTGTAGTGGTGGTGCTGAGTGGATGGTTGGGCTGTATGATCTTGAAGGTCCCTTCCAGTCCTTATGTTTCCATGATTCTGTGATTGTTTACTTGCTGACTGGAGGGTCTCTACCTGTGCATCTTAACACAGACCCTTACAGTCACTTTTTTCCTTGCCACGTATCCTCAAGGTGCCACAGGAGCAATTCTGTTTTTAGGAAGAAAATGTCTCATTACCTCTGTTTGTCTCACATTTAACTGAGAAATATCTTACTGTCTTGATCAAACATAATCAGTTGCAACTAGACCAAATTTGAGGCTAAAGGAATGTTTATTTTAAAACACTGATCAACAAAAGAGACAGTCATCTACTACTAAGATTTGCCCAAGTTCCTCTAGAGCATCCTTTGGTGACTGCAAATTTGCAGAGTAAATACCTGGCTGGCTCAAGGTCAGTGCTCATTTTTAATTTTTTTTTTTTCATTTTCTGTGTTGATTTTGCTGACAAAGACCCTTCTTATCTCATATGGAGGAAATACTTATATTAAATAAATAACCAAGGAGTTAATTTTACATATGATCTTTTGACCATAGTATTGAAGAGTCAAAGAGCCCAGAGTCCTGTGAGGTATGTGAGTCCTGTGAGTTCCTGTGCCAAGCTCCTGTGCCAAGAGAGCATCTGTCCTCCTGTAATGCAGTAATTATGGGTCTTTACAGCTTGGATCTTCTTTCTTGGAGGACTGATAGTCTATGGACTGGGGATAGGGAACAGAAGGAGAAAAAGTCATTTGACTGCCTAAACTTTAGGTGCCCGAGTGAGGCTTGTGAGATAGGAGCAGTATGGACACATGATCCATTGGGGAGTCAGATCTGAGATCAGATCAACATATGCAGGAGCTGAGCTGCTCTTTATCTCCTGTGAATTGCAAGTGAACAATGTGACATAAATGATGAAAGAGTTGGTTATGGAAAAGAGAAACCCCTTATTACTTCTGACAAATCATACTGTGCTAGAAGTGTAAATGTCTGTGGCAGCTGCTCTATTGGTCTTTTCAAAGTTGGTAAGCTTTTGAACGTAGTTATTAAAAGACATTTTCACTGTACATTGTTGGACTGAAGGGGCTGAAAACAGCAGTGTCAAAATACTCAGATATTTCTGTGTTTCCAGGAGAGTGCATGAAAAATGACATCTATTATTCTTCATGTCCTTTGACATGAGATGTCTCTATGTGTCACATGGGTGTAGCTGCATTACAAGAGGGCAAAGGCACAACATTTTTCAGTTGAGGACAGTTTTGTCAGATACTGACACTGGTGTTGGCAAATCTCTAGGGTGAAATCAGGAGCTCTTCAGAACATCTTGGCTTTTACAAAAGGTTTGAATGCTTGCAAGCATAGAAGTGCTGAAGCCTCAAGTGTATTTTATGTCATGGTTGGTGACAGTGGCTTGCCAGAGGATGAAATTTGCCATAGAAAGGCTGGAAAGAATGTGGATGATATTTAACATGCACAAGAAATTTTTGTGAGTTTTACGTATCTTCCAGAAATTTGTGGGACAGATGGAATACACAAACCAAAGGACTAAAAGGGCCATAAAGAAATATACTCTTATCCCTGGTAGAAGATATGATAGGAAATGCCTTCACTGCTTAAGGTTAACACAGTGGCATTGAGCTGAATTTGCATTCCTTTTCTCACTTAAAAGACAGTGGCCAAACCAAGTAAAAGCTGTAAAAGCTTGGTCATAATTTGCTTGTTACAACCAACCTGCAGCTACTCTGCCTTGCACTGAGGCTAGTATCATAGAATCATGGAATCATTAAGATTGGAAAAGACCTCCAAGATCATCAAATCCAACCTTTGAACAAACACCACCTTGTCAACTAAACCATGGCATTATGTGCCATGACCAGCTGTTTCTTGAAAACTTCCAGGGATGGTGACTCCAACACTTCCTCAAGCAGCTCATTCCAGTGCTAACAGCCCTAGAGGGGAGGGAATAAAGCTCCTGGCCTCGCTGTGTAGAGGATGACCCTTGCTATAGGACATGCCACACTTGTACAAATAAGTAATTTTCTTGGACCGATGTTTGCTTCCAAGTGACTTCCAGAGATTTAGAGGAAGAAAAAGCATTATTCAGTCCTGGCGAACTTTTGCTGGTGGTCAGAGCTGTATTGTCACAGATATGGTTTTCAGCCTGCACTGTGGCTTTTTTTGTCTTTGTCAATGATCACTCTCTGGTCAGTAAAGCTGTTCAGGCACTTCAGTGCACTTCAAGCACTTTTTTTTGCACATTGCTTTTGTAGGTGCAATGGTAACTGTAACAACATCACTACTGCTGCTGCTACTAATGTCTTTCTTTGCCCTTCACATCTGGTTCTTATGAGTATTAAAGGTGAAATTCTGTTTTGTTTTGGGGTCTTTTTTTATAGTACCTGCTGACTTCACACTGATGAGATATCAATGATTTTAATGGGAAAGACCACCAATGAGAATTTTTGCCTCAAAATAGCTTTCTTTTCCATCTGATAATGATAGGAATGATCTGTTCTTTAATCTTTGGTTGACAGACTTGGAAATTGAAAAGGAAGACGCTTGTACTGTAATAGCTTCAGTGTAATGGTGTGGTCAGTGGTTTCTGAGCAATTAAACAAAGGTGTGTATGCTGTGAGATGGGTCGAGGGAGGAGGCAAAATGCAGGGAGCACTGTTTGAGGAATAACCTTGTAACTCTGAGCTCAGGAGAAGTATCTTTTTTGTAGGTCAAGGAGCGGAGGTATCTCGCCAGCCCCTGTATCGCTGTTTTGTTTCAGCAGGGGACCATGCTGTGACGAAATGTTAGACATTTGTCTTCACCAAGAGCTTCAGTGATGGTACTCTTGTCAGATGCTTGTATCTCAACTAGGAAGAAAAAAGATCATTCATTTAAAAAACCAAAAAAGTAACAGATGTAGATGTTTCTATATAAGACATAGTGCAGGAGAAACTCTAAAGCTGAGGCTTTGTTTATTCTTTCCTGTGAACTCCTTATTGTAATGTCTAAGCACCTTATAAATATTTATGGATGTGTCCTCAAAGGAAAATGAAATTTATATAATGGAGGTTCAAAGTGACATTAAAAGAAGCAACTTCCCAAAGGTTCCTACACAGTTATACCGTGACAGAACTGGGACAGTAAATCAGACCAGTACATCCCATTTTGGTAAACAAGCCAAGAGTTTCACCCTTATTATTAGTTACTTTTGTATTGGCTGCTTGCAGAGTAATTCACTGCTTCTTTTTTCTTAAAATACAACTACTTTATTTTAGGGAAATCCATTATTTTTTGTAACTTCACTCTTAAGCAGGCCACACATGGATTGATGGCCAACAGAGGGTTGCAGTTAGCTGCTGCAGAGGAACAGAGGAGAACGTTAAATTCAGTTTATGCTGCTGTGTAACAGCTTACTCTGATCTTGCTCCTTTTGGCTGCTGAAGGTGTCCAAGCATCACTTGGGAGTTGCCCATGCTCAGAAGCTGAGGCTGTGGCTGGGGTGAATTTGCAGCACAGAGCTCAGCAGTGCTGACTGGGATGGAGTTGCCTTTCCTTTCCTCCCCTCTCCTCATCCTCGTGCTGCTGCTCAGGGCAAGTAGCAGCTTCCCCTTTAGGACAAGCCAGTAGTGAAACAGTTCCCTGCATCCCCTCTTGTTCACTCAGGAGAGGTGCTGATTCCTGTGGTCTCCAGGTGACACTGGGCTTCTCCAACAGCAGCTGCGGGGACAAAATGTTGCAGTGGTGGCAGCCCTCTCCTGTGGCCAGGGATTCCAAGCTGTATTTGGGCAGTGAGAAGGGCCATGAGCAAGAGGCCATTTCGCTGCTCCTGGGGGTTTAAAGTCTTTGTGCAAATCTGTTTGAAGTTAGTGAAGGACTTCTGATGCTGCAATGGGCTTTGAATTTGACCCCAAATGTCAGGTTACAGTGTTTGTCTTTTGTTAGCTGGCTTGTGAGTATGAAACAGGGCTGAATGAACCTTTGGAGAATATATTGAATGTGCAAATCTGCACAATGGTCTTGCTCTGTTCAAAGCAATCTGACTTTGGATATATGTTGAAATAGCCCCCAGTATGCTGCAGACACATCCTCTTTGGTCCTGTATGTGCTGTTTGTATGTGTTTAGTTGGCACTGTGAATTCTGAGGTTTTCTTTTAAGTTTGTCTACAGTACTTAAGGGAACTCAACTCTCATCACTAATAAAATAAGGCAAAACACCGGTAGGTCTTTCTTTGTTAACTGTTCTAGCTGTTGTGTTTCCCACTATTCCCAAAAAAAAAAAAAAAAAAAAAAAGCTTTATAAGATTCAACATTTCCCCAGTGCAAATCATGAATATTTATAGGCAAAGAATAAGACTTCCCATTTTGAAATGTCAGTGCTACGAAATTGCTTTTTTGGCAAGCATGATTAAGGCACACAGACTTCCAATAAAGTTTTGTAAGCTTTCTTTCCTTAATTATGGCTTAATTTAGGCCTCTGAGTTTAGCAAAACGTATGAAGCATGCAGCAAAATATTTTTCTAGTGGAAGATTTTGTTTGCATGGATTACAAATCCTGTATTTCTTGTGGTTATGATTTGCAAAATGTGCTTAAATGTGAAAATTCCATGTTTTTTCTTTACATTTCTTAACACATTTACAACATTAAAAAAACCTGTACTGTGTGTTTAATGCAGAACTTTGAAGAAATTAGTTTGGAAAGTGCATGTGATTACTTTTTTTCTCCAAATGCCTTGAGTAAAATGTAGAAGAGGTTTTAAGGCATCAAGCAAAGGGTAGAAGATTCTGTCTCAAGCAGTTACTGCTGCAAGAGATAAATGAGGAACAATTTTGTTTTCATAGAGTTGTTCTTAAATGCACCATCCTGACAGCAACAATAAATAGAATAATCTTCATAATCGCATTTATGTGGCATTGACCTGTCTTTCCTAGAGAAAATCCCTTTTCCCAGGTAAAATAATCTTCCATTCAGCTGTAAGTGGAAGGAAGCCTCATTAGTAGCTGCACAGATTTAAGGGAATGTTTCTGCACAGGCTTAATACAGAATTTTGATGTGGACCTCCTGGTGAATTTGATATTTTGTGAACAAATTACTGTAAAGGCACTAAAACCACCTTGCTTTCCTGTGATGATTGGCTAACAGGATATTTGCTCAAAAGGACTAGACAGGAAAGCAGAGAGATGATGTGATTTAACTTAGGTAGATTTATTACTAGATTTTTTAACAGCATATTTTCTTAAATTGATGTAATAAATATCTCAGCCCTGCTCAAAGGTAAAGTTTTGAGCAGCTTTGAGCTATTCCTGGCTTAATACTTAAGTAGAAGTAGCAGAAGTCGTGGAAAACCAGGATCATTTTGGAAAAGAAATATTCAAACAGTTTAAAATTCTCTGCTGTGATCATGCTTTTCTGACTCCCTGAAGCCTTGCATTATTGAACTGAGAATGTCTGTATCTCCCCAATACTAATGTTTGAAGTATTATACAAATTAATCATCTGAATAAAGTATGAAGAAAAAAATAGTGTTTTGCATCACAACTACCTGGGACCAGCTCCAATGGCACTTGCACTTGCTAAGATGAGCTTAGGGGTAGTCATGGGCTGTAAAGCTGGGCTTTCTAGGGGGGATGAAGAAAGTGGAATGCCTTGAAACTCAGACACTTGGGCATTTTTAGTCTCTGGGTTTGAATGGTGAAGTCAGCATCTGCAAAAGCAAATATTTGGAAAGCAATTTGAAAACTGTTTTACTGAAAATGATGCAGAAATCAGGGAGTTTGCAGGGGAAGGTGTGTGCTTTTATTTTCCCAGTGAAACTCCCTGGGATGGCAGAAGTCTGCTCTCTGTGTTTTCACCTATCTTTGCTCTTCTTTGCAGGTTACATATTTGGGTAAGGTTTCCACAACAGGGATGCAATTTTTGTCAGGCTGCACAGAAAAACCAGTCATTGAATTGTGGAAGAAGCACACGCTCACCAGGGAGGATGTTTACCCAGCTAATGCCCTTCTGGAAATTCGCCCTTTCCAAGTCTGGCTGCATCATCTGGACCTCAAAGGTGAGGCCACAGTGCACATGGATACCTTTCAGGTAGCACGTATTGCCTACTGCACTGCTGACCACAACGTCAGCCCAAACATCTTCGCTTGGGTCTATCGGGAGATCAACGATGACCTGTCCTACCAGATGGACTGCCACGCTGTGGAGTGTGAGAGCAAGCTGGAGGCCAAGAAGCTGGCCCATGCCATGATGGAGGCCTTTAAGAAGACTTTTCACAGCATGAAAAGCGATGGCCGGATCCACAGGAACAGCTCATCGGAGGAAGTGTCTCATGAGTTTGAATCTGATGATGGCTGACTGGACTCATTTGTGGTTCAACAAAGGCAGAAATGGCTTAGGGAATGAGAGCTGATAGATGAATAAGCAACAATTGAAACTGGGTAATGAAAGGACTGCCAAACACTTGTCTGACCAGCTTTTTAAATCAGAAGAGCAATTTGGTACCTCCAGATATGCATCATTAAAGTAATGACGTTGAAATTGCATTGAAATCTGCTGCTGTTGTAAAAGTGAGAAAAAATCTCCCTCCCCCACCTCTGTCACCCACTCATCACTGTCCCTTTCTCGTTGCTGTAGTTCAGGTGTATACCATGAAGTACAGTCATTCCTGTTTGTCTTCAAAGACTGGTCAGGCAATTTTGTTAGTTGCTTCTCTGGCATTCCTAGCTGTGGGCTGATGCTGATGCACAAGAGCAAGTAGGCCTGGAAAGCCCTAATGGTTCCCGAAGAATCTTTCCCCATGATACATCACACAAATCCTTTGACCGTACCTAGGCTAAGACAGCCATACATAGCCTTTTAGACTAATGGCCTGGCATTCTGCAGTTAATTCACATTTCACAGATAAAAAAATGAAAGATGCTTGTATGTACACATTATATCATATGCTATCCTTTATTTTATTCATTGTACCTATTTTCTTAATATACCTGCTGCCACATCTTTCACCCAACACCAGTAGTTGCAGTTTCAGACTACGTTCTGCAGGATACCAAAAAAGGGTGGGCAGAAATACTCCCTGGTGGCTGGGGGTTCAGCAAGTCAGCCCTGCTGTCTGTGCATTATCCCACCCTGATGTGCTCTGCAGAGGGGGGCCCCCTGGGAAGAGTTGAGGGACACTTGGGTGTGTTGGTGTTTAAACTGTGACTTCCAATCAACCTCAGGTCTGAGGAGATCCGAGCACAGTGGGCACAGCTCTGTGTCCCTGCTTTCCACACTGCTGGTCGAGTGACCCTGCTGAGATGGAGCTGGCATTGTCTCACCACACAGGGCTGCCTCACTGTAAAGATCAAAGGAAATGGTCCCTTAGGAGTCAGGTTGGAACATCTGTTCTGGTTGAGAACCTCGTGTTAAGATTCCCGTATCTTTCCTTGTTCACAGATATACAGTCATGCCTTTCTTAAATGCAGATGTTTAATAAAACTCAAATAAAGGAAAAACTTGTTTCACTTGATATTTTTTAAGGCTGAGAGCAGATCAATAGTTTGCAAGTAATGCTGCTCCTTTGTACAATTTTGTTTGTAATTATGGTCATGTTAGGGGCACTAGGGCACCTTACAGAAGCCTTAAAAGAAAGCTAATCCAAGCAGATAGCTCTGTGTCTGTGTTTTGTGTCTCTGTGTTTGTATGTGAGAGTGTATGTGTGAGTCCAGTGGTAAAGCATGTAGATTGAGCACGGAGATGTATTGAGGAGGGCCCACACCTCTTGAAAATATGCTTGTTGCTTTACAATGTATGTAAACTGTTCTCCAGCATAAATGCATTCATACTTTAATAAAAAAAAGTTTTGAGCTAAACCTTTTTAGTTTTAAGCTGTCTTTCCAATGTAAACTCTGTGGTTTTGTGTGAGTTCTCCGTTTATTTCATTTAGTGGAATGAAAATGTTAATTTATTTAATTTTAATTATTGCATCACTCTTCATGAGAATTGCTGTTAACATTTAAAAATTATTTTCTTTTCAATATTTAGGTTAATTATTGCTGTGAGGTTTTGTTTTGGTTTTGCAGGGGTTGTGTGTGTTGGTTGTTTTTTTGTTATTGATTGGTTAGTTGGTTTTGTTGGGTATTATTGGGTTTTTGTTTGGTCAGTTGGGGGTCGGGTTTTTTGGTGGTTTTTTGTTTGTTTGTTTGTTTTCTTTTGGTTTTCTTTTGTTTGTTTGTTTGGTTGGTTTTTTTTACTTTGTGGACTCTGGACATGATTTATAATTTTTGCTTAGCAAGAGGTGGCAGAGATATCCCGTCCCCCGAGCCTGACCAGTTGAAATGAGCTCTACTGAGTGGGAGCAGAATTGCCTTGCTTACAGAAATCACAGAGTGGTTCAGGTGGGGCATTTGATGGCAGGATGGGGAATACACCACCAGGCTGGCAGCTTCCAGTTTTTCTCTGAATCTTCGGACAAACAAGTGTTTCCAAATACAGGTCCAAAAAATGATTTCTCTTTTTCTTCCCACAGTGTGTACTTGGAAGCGGGGAGTTATGTATGGGCTAAATGCTGGTCGAAAAAAAAAAAATAAAAATTGAGTTCTGCTGTGTATATACTTGCCTTTTTGATCAAAGGCAGAATTAAGCAAAATTTCCTTCAACTTTTAACAAATTATTTTCTTTTGCTCAGAGCTGTAGTCATGTGTTAGTTTCCTGACTTGTTTGGATGCTCTGCCACCAAAGCTGCTATGAATGGTTGTGTGGAATCCCTCATTCCATCCTCTCACCCAGATGTTCCTGCTGACAGCAGAGGGGTTTTTCTGCGAGCTCCAACTCTTAGCCAAGGGCTGCTGGAGTGTGGAAGGGACAGGAGATTCCCAGCCCACCTCACACAGGAGCCTCATGAGGTGCCTCCTGCCAGCCCTATGGAGAACTGTGGTGGGTGGTTTGGGTTTGGGATTTCCATTTCTGGAGCAAATGCTTAGAAGAGTGGGATGTCTTCCTGTTATTGGATGGGTGTGATGTTTCTGGCTGACACAGTCTGCCCTTCTCACCCTCCAGTCCGGGCCAGAGCACAACTACACAGAAATGTCAGCAGTGGTGTGGCAGCAGCACCAGGGCAGTGACCATTCCCCAGTGCTGGTGAGGCTGCACCTTGAGGGTGTTGTGTCCAATTTTGGGTCCCTCACTACATGACAGTGAGGTGCTGGAGTGTGTCCAGAGAAGGGCAGTGGAGCTGGGAAGGCTCTGGAGCACAAGACTGGTGAGGAGCAGCTGAGGCAACGGGAGAAAGGAGGCTCAGGGGGACCCTCACCATTTTCTACAACTCCCTGATAGGAGATTGTAGCAAAGTGGGGGTTGGACTCTCCTCCCAGGTAACAAGTGACAGGACAAGAGGAAATGGCCTCAAGTTGTGCTAGGGATTGTTTAGATTGGATATTAGGGAAAGTTTCTTCCCCAGAAGGGTTGTCAAGCACTGGAACAGGCTGCCCAGGGAAGTGGTGGAGTCACCATCCCTGGAGCTGTTTAAAAGCCGTGTAGATGTGGGGCTTAAGGACATGCTTTAGTGGTGGACTTGCCAGTGTTAGGTTAACATTTGGGCTCAATGATCTTAAAAATATTTTCCAATCTAAACAATTCTATGATTATTTGATTTTTAATAATGATCTTTCCTCTAATGTGCTGGGACCTGCTGAGAACATACTGTCTCCCTAAGTCACCTGCCAGTGTGGGTTGAGTGAAGAATACATTCATTGGGGTTTTTGCTGTTATCTTTTAATTTTTATTTTCTTGTACAGAAGAGTCTACATTTCTGTTTTACAGATATACTGATTTACAGTGGGTTGGGGAGTTCTCCCAAAGATATTTGATACTGTGGCATCTGTGATAATTCCTTAGCAATTGGAGGCTGTGGATTAGCTGAGAATTTTGCACAATAAAAATAAAACATAAAGGAGAAAATTCTAGTCCTTTTATTAGAAAATCAGACCCTTTGAAACATGAACCAGCTATTTTCTAATAGTTCAGACATGCAGGGGAATATGAGGGAATGTGAACTTCAGTTTGTCTTTGAAAACATGAGATTTGAAAAATAATCAGTATCATGAGTTTGGATCCTTAGATAATTTGGAATTCAGGCCAAATCTCTCTGCATTATCAATTCCAAATGTGTGATGCTATTTGCAAGAAGGAGAAATGCTTTCAATCCTGAATTGCTAGCATAGCAGTTATCAGTGATTATCAGTTGCCAGTACATACTGGAATGAAATACTAAGTTAAACTTTTCCTTCAATTAATCTGCTGGAAAAGAAAAATCACAAAGTTTTCCATCAGGAGTAGTTTCCAGTTGGCTAAAGTAGTTCCTGTTCAACTACAAAGAGTCCAGTTTTGGATCTCACTGCATCCCGCTGTGGGTTGATGAGTTCCTTCAGTGTCAGCCAGGAAAACATGTTAAAGGATTTCTTTCCCTCTTGTGCTTCTAGGGCAGAGGAAAGGGTCTGAGTATCTGTGCATTATTAGGAGTGTGAAAGAAGTAGAGAACATAGAGAACATTTAGGTCATTACATCTCAACAGTACTACGTAAGAAAGAGAGACTGTTACTCTGTATAGAGTAGATTTGTTCATTTTTCAAGCTCTGAAGACTAAATATCTTCTGTTCCTACCAAGTCTTCTGTAGGGCTGTGAGTGAGTGGTTGTGCCATGGGGAGAGCAACACTCCACACTAGTGAGCATAGATTGCATGAGGATTGCTTAGATGTGCATGGTTTTAGCCCAGGGGGATGGAGAAAGGCAGAGAGTAATTTCTTTCATGTTTAAACTCAAAGGCCCCTAAGAACAGCTGAATGTTTTGTTTTGTTAAAAAAAAATAGAACCAAAAACACAACAAAAAAACACCCCAAAACAAAACCCTCTGCAGCTGGTTCCACTCCTTAGCTTTCCTGTAGTGAATTACTTCAGTTTTACATGAAAAAGCAGTTGGATTTTGCCAATGACTTCCATTTCATTTTCCTAAAACTTACAAATAAATGGTATGTGATTGAGAAGCCTTTGATACAGTGGCAACCCCATATCAGTCTCTTGGAAAACTTTAAATATGTTATTCTCAGAAGTTTTGAGACTTCTATATCAATGAATTCATAGTGAGTTTTATTTTAATTGTAAGGTTCTCTGTGTGTCTGTATACACATGTATGGATATATATGTTCATCCATATCTGCACACGCACATCTTGAAATGTGATGCTTGTTAAATATTCTCTGTATGATGGACATATGTAGCAGTAGATGGATGTGTGAAGGCAGTCTTACATGTTAGTCTTGAGATTAATGGTTTACCTATTAAAAAGTTCTCCCTTTTTCAGTAGGAAGCAAATTAAATTGTCTATCTACATGCAAAATTTGATGTACCATGTGCATTATTTACCATTTACCACCAAAGCTATCCCACTCCATGCCCAATTAGCTGCTCTGAGAATGATTCATGGTTGGGTTCATTTTTCCCTGTGGCAGTGAATTATTAATTTGCATGTAATTGGGAAGTGATAACTTAAATGTATGATTGTTGTCCTGTAGACCAGACTTTCCAGTAAGAGAATATATCCTTTAGTGAATGTAGGGACATTCATTATACCTTTCTTCTAATGCAATTTTAAACAGATACAGGGGGTTTTTGAAAGTTCCTTTTTAGTTAAACTCCATTAAAATGCTTCCTCTCTCCCATTGTGCCATTGATCATTGCTGGCTGGGGAAAGGCAGGGTTGTCCAGGAGGGTCATCCCTCCCACCCCAGCAGGGCACAGACACTGATACTGTGCCCCTGTGCTGCAGCTCAGAGTGTCTGCTTTTATTTGCTGGAACTTTGGGAAGACCTCTCTTGTGTGGCTGCATTTCATTGTCGCTGCATTTCTGCAGTTAGGATTGTAATGAATTTTGATCAGGGTTGTTAAAGCAGATGCAATGATTTACTGAAAACAGTTGTATGTTTGGAGAGATGTTGCCGTGTCTGCTGCGGTGCCTTCTCTGAAAGAGGGTTGTGAGATGAGTTGGAAGCACAGGTGTGATGCACATGCTGACTGTGTGGATGGGATGGACTGGTAATGGGCTGGTAATCCTGGGGGAGAGGGTGGGAGGGCACAGCAAGGTCCCAGCTCTGATGGCAAAGGAGTAACTCTTGATTACTGTACCTGTCACATGGTCCCAGTGTCCCTTCCCCAGGGGGCTGGAAGGGGAGGGGAAATGTGCAGGCTGGAGCATCTCCTCCCCAGCTTCCACCACTGGAGTGTGAAACTAGCACTAGGTGGTAACCCTTACCTGTTAGGCTTTGATTTCCATTGCGTTTTACATTCTCTGTTATTTTCCTGCAAATCTTATTGCTCCTGGAAAGAGAGGAAACATTATAATCCCATGAATAATGCATCATGTGGCTGGTATGTTTTCCTGCAGGCAGTATAGATTTTGTGAGGATGATGGACAGGAGTGGATTTCATTCTTAGTGAATTGTAATTTTATACAGTTGATAATAAGTCATGTGACTGTGAAAAATGTGTTATTCCTATTTCAAATTTGTTATTTTGATTTAGTTACCTCTCATTTAGAGAGTAGAAGTAGTTTTAGACATAATTACTGAGGATATAATTAATCAAGGTTTTCTTGCACAGTTGGGTTAAATTGTTGTGGCTGAGTGCTCAGTACCATGCCAGTGCTCCCTGGCTCTTGCACAGTTGGGTTAAATTGTTGTGGCTGAGTGCTCAGTACCATGCCAGTGCTCCCTGGCTCAGTCTCATCTTTAATGGATTCCAGATCTCATGGTTTCAAGTAACAACAGCTTTTCCAGATCCGAAGACAATAATGAAATACACAGAGGAACTTCAAAGGAAACTCTTCTAGAAAGGAAAAATGAGGTTAAATGATGATAGTCAACTGCGGGATATTTTTGTGTCCATAAAATATGTCAGACCTCTTCCAATGCAGGAACAGGTGAAATCTGAAACTGTGCTTGACTAATAGACCATGCTTCACATCTGCCCAGGCTCTCCTAAATGAGTGATTTTCTCTGGGGTTTCCAGGTATGTTTCTTTGTGTCTTTTTGAGTCAGCTCTGACCACACAGAATAGTGGCATTTGTGCCTCCCTTTGCTGTTTCTAGCAGTTCTTGCTGTTGGGTAGCAAAGCAGTGACCTGGGATGAGCTGGAGGCAGGTCTGTGTGAGAGGAGCTGTGGGATCCCTGCAGCCACTGCTCTGCCCCGGCCTGGCCGTCCTGCTCTGCCTGTCCCTGGTGTCCCTGTGAGGAGGTGCCTGTCACTTCCAATGAACCCTGCTCTGCTCCCTGGGCCATTGCAATGTCTTCTGCAGGTAGCGTGCTCTGATTAAATTTGTGTGCCTGTCAGAAAAATACATTGTTCCCTACCAGTGCTGTGGAAGTGTGTGTATGATAATGCACTGGGCTGTGCTGAGCAGAGAGGGAAAGGCTCCTTCCTGCAGTGTGCAGAAGTTTAACTGACAATAATTGCCCAGGGTTTGATAATTGATTAATTAATGCTGCTGGGGTGCAACCACCTCTTTCTTGCCTCAGGTCATTAATGCCTTGGTGTCAGGGTGATTGTCCCAGTGGGCTCATGTGTGTCTGGGGCACAGCCACCAGTGGGCATGTAGGAACAGATGTGGGGCCAGGACAGCCTGGGCTGTGGGGTGCTCCCACAGGGCTGTCCCCTGTCACTGCTGGCTGTGGGGTGCTCCCAGGGGACAGCCCTGTCACAGGCTGGGTTCCTGGCAGGCTGGTGTCACTGCAGCTGTTTGCAGGGGGAAGGAAGTGATGCTGAGCCATGCTGAGCACAGTTTCGTGCAGTAGATCTCAGCATTCCCTGTGCCTTACTTACAGAAATCCTAATTTATGCCATTATAAAGGTTAAGAACAGAGCATTTCAGCATGGTTCACATTTTGCCTGCACGCTGCAGTGGGTCTCAGCTAATTCAGCAGCAGTGGTTTGTTCTGCTTGAAATCCTGGAGAATGGCTCCTCACCCGAGGTATTTCTTCCAACTTAATTGCCAAGTTATAGTGAAATATGAGGTTCGTTGTTGTCTGCTGGAGCACTGGGGATTCTGTTTTGTTGGCACATTTTTCATGACCTTGTGTCAGCAGCATAACTAGGCTATGAGATAATTTGTATGCTTTAGATGAGCAGCTGTGTGCATCTTAGCCAGAGAGAGAAGCAAGTGTGATCAGTTCAGTGGAGTTAATCAGGTAAAACAGAGAATTAACTCTAATCTTGTAGATTAAGTGATGTCAGACCATGCAAGATGTGCGTAAATTTCATGCAGGTGGAAATCAAAATGGTCTGAAATACTGTACACCCAGATTCAATAGAAAGGAGAAAAACAATATCTGCAAATGTGGAAAAAAATTCTACAACCATTTAACAGCTGAAAAGAAAGAAGTGTTGTACCCTTACTTCCCTGTGATGCTCTGGTTCAGCAATGGCTTTCCACTTCATTTCCAAATAAAACAGTTTTGAACTTGTAAAGAAGGAGGATTTCTCTGCTCATCCCTGTACTGTTGCAGATGCCCCACAGTTATCACAGGGTTTTGGAAGCTATTGAATTTACTGACATTTTGTTGGCAACAGGGCTGAGGGTTTATTAGTATAGGAAAACCAGAAGGAGCAGACTTGCAATGGTGTCTGCTAATCCTTAAACTGCATTTTCTGTGGAAAGTGTGTGAGTGGCTTCAGGAAACAGTGGAGGACAGATTCTGCACTGGCCTTTGCCCTGCAGAAACTGCCCTGCATGGGAGATAACTGATGCTTAGACATGAAATCCGGACACCTCTGAGACGTCATCCTGAGGAGACAGTGATTTAGCATTAGCTCTGATAATCACAGCATTTTTATTACATATTTGTTATATAAAAAAATAAAGATTGTGTTTCCAGTATATAATATTTGGGTGGGGAATTGTGGTCTTCTCTCTTTTTTAAAGTCCAGTTTTTGGAAAACAGGGAATTACCTTGAGAAAATAGGGTCATTTAGCATTTGAAATTAGGAAAAGCAGCAAAAGCATGCTATTAAACATGCATTTATTGAGTTTTAATGAATCACATGTCATCCTGAGTATCCTTGGCAGCCCACATGGTTTGGGTGCTTCTGTGCAGGAGTATGAAAAATACAAGGGAATAAAAAGCCCCTGTAGTTTGTTATAACAATGCAATTATTGTAAATTAGAGTGTCTGGTGAGGTGTCACCCCCTCTCTTTCTGTCTCATGCTCCCAGAGGAGCAAAATGTAGTGGGGATTGGCCAGCTCTCCATCCACCTTCCAGAGATGGTGTGATCAGAGGTGGCTCCACTGTCCAAACTAAGCCATGGTACAAATCTTCCTCAGCAACAACTCATAAATTACTTGGTTGAAGAGACCTTAAATATCATCTAGTTCCAACTCCCTGCCGTGGGCAGGGACACTGCACTAGACCTTGTTGCTCAGGGCCCCAATCCAACCTGGCCTTGGACACTTCCAGGGATGGGACATCCACAGCTTCTCCAAGGAATCTGCCAGTGCTCACCACCCTCCCAGAGAAGAATGTCTTCCTAACATCAAATCTAAATCTCTCCTCTTTTAGTTAAAAACCATTCCCAACGCTCTCTGCCTGTGTAAAAAAGTTTCTCCACGTTTTTTATAAGCTCCCTTCAAGTACTGGAAGGCTGCAGTGAGGTCTCCCAGGAGCATTCTCCAGGCTCATCTCCTTAAGGAAAAGGAGGGTAGTCATTACATTAGCATGTTGTACTTGAAAATTTACATGGGATTGTCACATCATGAACATTTTTAAACCAAGCAGGGATTGCAAGATTTTGTCCAACACAGTAATAAATGAACATTTATTCATGTTCCAGTGAGCAGTAGCACAGAGCATATCTCAGGAGAAAACCAGCAGGAGTTAAAGACTCCATTCATCAAAAATCTGATTACCCTGTTCTCGTTTGTTGGTACCTGTTTCTAAATCCAAGGGGTCCCACAATGAAGTGTTGGGATAAGAAATCTCATGATGCAAGGAAAAGGAAAGGAGTTTAATGACTGCTGCATGTTCTTCATCTCATAATTTTATCAGTAAGCTCTCAGGCTTCTAGAAATTGCTCTGAAATTGGCAGCCCAAACTTAATATCTTCTTCCATTTTGCCATCACATGCAATTTTAGTTCTCAAGTGACTCCAATTTTAAACTCCCAGTGATTTAAACAGCTGCATTGTGCAAAGACTTCAGTGAGGACATGCTTTTGTAATCAAGCAGCCCAACTCTAAATTTTATGGTGTGATGGTTACTGTGCCCCATTCAAACTATGCCCCATTACACAGAAGTGCATTCCTTTGATTTTACCAAAGAGACCATAAATATGACAAAAAGCATAGCTGGAAAACATGATTTCATGCCTGGAATTTTCAGCTACTGCAAGGAATAAATGAAGTGGTCTCTGAAAGGGGCATATCTTTGCAGTGAATTATGTTTGTATTATTTGTATGGCTAGCAGAGCTCATCAGTGAGCTTACCAGAAAATATATGCCTGCTACACCGTTTAGAGTAACAGGGAACTCAGATTTCAAATCAAAATAATAAGAATGTAACTTCCTATTTTGGTGGTTTAGTACTGTGGAGACTCAGGGTGTGGGGGGAGGAGGTTATTATGCTGGATATAAGAATGTAAAAGATGTTCCATAAGTGCATAAATGAAATTAATTGTAAGCAGTCATATACTTGGCAAACTATAGGGATTATTTGCCTTAAAATTTCTTATTGTATCCTTTCCCTTTCCCCCCAAGGAAATGTAATGTTTTCATCTATGAAAACCTGGTCTTGAGAAAGATTTGGCTTCAAAATGGAAATCTGCTTTTGATTCAACATTAGGACCTAGTAGACAGTCCCATTTGTTTGATCACTGCTGTCTTTCTTCCAAAAAATCCCAGGGTGTGTTGCCAGCCATGACTGGCAGTACAGAGCCTGCATGGTTGCTGACAGTAATACTAAAGCTTAACCAGATTCTATCATTAGTTCACTACCAGCTTGAAATACCTGAATAAATGCAATCAAAATTTCAAAATACAATCGAATCACTATACTGTCTGGCATTACTGAAGCAAAGAATAAAACAGCATACACAGGTACAATAATTGAGAATTTAATTTGGGTAATTAAGTTTAATATACAATAAAATTTTATAGTAAACACTTAAAATGCTCCTAAAAATATGGAGGCTTATTTTTATAGAAAGGTAGTTATTACAAACATTTCTATTGGGTAATTTGGGCTGTGAGTTTTTATGTAAAGTATTAACTTACATGAAAGTCCAAGTGCAAGTCCATGGGCAAGTGATTTCAGCTGGTGCTGGATTAGATCCTGTGGCATGAAGGGCAGGCTTCATGCCAGCTTTAAAAATATAATTGCTCACTTGCAAACCTCAAATCAAGTATTTTTCCTTGCCAAGACTGGTGATTTTTAAAAGATTTTCTTTTAATGTCCAAAAATAGATGTTTCTTTCCCTATCCCTTCTCCTCTTTGCACCTTCATCTTACTTAGTGCTTCCCTGAGTGGTGAACCTGATGGCCAGGCACATTCCAAAGGTATGTTGCAATAGCCAAAGGCAAAACATTGCTGAGCTGGCTCCTGCCTTGCCTGCCTTTGGATGGGTTGGTGGCCATGCAAGTGTCAAAGGATGCTTGCAAAGGAGGTCAGGAGAAATGTTTAATTTGGTTAGTCCCAGCTCTGATTTTCAGGGCTCAGGTTGATAGCCCGTGAGCCCCACTGAAAACCTGTGAAAAAAAAAATGTGCTTCAAGGTGCTGGATTTTGGATGTTTCCAGAGATAAGGTAATAGCAATCATGCTGGGCTCAAGATTAATGCCATTTGAAATGCTGAGATAGTGATAGCAATTTCCTAAACTGTTTCTGTGCTCACACAGCTTCAAGGCTCAGTGTGTTGTGCTCCACTGTCAGCTTACTCCAGTGAATCAGGAATGCTGGTCTGGAAGCAGCTCAGAGGTGCCAGACAAGGGCAGAATAATGCCAGGAGAAAATCCAAGGCAGTTCTACATTTATGTGAATAAGCAGCTAAAAATTTTTGTTTGCACTTCAAGGATAGAAAGTATTATTTTTTCTCAGAGGTAAATGTACTGTGTAAGAGGACACAGTAAAATGTTGTATGAGGCTCTTCAGGAAGTAGGAATTGCCACAGCAGGCAGAGCAGTGCTCCGTTCTGTGCATTGTTGTGTCTTTGGAAGTAGCTTTTGCTCCAAGGAAATCTGAGTATTTACATCTTTTTAAACCTATCTACCTCATTAGAGCCATCTGATATTCTCATTTCCCTCTGCCTAACTCTTAATGTGAACCCTATCAAACAATTGAGTGCAAAGACAATATGTGGCAAAGCTGATAGTTTATGCACATGCTGTGCAACTTTTTAAAATCAGTAGTAAATCTTTAAAGCTGTTTAAAATCTGTTTACTCCCCCATGCAAAATTCTTCACTCTAGTACAGTGATAATGGATAAAATCACCCTCTTCTTTCCTGTTCTGGCAGTATTGTGCAGCTGAATATATATCCTTGTGCTTGTGTCTGCCCCAAATGGAAAACTTGGCATTTCATGGCTGATTTTTGCTTCCTTCCTCTTGGTCTCCAAGTTCTGCTCTGTACTGTCTGTAACAGGGGCCAACCACTTGATCTGTGTTGAACTAAAACTCTCAGTATTTCTCATAGAATGGGTTCTGGGCAGATCTACCTTGCTACTGAAGAGGCTGCTATAGACTTGCACCAGCAGAAACAACAAAAATCATTGTTTGAAACTCTGGTTTGTCGGCAGTTCCTCATGCTCAAGGAGCATCAGTAGAAGAAATATGGCCTCAAGCAGACAGAAAATGGTGACTTCATGTTTGGGAGCAAGACTGGTTCCTGAGGCTGGCTGAGAAAAGATTTCTCATGCCTCTGCCTCTTCTCACCTCCTGAGGGGGAGAAACAGTCCTGCTCACTTTCTGTTGAACATTTCCACCACAAGCATTGGTTTTAGGCCCTCTACTTCCTTCTGAACAGTGTATCAGCAACCCAAGACCACAGGAGAACAGGAAAGTGTGACAGAGCTTTGGTGTACAAGGATCATTGTTCTGAGAGGCATCAATACAAGTCCATCAGCTCTCACAGGCTTTTTTTTATTTTTATTTTTATTTTAAATAAAGCCGAAGGAACAGTAGAGCAGTGAAGCCAAGTCTCCAGACTCACCCTGTGCTGTTGTTTCAGGCCTGACATCTGCACCGTGACCACTGGTCCCAGCCTTCTCTCTGGAGGGTTCTTCCCCCAGCACACAGCAACCCTTGGTTTTCCACCCATTTTTCAGAAAAGAAACACAATTAAATATCAGCTTGTGTACTGAGGAAAGGATGGTGAAGGTTGGGACTGTCCATACAGCCTGGAACTGGGGCTGAAGGAGGCAGTCAAGAGAAGAGGAACCTTTTCTGCCAGGGTGGGCACAACTTTTCCTAGCACTTTATCTGCACCTCGTAACATAAAATACAAATGTTAGTAATAGTCTAAATGCATCCATGTAACACACACCACAAAAACGTGCCAGTGTTCCTCCACCAGAAAGAATTCCTGCATTTGAACTGTGTGAAGCCTCCCTGGGGGTGTCATGTAATGGTGACAATGAATTCGTGGTACCTGCACGCTGTTCAGGGGAGTGCTGTATGTAGTGCTGTTCTTATGAGTGTTTAAAAATCCCAAAAACCCCAAAACTTCAGAACACTCTCACAAATGGCTTGCAAGCCTCTGACTTCAGCAGAACACAAGAATCAATCCTGAAACAAAAGAGTAACACCAAAAGCTGCTTGACACAAGACTGTTTGTAGAGGGAAATGAAAGCACTCTGATTTTTAAAACAGTAAAGAATAGGGGAGGAAAAATTAGGGACATTGAAAGCTGTGGGAGATCAGCACTTCTGAGAAGCAGCTGGTTTATTACAGTTAGGGTTATTACATTAATATTCAGCCCTGAGGCCTACACTTTGTCAGCCTGTGAATAAATCATGTCTGTTGAAAATGCTTTCCCCCAGTGGTGATGTTCTGCATCAGGAGGGCGTCTGTGGGCTGCACCCAGCACAGCCACTGAGGGGCAACGGCCTTATGCTCAGACCAGAAACTCAAATTGCTCTTCATCACAGACATAAATGAAATCCAGTGCTGGATCAGTTGCCATGACCATCAGGCAGGGAGAAGGTGGCAGTGCCATCAAGAGGGGCACAGGCACATGTGGGGTCTGGCAGAGCTCTGTGCCCCAGCTCAGACAGTGGCTGTGGCCTCGCTGGCACCACGGGTCCCTGTGCCCACGCTTCCAAAAGGGTGATCAACACATGACCACACACAAGCAGCCAGATCTCACCACTCAGGGAAGTGGCAAGCAGGAGCAGAATGGCAAAATGCTGCCTGGCATTAGAATAAATTAATATTATGTCACTCCAGCTTTTCTAGAAGTTTAAATGTTTTAACAGCATTCTGCTTTTGCTTCCCCCACTTGCTTTATGTTTCACTGTGTAACAGTTGTAAACTGTACAATTGCCTTACAAGATGTTCATTACTATGTGATAAAATATTCATCAAAGGAGAGCAGTAAAACAGCAGATCTTCAGAAATGCATGCCTTGAAAAGACTTGAAAACAAAGGCAAAGCAGAATTATTAATTAACAATAATAGAATTCTTGAGATAATAGAAATCAGGCTTTTATTCTGAAATCCTATTTGTTCCATGTCCTATATCTCAGATTATAAAAGGAACGTTTTCACAACAAACTTAAAGAGGGTTTTATATTTATGAGGCATAAAAATTAACAGACTCTTTTGTGAGCACCTTTGCATGCTCAGACACAAGAATTTTTGTATCATCTTATTGTGAAATGGAAACAAGTGATGGTGGTGGTGCTACGTTGGTACACTTGCTGTGTTCCACTGAGGAGAGGGCTGTGGCAGGGAACTCCCCATGGCTCTGACTTGGATCCCTATAATCAGCACTTGGAGCCAGGCATGTCTTGCACTGAAGGTGAAGGTGGCTTTCACAATTAAGTGAGGACTGGAGGGAGGCTTGAGGCACCCTGTGACATAGTAGTGTCACATCCGTTTGTTCCTCTTCAGCCACCCTGCTGGGGCAGGGAGAGAAGGGAGGAAAGTAGGACTCAGCTTCTGGTTTTGCCAGATTTTTGCATATACCATGCTCTGTAAAAATCTCCTTGCACTTAGACCCTGCTGTTCAGGCAGAGCTTTTTTATAATCAGCTGTTCAGGGGAATCCAGCTGATTTCTGGGCTGTTCCTGGGCTGAGGGACAGTGAGGGACACTGCTGGTGGCCTGCTGGCACTACTGTGGGGAGTGAGCAGGGAGACTCTGAGCACCAGGGAAGGTGAGATGGGGCTACCAAAGGGGACTGAGCAGCCCAACCCTGGATGATTCTCCTGCCCCATCACAGAGGACAGTTCATTGCTTTGGGATCTGTGACTCGGCGAGGCAATGAACTCCATGGGAAAAATTATCTCTGCCCAGTGGCAACAACTTTATGTGCCCTGCAGCCACAGGCAAATGTGCCTGTGTGGAGCTGGTCTGGGCAGGCAAGGGAGGACACCTGGAGAGATTCAAGCCTTCCTCCAGCCATGGCTTGACACCCACCCCAGCGAGGATGGACAACCACTGCCACCACCAGGGACTTGCCCTCCAACTTCTCTGCAGCTCTTCCAGACACTCCTGGCTGGGGCAGGCTGAGAGAGTACGTGTCCAGCCACTGCTGGTATCTATTCCAGGACTGCAAAAGGTACAAATTTGCTTCAGTAACAGTGATCTTGGCAGGCAACAGAGGCAGCTCCAGCACTCTTTTTCATACATACATATTTTGGACTCCCACTGAGAGTTATTAGTTATTAAAAAGCAATCAAATGAGGCTGGCTTTGGAGTACATTTGTTGGCCATATGATATCAATTAAGTCCCAGTCTCCTGACTGCAAGGAATTGACGTTACCTCATACACAAGCAGGATTAAATTCCTTCTCTCCCTCTCCCCCACTTTGAAGCTGGTAATGTCAAATATCTCCCACATTCCTGGGGAGAATGTTGCAGCTATCCTCAGTATGTGGATGCTTTCAGTTTGTAATTAATAGATCTGCACAGCGAATGCTTGTGCTGGGGGAGCAGCAGCAGTGAAGGAGTCACTTGGCTGTGCAGTGCTGAATACCCTGGTGGTCAGTCACTTGGTGGTCAGTGCCCTGTCCAGCTGAGCAGCTGCCTCAAGCCCAGGTGGCCCAGCTGAGATATCATGCCCTTTGTTAACTGCCAGAGAAAGGGAGAGTTTTCTTCACTCACAAATGGGGGCTTGCCACTGACAGCAAACCTGCTCTTTCTCAATGCTTTGCACAACCCAAGACGGAGCTAAGAAAGGAGTGGAAAGTTTCCACCCTCTCACACCAGAGCTCATATCCCAAATACCCCATTTGACATCAACTGGAAACCCCAACAGAAGGTTAAGGCTTGTATTGGCACTCTTGCTACTCTTCTGTCAGGTTTTTAAATCTCCCAATTAAGCCTCATTCAGATTTCACTGCAAATCTATTTCCTTGCTTAGCAGGTATGACATAGCAATGCTTCTGTGATACTGAGAATCAGGATTTTTCTCTCTGGTACCTCTGTGCTTGTCAAACTCTCCTGCACACAACAGCCCCCCAGTCTGCCAAAGTGACACAAGGCCCTGCAAAGAGTGTTTTGGACACAAAGAAATTGCTTAATTGAATTCCGTATTTCCTTTCCAAGGCAATTTTATCTCTTCATGGTTTGTTTTTATCAAGCTTGTCTATTTTAATGCAAATGCTGCAATTTAAGATTAAAAAAGAGAGAATACTTTGTCAGCCAAGTTGACAGAGGTTTAGTATTTATTTATGCAAATTACATATTCTGTCAGAGTGCAAAATCACAAACAATTGCCAAACCAATTAAATTAACGTATTTCAGATACATAGCTCTTCACAATTAGTGAAAAAATACCCATTTTCAATTGCAATGGAAGAAAATATTTTTTCGTAGGTATGTTGAACATACGGATAGTTTTATAAGTGAGAAAACTACTGTATAAAAACCTGCTATAAGCATTCCAGTTCAAAACGTGGATATTTGAGGTTATGAACTGTGGTTTTAAGAGCAGACTTGCTAAAAGCAACAAATCACTGTGTAACGTTTTTGTAGTTGGTTAGCATGTGTACTCTACACGTAAACCTGCGTGCCTGGCACACCCTGTAATGAGAGTTAATATAAATATATATTTAATATGTATTTTTGTATGCACTATGCATAGAGATTTTTATAAAATTAATGCTGGCTGGAAATTAGTTTCTTTGCATTTCAGTGACAGCATCTTCGTTGCTTTGTCCTGTTTCTGTGACTTAAAAGAATTTATTGCCAAAGAGTTCACTGTATGGGAACTCCTACAAAATTTTAGACAGATTTACTGCACCATAGACAAGATTTATCAGTATATCACATATTCATTATTTCCATCAATTAGGACCAGGGCTCAAGTATTGCCTTTGGGATGAGTTTCTCAGGTGTACCCAGATTTGTTAGTAGTAAATGAGGCTTTTTCCACAGTCCTAAAGAAAAGACCTATCTGGAAATCCTGACTTCCTGAGGCCTGTGGGTGAAGGGGTTTTCACTTCCTCTTCAGGTCCAGCTCAGGGACTGAGGTAATACTGATGGCTTTGATGAGGTTCCATGCAATTGGATGGAAGCCAAAGATGAGACATTTTTGTCTGAAAGGATCCAGCTGGTGAAGAAAACACCATGACCAGAAAAACCAGAGGTCCAGCTCTTTTTATATTCTCTTGGAAGGCCTTTTGCTTTAAAAAGTCTTTTCCATCATAACCTGGCATGATGGAAAGGTGATAAAATGCTCACCTGCACCCTCTCCACAACATATTCTTGGGGGCAGGTCACACCATCCTCAAAGCTGGGCACAGCCAAGGGCTCCATGACCTGAGTTGTACCTGCCAGTGTGCCAAAAGCTGCCACCACAGAGGATTCCTCTTGGAGGATAAAAGGCTCTCCATTTCCCACTGTCACAGGGATTTTAATGAGGTGTTTTAACGAGGTTTTGAAGCATTGAGGTAATGTTCAAACACATTTGGTGCTAATATCACCAAACATGTCTGTAATCAATATGTCTTCGATTTAGTGGTATAAGTTGTCCAAATAGACTTAGGTTTGACATTCTTGAACTTTGGACTTCTTAATTTTCTAAAGATAATATAAAAAACCCTGAAGGACAACAGTGTTTGTCACCAAGGGGAGGTTTTTAGGAAGATTTCCCAGCATCTGTGGGTTTTTATGGCTATTTTCATGTCTATTTCTACAACTCAAAGTAGGAGGAGCTGCAACAAACTTTTCATGGGAGCAAATCCTATTCAAGATCACTAAACCAACTTCCAAAAGCTTTAGCCCAAGCTTATGTACTTTAGAGTTGAATTTTTAAAAAATAAAAATGCCAGAGCCAATATACAGTTCAGAGCAGACAGAGGGTCTATCATATTCTTATTTTATTATTCTGTTGCCAGAAGGAACCTTTTATCATAACTGTGCTGTCGTTGTTGCATTCATTAAAGAAGAAAAAAGGAGGGTAATTATATTGCTGAGGCAGTGTTTCATTTCTGATGATGGATCCCACAGCCTGGGAGCTCAGAGTCAGGCAGCGACATGAAAATCCTTGGAGCTGCACATGGCACTGGGTGGAAGGTGATAGTTCCCACTTATACACTGCATGTGTTTGAATGGCAAAGCTGGGTGGTGGTCTGGGCTGCTCCCTGATGGGATTTTAGGCTGCAAAAAGGCAGCAGCAGGAGTGAAGCTTGACTCACTGCCCAGAGCCCCAGCTCATGCCCAGAGTATGGCTATGGATGATGAGCTGCCATAACCCAGCAGCTGTGTGCTAGTGTGAGCCTGGGGGGATGGTGAGACAGAAAATATGTCTTTTTCTCAGAATAAAAACCCTTTTTCTTCCTCAGACAGACTGTGTGAAGAGAGGAGTTGCTCACCTGAGCAGCAAATTGCTCAGTGGTTGTTTTTGTCCCAGTGCAAGAGCCAAAATTTAGGATTCTTTAAGCTGAGTGTCTCCTCACCTGCGCCTGCTGTCGCCAGCTTTGGGCATCACTGGCTGGGCCAGCAGGAGCTGCAGGACACGTTTCAGGCTGGATCATGCTGGCATTTACAGGAAGTCAGGCAGATTTAAGGTAAAATCACAACATGAGTGAAGCATCCTGGCTGTGTGTAAGTCCCCATCAGATGGCAGGCAACTCCCAAATGAATGCAGGATACATCCTTGCACCTTCCGGGACAGTGACTGAAAGCAGAGTGTGAGTGTGCTCCTCCTTCAGAGTTCCGGCACCCACAGGGCACTGGAGGGCTCGGGAAGCCTGGGAGCACGTGGGGATGGCAGGTCACTCTGCAGCCATGGGGATGGCCACATTGGCACTTGAGCACTAAGACATTCTTTAGTAGGGGAAGTTTTCTAATGAAAGGAAAGATAATTGTATTTTTTTTTTGAAAGATGACTGAAGAATTTTAGAAATATTTTGTCCAAATGTTGAGCTCTCAAAAAGCTGCAGCCAGCCTCCTGCCCACTCTGTCTGTGCACTTACACTCTACAGACATCAGACAGCTGGAAAGAAGTGTGAGTGAAAAGAAATCTTGTGGAGTATATTGGCTTTTAATAAAACAAACTCTTTCTGGGGTAATCTCAAATCATTTCTGTGTCCTTAGGATGATCAGGAACCAGCTTTTTCTGCATTGCTAAATATTTGGTGCACAGTATTACTACTTCCTGCAGCTGAGGCCAAATTTAAAGAAAACAGTTGGGATACCTCATTGTCCCTAAACCCAGTATTTGCTAATTAGCACGTATTTATCTCCACACACATATACATAATTGGCATATTTCTGATGCCCTGAACAAGCATACATCTTGGTCTCCAGACATTGTTTAGAAATTAGAGAAGTTGAGGAGGTACGTGACTGCAGATCAATTAGCATCCCAAATTAGTGCTCTTAGATACCAGTTGTTCTTGGTCCAGACACAGCTGGACTTTTCCTTGTGGAAGTTTAACCATGCAGTAAGGTGAGTAAGTGACCAGTCTCTGCCCTTGCCTCTTCAAATCTAATCTTTAGAGGGTTGAAGATATATTTATGGGACTGGGGACATTTAGAGTGTTTTTTTAATTGGAAATTGTTGTGGTGATTAGGGGAAAAGACACCAGAATTAGGATGAAACTAATGCAAACAGTGTCTTCAAAAATATGTTGTACAGAGACTAAGAAGAAAGATCTGAGCTTCTGCCCTTTTTTTCTTCATTGCACATTTCAGATCAAATCCAGCACTGGTCTTATCTTTGGAAGTTCCTAGGTCTTCTAAATCTGAGATTTCAACGTATTTCCGGCAAGGTAAGCTGTTTTCTATGTTCCAGGAAAGGGGGTGGATGATGAAAATAGCCAGATTTTCTCTTTTCCTTCAGGGTGATGTAGATAAAGTGTGACTCCTCTGAAGCTGGTGCAGAACCAGCCCCAGAGGATATAGGGCTGATTCTCCTCCCGTGGTTTATATCTGAGCCACCACTTTGGACTCACAGAGAAGAATTGGGGAGTATGGGGTTTTGGAAAGAGGAACAAAGGAGACAATTCTGTCTCAGCTCTTAGGGAGCAGCAGGATGCTCAGAAGCTGCTTGCTGGGCACTTTGGCTGATCCACTGAGCAGCTTTCCCTGAGCCACTGAGGTTTTGTGTGCTGCTCATGGGCACAGCTCAGGAGGTTGTGTTTGCCAGCTGACCCCACAGAGTGGGGGGCACTGACTGTGGCTGCTGTGAGCTCTCGTGGTTGCTTGCCAGGGCAGAGCCTTTTTCTCTTGCTTGTCAGAAAACCCTGGCACTGCTGATGGGTGGCCTGGCCCAAAAACACAGCAAGGACCATATTGGATTGCCCAAGTGATCCAGAGCTGCTGCACAGGGATGGAGTGACTGTGCACTGTCATTTCTTTCCTGCTGACATTATGAGATGTAAAAAAAAAAAAGTGGGGAAGTTTTAGGGTCAATTAAAGGACTGTGTTAAATCCATGCACCCATTTTCCAGTAACAGCAGAAATACAGGACAGCAGGGCTGGATCCTTGTATGTGTGTACCTGCATATTTCCATCAAAGGCAGTCATTTGTCATTTTAAGATTGAGCAGGTTTTTGCCCTAAAAACCTATCCTGTAAAAAGTCTCTTTTTAGAGCAATTTTCTTTTTGCTTTTTTTTGACTGTTGAAAGTTGGACTGCTCCTAAAGATGGTTATGCTTGTGGCAGCTGGAAAGAATTTGGGGTAATTGCCTACCCTTACTGATTTTATGGACAAAGCATAAAACAGAGCAGTGATGTGGGGCACAGCTTGGGTCTCTGTTTCAGAAAGGCTGTGATTTCTGTTTGGGTAAAGCCCTGAAGGAAATGCACAGGTACACAGAAATACATGAAATGCCACCAAAACAGTGTCCCCTCAGCAACCTCCCAGAGCACAGTCCTGCAGGGAGCTGCTGAGGCACCCTGGGAGCTGACCATGCTTCAGCCTCATGCTAAAATGAAACTGGTGTTGTCCTAAAGCCAACCCAATAAACAAAGGCTTTGTCAATAATATTTCAATGGGCTGGCACTGACTGTGGTCATGCCAGGCTGTAGCCAGGGCTGGTGTGTGTTTCATGGCTCTGACTGAGTGTCCAGAGCTGACTGCCATCACTTGCATGATTGGCACCCAGAGATGCTGTCACAGTCAGATGTTGCATCTCTATGAAGTATTACATAGCCATCATACATCTCACTGGAGAAGACCAAGAGAGAATTGGATCTTATAATCCAGTTAGTACTAAAACCAGATTGTCTTACTAAGATGCTCCCACTTCATGCTGGATAATCATCTTCTTGTACAGGGACCATCTTTATTTTCAGAGCAGGACATGGCTAGTGAAAGGAAGGACCAAAATGTGCCCTTAAAAAATAAAAAAGGCAAATGATAGGTCTGTGATTTCAGTCCTATGAATATCACTTCTTGTCAAGGTGGAAGTTTGGAGTCAGAGAGCAGTACAGGCAGCGAGGTGCCAGCCAGCCTGCTTGAACTTCAGTCCCTCTGAGCCAAGGAATACTCTAATTATTTTATGCAACATGTGGCCCTTTGATTCTGGCAAGCAGAAGCAGAGAGAAAGTTGCTATGCAACCAGCAAAGCAGCTGCTGAGCCAAGGAGTCCAAGAACTGGGAACTTCCACAAACACACATTGTCTTGAAAAATACAAACGGGCAGAATTTTATGGTTGCTTCCAATTTTTGTGTTTGTCATCATCTTCCTTCTGAATTTATTTAGTCGATGTTGGTGAAGAGTCATAAAAATGTTGCCTCAGGTGCAGGCTGGCAGCCTGTTTTGGGAGCTGTAAAACTATGGGAATTTGGCTTTGGTGACAGTGACATTCTGTCCATGCAGCTGACAAGGGACTTTAATTATTTTAGTCTAGGCTTGCCCTGAGCCCAGAGCACTCCCCCTGTGGCTGCAGGGCTGGCTGGGGCACGGTGTCTCTGTCAGCAGTGCCAGGTCACCACGGGGTTGTGCCCAAGGGCACGGCTGGCAGGGAGGAGCTGTGCAAGGGACGTCCCACACTGCCTTTGTTCCTGACCCAAAATGAGCTCCAGAGTCCCTGCAGGGACCATCACCCTGGGGTGAACCTTTGTTCAGATGAATGGCTGAATTTTGCTCATGTTTTCTGCGAAAATAAATGTGGCTGTCTTCTGAAAGACTGGACAACCAGGAAACTGGTGCTGCTCCTCTGCTCAGACGTAGTTCTAGTGCTAGCAGGGAGGCCTGTCTGGGGTTAGCTTTTTATTAAATAAATAACTGAATAAACTCTAGTGAAGAACAAGTTCCCTTTTCTTCCCTCAAATATACACAATGAACTAGGAAAGGTCGCTGACAATCTTTTTAGTGGAGTTACAACTGAATTACAACTGGACACAAAACACAAGCTCTGACTACCACTCAGGCTATTTACCTACTTAATAAATTCCAAGAGAAGTGTGCATTCAGGGCTGTAAACAAGTCCTTTCTAACCATCCCTTCCCATACAGGCTGTAGACACTGTTTAGACACTCTGACTTGGAAATAACAGTGAAATAATCACTTCTCCCCCTGCACCACAACCTAATTCATTGCATGGCAGACGGAGGCATTGGGCGAAGTCCCTGCAGAGGAAGATCGATGGTTAAAGAACTGCCAAGTAGGGCCACAAATCCTTCATCAAATTACAGCCAGGGTGTTCAGGCTGCTTCCTCTGGCTCTTATTGATAAAATCCAGACAGCAAATTATCATATCAAAGTATAAATTCAAAGCAGCAGAGCGATAATCATCTCCAATTCCTGGTGGATAAGCAACTAATGAGATATTTGATGAACTACAAATGCAGGAGATAACAAAATAATTACAAAATGGCAAACTGCTGGAGACTTTTAGGAAGACGGATAAGTAGAAATTTTTTAAGAGGTGCTTTTTATAAGGAAAACATGTATCAACAGTCCATCTTTGACCAGATACATTAGGGAAATTATACCAAAGCATCTTGGGAAGTGTTCAAGGCCAGGTTGGAGGGAGCTCTGAGCAATCTGGTCTAGTGGAAGGTGTCCTTGCCCATGGCAGGGGGGTTGAAACTAGATGATTTTTAAGGTGCCTTCCAACACAAATTATTTTATGATTCTATGTCGACTTGGTGCTTCTCTTTGTTCTGCATGTTTCTAAAATTTTATTCCAGCAAGAGACCATTGTGATTTTTAATAGCAAAGCTCATTTTCCTGTTGCAGTAATTAAGAGTCTAATTTGTCTGTTGATGGTTTTGGATGCTCAGAGTAAACACAGTGAATGGATAATGGTGCGGGCACCTGGGAAGCCTTTCAGTCCAAAAGGCTCCTAAAATTGTCTGTTATAAGATGTTAAATCAACAAAGGAGGTGAAGGGGAAAAATTACAGAGGTTTCTGCCTGTGAAGCTGCAAAATGTCTGTCTGGAGCTGGCAATCAGTGGGCGAGGAGGGAGCGGGTTTGGGTTTGCTGGTGGCAGGTTTGTGTCATGCAGAGATCCACTAAAGGTGTCTGAAAGGGGATGAGCTACAAGGTTGAGTTTTTGAGGTAAGACTGCATCAGGTGGGAGATGTAATACTGGTGAGATTTTTTTTAATGGCTCAACATATAAGAAAATTGCATCTTACAGATATGCAGCTGGAATCTGCAAAATGAAGCCATGCCCTGATCCTGGAGAAGGGAGATGGAGACTGTGCTCAGGTCCTGGCTCTGTCTGCCTGAGGGGACCGTGCTGGTGGCAGTGGAGACTGCAGCAGGTAAGGGAGGTTTGGAAAGGGGCTGGAAGGAGGGCTTGGGCTCTGCATGGCAGGGTTCTGCCTGTAGTGAGGAGAAGGCATCAGGAATGGCTTGAGTGGCTGAGAGTTAAACGTGGGCAGAAAAGCAACAGCTGGGTGACAGCAGAAAGGCAGGTGGGAGCTGAGTTGTGCTCTAGGAATGAATCCCTCATATTTGGGCTGCAGGATGAGGAATCCTTCATTCACTCTGTGACCTTACTTATGCTGGGTGACAGGCTGGGACAACAAACCACTCCCTGGGGAGAGGAAAGTGCTGTTCCATGTGCCTGTGAAGCCAGCACTTGTCTCCTGGTGAGTGCAGCTTTGGTGGCTGGTCACTGGAGACTCCAGCCTTTTTCCAAACACTGGAAACTGTTGGAAATCCTTGTTCCAAAGAGCTTACAGTCAGGATCAAAAGAAGATGGAGGCAGCTCAAAAGAAACAAGGACAAGAGAAATTTAAGTGTATGTGATATTCAAGATGTCATTAATTGTAAATCATGATTTGCCTGACTTTGGCACTGCTCCCAGGAAGTCACACCAGGCTCAAAAATGCAACACGATGACGCATGACTTGAAAATACTGTGTCAAACCCCACCTGGTTCCTGTTAGCTGAAGGTCTTGTTGACATTGCTCATTTGTTCTTCACTCCACTCAAAACTCAGGGACTCATTGAAGGATGCAGCTTGATGGAACTGTTTGGCAAACCCTAAGTTTTAAAAAGTTTAATAAATTACTAATCAAAGGAGGAGAAAAAATAGAGCTCAGAAATGCCTGCAAACATGTGCATTGGGTTTTTTTCAACATTTTGTAAATTAAGTAATTTAAATTGATTGATGAAACTTTTTTCCCCCAATGTGGGATGTTCATAGAAACTGTTTTGATAGGCATGCCCAAATACTGACAATACTCCTTGTCTCTTCCTCAAGGACGTCGTCATAGCTTGTGCAGATAGGATTTCTCTGAAACCTGCAAGTGAATCACATCAATGTGTTTTTTGAACCAGAACTTCATGGGGGGGGCCCTCTAAAAGCCCAGCTAACAGCAGATACAGTGTTCATGAAGTACTGAATATCCTTTTTTTTTTTTTTTGAGGAGTATGCATTGAATGTCTTTTCATATCTTTTACACAAATATAGAGAAGTATTTTAACTGCTGTCATCCCTCTTAGCCTCCTGCAGACCATCTGACCCATCAGCTTTGTTTACTATTGCTGCAAAACTGGAGTTTACCTTCATGAATGAACTTTGAGGTGAGCTGGGGGAAGATACTCAAGTGGAAGACATCACCTCACAGATTCATGTGCTGTTTTGTCCCCTTTTAAAAACCGTATTATTTTCTTGAATAATAGTGGGATGATGTTTGCTCTTATTTCCTTTCCCTGTGGGGAGACACTTTGGATTTCTATAACATTTTGTGTGTTGGGGGAGCAAGTCATGCACATGTGGACATTTGTGCCTACATATCTGCCTTTCTGTCACAGATTGCTAGGATTGCTACATACTCCTGATGGAGAAAGCAGGGCTAAAATGCAGCTTGAAGGGATACAGGAAGCTGGAGAGCCTGGTGGTAATAACATCTCTTGAGGAGTGACACCATGTTCCTGAGCTGACACCCAAGGTAAATAGAACACACTTTGCTAGAAATCCTCTGAGTCAAGCTTGTCTACTCTGGTTGTGCAAATCAACTTTGATAATGAAACAGTTGTGGTTTTCAAGTTTGACACATCTAATGAACCTCTGCTCCTTCAAATTTGTACTGAACATCTTCTCCATGTAACCAGTGGGTAAGAGGAACATAGTTCAAGTATCTTCCCTCATCTTATTTCCTGATAAGATACACAAATATTGCCAAGTTACTTTGTCAAGAGAAAATACAATACTCTGGCTTTCAATGAGCAATTGTGAAATAAATTGTTTCCTCTGTTCTTTAAAAATTCCAGTTGTAGCTAATCAAATAAGAAATATGAGGAGGACCACATAGTTCCTTCTAAGGTCTGAAGAGATTGTGCTGTGGCTCAAAAACTTAGTAAAATCAATCCCAAAACAATCCCAAATGATGACAGCTGAATGGAATGGCAGGGATTGTGCTGAATGTCTGAAGTTCTACAGGAACTGATGTTTCTGAGTCATCCAAGATCCCCTATTGGTAAGCAAAATAACAAAATGGAGAAAATGCCTGGAGTACCATCCATCAGAAAACAAACAAATCACAGGGAACTTTTCCAAGATGTAACTCAGACAGGCAATTAAACAGGGAAAGCATTCCTGCCTTAATCTTATTGTGTGTTTGTTGCTCTTAAACTAGAATTAGAGCTTGTAGATTTATGACCGGTATATAAAATGAATTTAAAAAATCCCTGCTAGAAGAGAGATTCTTTTTGCATGAAAAGTGATGTTTGGCAGAGATGATTGTGCACTAGAAGATTTGACTTTCAAATATTCTCACAAATCAAAGCAATTTCTTGATGAACCAGTTTTACTATTCTGAACCCCAAAGAAAAGCATCCCCAGGTGATACAAACTGAAGCCCTGACCTGAACAGCTGCAGCTGAAGCCTGTTTCAGTTGACAATTGGAATTCATTAAGCCAGGCCAGGCATGGCAATAGGAGCATGGCAAAAGAGTAAATACCAAAATACCTTAAAACCAAGCCAACTCTTCCCTCCTCTTGCCCTTAGTCCCCAGATCCCTAGAGATCCTTCCCTCTAAATTAGTGTTCCTCCTTTAGGCTCAAACCTCTAAAATACCTGTAGGTATTTAAGGCTCAAAATTTTTAAATACCTGAACCATCTCCTGACCCATTTTTTAAAACATTTTGTAAACTTGATTCACTTTTTGCTACTGAAACTCTGCCTCTTTTTGCAGGGCAAGGGTGACAAAGCCTGGTTTGGAAAGAATTTGTTCAGTTTGTAAAATTTACTGACTTTTCACAAGTGCTTTGCACCCAGGGGAGGGTATCTCAATCTACTGGATGAGTCAGAACCTGTCCACGAAAGAAAGGGCTGGGTGACAAAGAAGAAGAGTGTAGCTGGTGCCTCTGTGCAGCTCTCCCGGCTTCAGCATTGGGAAGTTTCCCTGGAATTGGTTTCTGTACAGAGGGAGCCATGGGCAGTAACTATCTGCCATTAGGAGAGGGAATCAGGAAAGCTGGATACTGCCCAGGGTGCCTCTGATGCCTCTGTACACTCCCAAACCGTGGGCACTGTCAGGGCTCAGCAGAGACCTGGGCTGCAGGAAATCTGAGCTGGTGAATGACCATCAACATCCAAACTTCTGCAACTTCCTGTGAATACCAACACCCTGGGTGGATATGGGGTCACAAAAAAGCTCTGTTTCTAAAGGCATTTTTCAGAAGAACCTCATTTTAAGGCCATGCTAGCCCTGAAAATAACATATTGCACTTATTTATAAGATGCTCATGAATAATTTATACTACATTAACTTGTAAATGTGATAGCTTTTGAAATCATTAGGCTCCAGTAGCTTGCTTTGTAAGTCCATGGGCTGGATCTCATTATTAAAAGCTAATTAGCTCATTCAACTGGAACACATTTTGTCAAATAGCTATGCCAGTACTCTTCTTTTTATTACAATGGATTATATTGATTCTAAAAATATTCCAGAAATGGCATAATGGAAATATTTAATAATAAAGATACAACATTCTATACAAGTAGATAATTTCATTACAACTTCAAAAAGTTTTCCAAGACTGGGTAAATGAGATTTTAGGATCGTGATTATTTTTATGAATATATGGTATTAGAAATCTCTGATATATACATAATTTATTTAAAAATTAAAGATTATAGCTTATACACGGGAGGGATATTTTCAAAGTGTTCACTTGGATGTGTGAGAAGCTTGGACCTTCGTTTAAAAAGTTATGCTGCTAAAATTAGATTTCTAAGCCATGTTTGGCACTAGAAAGAAAGCAGATCACAAGTAAGTGTAAGCAACATACCCACAACAACAGGGTCAAGGGGTGGGGCAATGCCTGAGGCTGCTCTTGTCCCAGTCACAGGGAAATACTGTGGCCATCAGTCAGTTGCAAAGTCTATTTTTTTTCCCCCCACAAAAAGTATTATTTATTTGCTGTTGAATTTTGATACAGAGAAACCACTGCGTTTTCCTTCTCCACTGCTCTTCCTATGGGTGTAATTCCAACCACCATGAGGAGAAATTCGAGGAGGAGAGGAAAAATAGGCATTGACTGAGCATTTCCCACCTCTGGCACTGGCCCAGGAGTCACAGCCAGCACGGCTCCACAAGTGCCAAATCCAGGTGTCAGAAACAGCCCAAGAACCACTTGGGCACTACTATGATAAACCAAAGAAAAACTTACCTTTGCACAAATGATTTGTTCCCCAGTTCTCCCATCCCACCCTCCCTATGAAAATAATAACAGTGTACCCGTCCAGCACAACATCAGAGGAGATATTTTGTAGAATGTGTCTTTTTCAGAAAAAAGCAAAATATCATTTAGGTCCATTTCTGCTAAAACCCTGGCTTTGGGAGAAGAGCCTCTGTAGGAAAAACAATTTCCACTGGGTGTAAGAAATCCAGCTGGTTTGATAGTGATTATCTGTTGTTGGATTTGTAAAGTATTTGCTATATAAATTATCCAAACTTTTTTTTTCCCCCAATATTTTGTGTTTATATTTGTCTTTCCTTCAAATTTAAACATTTTTAAACTTCAGTACTTTTAAGTCCCTATTACCAGCTTTTAAAGGGATTAGGGTAAATGGCTTTTATTCTGCAGTCACAATACTATTGCTTTCAAATACATCTTCTTGGATTTCCTGTTCAGAAGAAAAAAAAAAAAGGAGGAATTTAAATAATTCACAGCAAAGCTACAATGTCTGCTTCTGCCCTGATGAATGTTTCCCTTTAGGAGAGGCAGTTCTCTTGTTAATATAACATCTGGCTTTCATCTTGAATAAATACAACTCAAAAGCAGGAGAAAAAGAGTAGAAAAATGTGAATTTTCTGGCATATCAAGCAGCCAAAAGCCCTAATTAATAGAAATAATATCTCACAAGCAGTGCTGCTTGAGCAGCTGCCATTAATGAATCTTTTGGGACAAGGTGTTTCAGAGGGTCCACTTTATCACCAGGAGAGTTGAGAGGAGAGGGATGTCAGGAGGAGCAGCAGGCAGCTCGGATTTGTGGCTGTGAATGTCCCAACAGCTGCTGGAGGGCCCTGCAGGAGTCTTCCCTGTAGGAAGTGCAGCAGGAAAGCTGGAAAGGTGTGCAGTGCCACTGGCAGCTGTGGCACAGCCACGGCCCCTCTGCACGTGCAGCTGCCCTTTGCCCTTGTCAGACAGCGTGTCCCACCCATCCAGGACCCAGCTCCAGGGCCTCTTGCCTTCTAAAATGCAGCTTTGAGAACAAGATTTGGTGTCTAGAGAGAAACTAAGAAGTTATTTAATAATTTTAGACTTTAGTCAATGAAATAAAGAAAAAAAACCCCAAACAAATGAAAAATAAAACCTAGGAAAAAAATCCTCCAGAAAACCAGTGAGGAGGGCAGGGATTTGACAGATGTCCCAGATTCATTTTGTTTCCCTGGCTGCAGAGTGGGAGAGTGGATATATACATGTGCTCCTGATGGAGGTATGGACCCAAATCAGCAGCTGCCATGAGCAGGGTCTCTCTGGATTGAACCCAGTTCATTTTTCTTGCCTCTCTCCTTTCCTGTGGGGAGTGCATTGACGTGCCCTTGTCCATGGCTGAGCAGGCAGACCAGGCTGGCCAGAGCAATGCAGTTGGGTTTTTATGTGCTGGCAGTCCCCAGCTGTTATCCCTGCTGGATGTGAGTGCTCTGGATGTGCCACAATGGGGCAGGGGCTGCAGCTCTGCTGGGATGGCAACTGCAGCATGGGGGTGACAGCACAGGGACCTCCTGAGCTGCTGGGAGGTTCCTGAGCAGAGTTTGTTGCAGCTTAGAAAATCATTGTGTTCACTGCAGCTCTGACTGGAAGCTGAACCCAGCCTGCACAGGAGTGGTTGGCAGGATGGCAGCTGGATATAAATGCCTTTTTATTTCTGTTCCATTTGAGCTACTGCGTAGCACTTTGATCTGAAAGCTCTCGTAATTTAGAAGTTTTAAATTTAATGTTATGACTTTGAGAGGCAGCTAATCTCATGTTTAACTTTCATGAAGACTTATCTACTGTTATTTTTTTTTTAATAAATTCTTTTGGCCTTGCACTGTAAGGGCCAAGTCCTAGTAAATGAACCCAAGAGCTGGATCTGTCTCAGGGTGCTGTATCTTCTCCCTTTATTAGGTCTGCTCCTGTCACCCTTAAAACTCTGCAGCTTCACAGCATGCCCCTATAAGGTAAAATTCAATCCCCCCCTTCTGTAGAAGGACAGACTGATGCACACTGCAGATAAATTACCTGCCCAAGGTCAGAGTGGGACTGAGGGAGCACTAGAACACTGATGAAAGCATTTCTATCCCATTTTGATAAGCCTGAAAGTTGCTTTTGTTAGGAAGCACTGGAATAGAATATCTGTAGCGATGGGAAATTATTTTTTTACCACTTTTTCATGTGTACCTTTAATTTTTTACAGCAAACCTCTACATAAGCCTTGGTGATAAATTTTAGCTACTAGTGGGTAAGCGTGAATGAAAAAAGTAAATTTATAGAGAGCAGGAAAAATGTTGCAAATAAATTTGCAAGAATGCACTGTCTGCTATTCTGCACAATGACAGGGACCAAGCCTGCCCCAGCCTGCCATACAGAATTCCCACTCACACAGATTGCTCTTTCAGCAGTTTCTGAGGTGAGTGACACCAGGAAGATACAGTCAAGTTTTCTCATGGTGGTCTGTTTCCATTAACTGAAAGCGAAGACCTCACATGCCAAGATCTTATATTTCAAGAATCTCTTAGTTGTTGACTTGACTTTTGCTTGACAAGTACAATATTGTTAATGAAAAGAGAGGAGTCACTTTGTCACTATGGTGAAAATACAGAGAAAGATTTCTGTTGTGGATTAGACTTGTTTCCTCCTGAGAAAAAACAGTATCTTATCTCTTGTGACTCTTCTCTTCCCAAGCATATAAACATCGGTTGCCCAGAAAGTGACATCAAAATGAAAGGAGACATTTCAGTCATCCTCATCCACATGTCAAGGTAGTGGAATTTTCAGTGCATTCTTTTATTCCTTCAGCACCTGATTTCTTGTGTTTTCACCTCTGGCCCCTGAGGACCAGGCAAGTCACTCACTCATCTGCATCTTCACTTTCCTTCCCTGTCAGCCCTCAAAGCAACTTAGTGGGCTGGTTCTTGCACTTCAGTGCATTTTGCTGATAATTCTCATCTGGTGATATGTTTTAGAGCACTAGATTGCTACAAAGAACTCTTCATGAAGTATCATGTTTAAAACAGTGATTGTTTGAAAACTCTGCAGAGAAGGAAGTTAGCTTAACGGAGATTCACAACTCCTTTGAGAGCCTATCCCAGCTCCCCCCATCATCTGGGGGGATGCTGTCACTGAGCCCAGACAGAACACGATGAGGTACTCAGTGTGCTGTGAATGCTGCTGAAGCCTTAGGTGGGACCAAGAAAACACACACCCTCAGCAGTAATTGCAGCTCTGGAGATCTTGTACAATTAGGAGGAAAACACATTCCTGGATTCAGATACTGATACTCTGAGGTTTACATTTTCATCTTGAAAGTCATAAAGACCACAACAGTGATTTTAACTGGAAGACGTACAAGCTGATTTTTCCCACTGTCGCTGTATGTCTGCAGGAAATTACAACCGGGAAAGAGCCAAGCTGTGATAACTCCATCACCACAAGGGTCTGTCTCTTGCTGCCTTTAGCCCTCCATTCTGATGTGTTTGTATTAACCTCCTCTTCTTCTTCCAATTACAGCTCTGGCCCCGGGGCTGGGAGCAGCAGTGCTGTCCCGGTGGCCCTGCAAGCACTGCTGCCGTATCAAATAGCCCTAATGATGATGGGGAAAGCAGCAGCAGGAAATGTGAGGAACTCTTCCTAGTCACGGGACTTTCTCAGCAGCAGGTATTATTCAGTCTTTCCATTTGTAATCATCAAAGAGTGAGTTTTTCCTTACGAGAAAGAGAGGCACAGTCCTGCTGACATTGAACGCTCTGGCAGAGGGCTGCAGACACCAGTGGGGAAATGACCATATTTTAATGGGTTTTGTCTCTTAAGTAAAACCTCAAAATGAATTATTTTCTCCTTGTGTATAATCGGCTCAGTAATCTGAAAACAATTATTTCTGTCACCAACAGACTAATTCTTCCCTTTGACGGGGAGAGAAGCGAAGTTCAGGGTCTGTAGAGGTACCATTCTTTTTGGGAAAAGGAAGTCTCAAAGGCACTTGTCAAAGGGATTAGTGTAACTCCTGGGTAGCCCAACTCAGGTGTCCCAGGTGTCACCTCACTCAGGGGCTGCCCCACTACTGTGGTCATTAAGAAACAGCTCAGCATTTACATGAGGCTGGGTTAAAACTCATTTTTGTAAAAGACTGCATTATTTAAAAAAACCCTCACAGCCCAGCATCATTCTTGAAATCAGTCACCTAATGGGCTTTTTGATTTTTAATTATTATTTTTGACGGTGTCATTTGCTGTACATAAATAAGGAGAAGGTGATCTCTTTTGCTAAGCTTCTTTGCTGCAGTAGTGGAAATCAGCTTGTATAATAATTGCCTTTTGCTTGGCTACTTGCTCTGTTTTCACATAAGAAAACGGTTATAAAAAACTTCTTTTAAAACCGCATTGCAATAGTTTTAATATTATTGCCAAATTAATTATGACACTATTGGTAGTCTCTTGATCTTTGCAAAAACTTTCTCTTCAGTCTTCTGAGGAAGGTAGAGAGCAGAGGATGGAGCCAATTCAAGAACTGAACATTTTCAACTAAAGATCATCTGAAGATCCAAATCCCCATGGCTAATAATGGCTGCAGCCATAGGACCACCATTGTTTCAGCTGTTTTCTTCAGCTCTGGAGGCATCCTGTGCATAAATTCTCTTGCTCTTGCTTTGCTCATGGCTTAGAATATTATTTAATCACTATCAGTGCTTGTGCCTTCACTGGAACTCGTTTTGTCTCAGGTATCTTTAAATGGGAGTGAAAATGATATTGGTAGAAACCATCAATGCAATGGAACAGTTTTAGTAAGCGGACAGACACTGGACATTTAGTATTTTTTCAAATCTCCTTAATTACAATCCCTTGTATAACATGGTCTACTCCTGCTATTTATTAGAATCTGTGATTTGGGCGGAAGAAAAGAAAAAGAAATATGTTTGAGCCTCAAAGAGTTTCAGCAGGGTTCAGTTTGTTTAAGTTGTCAAATGTTTATTAATTTCTTTCAGAAGAAAATCCTTATGCTTTGTTGCAGAAGGGTGTTTTATTAAGTTCAGACAAACTGAACTGGCTTTCAGCAAATAGCATTTGGCTCTCGAACCAAGAGGAAATAGCTTGGTATGGTGTCATCATATTACAAAAGTGATATTGTGGCTAGAGGTCAGAAATTCTGTTGTTTGTTCATTTGTATTGAATATATTGAATTTATGATGCATTATCTGAGTTCCTGTCAGTGCTTTTCTCAATCAGAATTTCACCCTAGTCCAGAAGGAAATGCAATCAATGTGTGGTCCATGCTCCTAGAAACAAAGGGCTTCTGAAAATGTTGATCTCACCATGGGTGGGTCCAGGACACTGGAGCTGCTCTGAGTGTGCTGAACACGTGGCCTTCCTGCCCTGGGACTCTGAGTCTCATAGAGGCAGGAGCTGCTCACCCCAAACCAGTGAGAGACACGACGTGTAGGGACTACTGGCAGGTTCATCACTTTGGGACAGCCTCTTGCACAGCCACTCACGAAAGGCTGTTTCTCCCCATGCTTTGAATTTGGCTATAACACCCCCAGACAACCTGCCAGCTACAATGTGCCAGTTAACTTCCTCATCTTGGGCTGCTGAATTTCTTGGTGCCTTCACTGAATGTCCCACTGAGGCCATTTTGCTGCTGCTCACCTTAGACCCTGGGTACTGCGTGTGCAGTAATCAATGGCTTCTCTGCCAATTACTCCTTCCAGGCCGAGGGGAGCATGGCTTGCACTTGCTTCCCATAAAATAATGTCACTAGCTCATCCCAGGAAGTGTTCAAGACCAGGCTGGATGGGGCTCTGAGCAACCTGGTCTAGTGGAAGGTGTCCCTGCCCATGGCAAGGGGGTTGAAATTGGATGATCTCTAAGGTCCCTTTCAACCCAGGCCATTCTGTGATTCTATGAAATTCAAATTAAGTGCTCATCTTCATAAGCCACCCAAAATTGTTTCTCCTCCTGTGGTGGAAAGGTCCCTGTGTCATGTCTCCCTGTGAATTTGCTGGCAGGGTGAGAACATCTGCTTCTGCCTTCTGTTCCTAAACACCAGTGTATCCTGAGACAGACTCAGCTGGTGGTGCTTCCATACATTTATGGTTGTCCCTTTATTAATGATGAAACAATCCCATGGGCAGGGATGAAGTGAGGGGAGGGAGGAGATAACAGCATAATTTTGGTTGGTTATATTCTATTTTCTTGTATAAATATTAATTATTTCACCAAGAATTGCAACTGATTTATCCACAGTTATCCACAGTTTATTATATTTAATATATTTTAAACAATATTAGCAAAAGCACAACTGAGGGAATCTCTGTGAGAACTGACCAACAGAAAATTAATTAGGATTCTGAATCTCAGCTGCTGGTATCTTAGGGCTCTTTGCATCTCTAGATTAAGTTGCATTAAACTCTTTATTGAAGAGAGCAGGGATCTTGGCACTGGAATCAAGCCCACATCTGCACCTGGGTTTTCCTATTAAAAGTGGATAGAGTGAAAAGAATGTTAAATCTTTTTATCCAAGATTCAAGACATGCTGGCAGGATGTAGAAAAGATGCTTTTTAGAGTTTATAATTTTGAGTGTTTACCTACCATGGATTTACAGTGGGTTTTTTTCCTGTTTGTTTTGGAGTGTTTTGTGTGTTTTTTGATGCTTAGAACACATCCTTTATTACCAATTGCCTGTCTGGGATCCCAGGATGAATGTTTGTCTTGTATTTTTAATGAGGCTGAAGTTAACATGGGCATGTTTGTTTAGCAACAACATACCCAACTCTTTGCATGTCAAGGCGCCTTTGTTTGTGTCCCACCATCATCAGCTCTTTCAGCAGGATCAGGAAATAAAGCTGGTAGTTAACTTCTGATGTGGACAGAAAATGAAGCATTGAACCTGAATCTCCTCTCATTCATGCTGTTATAAAATGTGAATAACTCCAAGTCAGCTGAATTATATCAGAAAGAGGGAATCTGGCCAATGTAATTCACAGTTGTGCACAAACAAGATATTTGAGTCTGGTCTAAGGATCAGCTCTTGGTTTTTGAACATTTAGCAGTAAGTCTTCAAGGAGCTAGAACGACAGTGTAATTAAAAAAAAAAAGAGGAAAATAAAAAAGAAAGTGTTCTCCAGATCCTAGAAGGTATTGGAGGGAACATCATCCTTTCTCTCTATTCAATAGCTAATTTCTTCCTAGGAAGTTCAGTTTCTGAAAATAAATGAAGTGTTGTATCAAACCAATTGGCAGAACTGCATGAGAGCAGTGGTTTCTGTCCCTGTGTGCTTGTGTGACAATCAGACCTTGTGGCTGTCTGCTTCAGAATCAGGATGGAGAATTCAGAGATGGGGTGGCAATTTTGAGCTCTTTTACAGATTTCTGCCCTGTAAGCCTCAGTAACTCACTCTTCTTTGATTTTCCACATAGGAAAATAGAGTTTGCAATCCCCTTCTTCCTGTCATGGTTCCTTGGGGGCTGGTCAAAGACAGTGATGCTTCCACTTCTACCTAATCTGGCAGCATCCAGGGTAGGAACTACCTGCCCCTTGGCTTGCATTATGTCTGGTGCACTGGCTCTTGATTTCACCTGGGGCTTTGAAGCACTGCCTTGAACCTGATGAATTTTATGTGTTATACGTAACTCAGCAGAGCCTGAGCACCCTCCAGCCCTGAGCAGCAGCACTGGGGAGCCCCCTTGTGTGTTCCAGTGCACGTTTCTGGATTCTGTGTGCTTCTGGAAAATGTTGTTTTTGTGGCAGAAAGACCCTCAGCTTTTCTTTTAAAGTATCACTATTAAACCAGTATTTCCAAGATGTGCCTGAGTAGTGGTTATGTGGTGGTTGCGAATATTTGGATGTTACAGTGTTTGTCTGAGAGATGTCTTCATTCTTCCACAAAAGTAGCTGGATGAATGTCCTGCTTTCTCACTGCACAGCTATGTATCCCTCCATAAAACAGAAAGGGGAAAGAGCCCCGGCAGCTCCTAATCTGCTGATGCTTTGCAGCTGCTGAAGACTGTTCTTCCTCAAGTGCTGCCACAGAATCAGGTCAGCCTGGGAGATGTGGGGTGTGAGAACAGACAGTTAAAATTCCTGCACTCCCATGGTGTTCAATAATATCTGTTTTCTCCCTATATTTATGTCTTTAAAGCATAGCCCAATGATTTCTGTTGCTGTGCAGGGCAGTGTCAAGAAGCTGTGTGGTACTGAGGGCACTGAGCAGCCTGCACAGCAGAGAGCTGGGGCAGGGCCTCCAGCTGACTGCTGTGAAATAATAAGGGGAATAATAGATGAGTTTGCTGGACTTGAGGAAGTTTTTAGCCTCTTTTGTGGATAAAGGTTATACAGAGGCTTTCAAAACTTGTAAAATCATTTCAGCTCAAGCAGGGACAGATATGAGATGAAAGTGTCCAATGTGTTTATAGCCAAGGAACCTCACAGAGCTGGAGGAGGGAACTCCAGGGTGCCAGTCCCTTGCCTGGCAGCAGCCCCCACAGAGCCACCATGCCATGAGCCAGTGCTAACAGTGTCCTCTGTGGGACTCCAGATGATTTTAGAAATGGTTTTACTTTCAGAAAACATCAGTGGTTTTATATTTGGTGAGCTTTGCCTTCTCTTGGAGCAGGGCTTTTGTTCACAGTGCAGTGAAAAGACACAAGCAAAGATGAGTGTTCTCAGTTGCTTCTGCCCTCCATGTTTTATTTCCTGCTGCTGTTCATTCTGCTCCTCCACAGAGGAAGGTGCTGACTGGTTGCTCTATTGTCTGGGGAGATGCACACTCAGCCCCATGATCCTGACCCTGTCCCACAGCAGAGACAGGAATGGGATGGTGGTCCCTGGATTGTGCTCCCACCAGGCCTTGTCAGCAGAGCATGGAGAAGGCCATGCAGGTGCTGATCACCTTGGGATAGGACAAGGGGGAATGGCTTTCTGTAGGAGAAGGAAGCATAGGTGACCTTGTCCCTGATAAGTAACAGCTCTGTTATTTACCCAATACAGCCTCACCCCTGATGAGCTATAGCCAGTAAAGACAGGTGTGATAAAAGGCAGTGGGTTAGCTGGTGAGGGGAGCATGAAGGAGGAGGAGCCTTGAGGAAAAGGGAAGGAGAGGATCAAGAGGAAGGATCCTGAGGAGGGAGAATCACTGCAGTGAGGCCTGTCTGGGTCTGCAGTCAGAGCCTGTTGTTGGAACCTGCAGTCACAGTTTAGCTGGGTAAAAGCCTGCAGTCAGTCTACAAACTAATACATGTAATCAGGGTTTAGTAGGAAATAACCAGAGTCAGAGGCTGCAAGGGAAACCTGCAGTAGGAGCTTGCTGCAGCCAGAGTCAGTGAATGGTTGGAGAAAGGATGGCTGAGCTGTAGAGAGGAATAAACCAGGGCCCTTTTCATGCTGTGATAAACAAGAATTCTGTGTCTGGGCTCGTTTCTACCATCTAACAAGAGGGCTGCTGCAACAGCTTTCAACTGAAACAGATTAGGTTTAGATTGGATATTAGGAAATAATTCTTTTACTGTGGGGGTGGTGAAACAGGTTGCTCAGAGAAGCTGTGGCTGCCCCACCCCTGAGAATGTTCAAGGCCAGACTGAAGGGGCTCTGAGCAACCTGATACAGTGGAAGGAGGACATGGAATTAGTTGATCTTCAAGTCCCTTCCAACCCAAACCATTCCGTGATTCTATGATTCTGTGATCACATATTTGCATTTGCTAACAGAGTAGGTGAAGTAACAAAAACATTTGAATTTGGGGCCCCTTTGCCATCTCCCTGAAAATACTTCTCAAAGGTATGAATAACTCAGTAAACACGCAGCAGTGGAAAGCCTGCATTACAATTTAAACCACTCAGGTCTCAACATCATAGTGAATTAAAGCCAAAATAACCGTGCTGTTCATTTAATCAAACAAGGTCTATTTCAAGGAAAGCTTTGATTTTTTTTCTCTGTGGCTTTTTCTGCTTTTTGTTTAAATACACTCTGACCATATTCTGCCTCTGACTGCTACAGTCTGATGCTCTCTTTGGAAAGACTTTTGATGATTTTGGAAGAATTTGTGTATTTCTACTTCTAATTCTACAACTCAATAAATATTTTAATTTTTGATTCAATTAGGTCTGGCTCTAACCCAATCTGAGTGTCTCTAGGCCTCAGGAATGACATTTAATTTTGAAAGCATTTTTCCAGGCTTGGCAAGGTAAGAAAAATGAAGCTCTCTTTAAACATAGGAAGGCAACATGTTGTTTGGTTTGCAGTTTAATATTATTGTTTCCAAACAGCTTCTCAAGGAGTGGCTTTGCTCTTGTACAACAAAAGCATTTCTGCTTCTATGCATAGCAAAGCTTTGCAGGAATAAAGCAAGAAAGGCTATTTACTGGAAACAGGAAGTCCCCAGACCCTATACAGAATATAAGCGCATAATTTACTGAAATAATGTGAGTTTTTCAAGGTGGTCACTTTTCACACTCTCAGCAGTCCATCAAGTCATAGAAAGAGCAGAAAGGCTGAATAAAATCAAAATGAAAAAAAGAGAAAAATTAAGAAAGACTGAAAGGTGAAGAAAAATTATATAAGGCAAAAATTAAACACTACATTCATTATCCTGGAATGCCCTTTTAACCCCTGTGCCTGGCTTGTTTGGTACCTGCCCTGGAGTTACCTGCATTCATCATCAGTGGCATTTGGCTGGTCATGGGAATTCTGGCTTTTCCTCCATTACTGCACATAAAATAGACACTTTGCTTTGTCTCCTGCTGTTCATTACCTGATTTGATGGGGCCATTTATGAACATTTCTCTCGTTTGTTCTTTTCTTTGGAGATAAAATATAATGCTTGTCAATGTGGCAGCTAGGACAGTAAGCACACAATTATGAAATTTTATGTCTTTAAGTGACACCATTCTGAGGAATGTGGCTAGATAGCACAGCCAGTGTTACAGTCTGTGATAATTTAATGTTTAAGTGATCTGCAGAATGAATGATCTGCTGAAACCCAGCTCAGGAAGCTTCCTTCCCAGCCTGCAGAACTCATTCTTCTCCTTGCTGGTGCTGTGCCACTCTGGGTTAATATAAATAATTTTCTCATGCTGAAAACAAGGTTCTGAGAGCTCCCTGATGGGATGTGGTAAGTGTGTACCCAAAAATTAGTTGATGGAGACTTTTATTCTGAAAGAGTAGAGGACAGGCTGTTGAAATATTTTTAGATGCTTAAACAGGGAGATTGCTTGAGAGATTTTTGAGCCCTTCCTGGGATCTGTGATAATGTGATCTAACACCTTCAGAGGTCAGGTTGTGTTGTTGTTTTCCCTGAGTCTTGAGGAGCCCCTTGGGGGCAGCACAGAAATCATTCTTTATCACACTGGGCGTTTTCTGCTACCTGCCAGACAAGCAAGTCAGCTTTGAGCAGAAGTCAGTGCAGGGTTGGAGGAGCCTGAGGTTTTTACACAGGGAAACGTTTGTGTCATTATTCAGTATTTTGCTGACAACATAAACCCAGACGCATGATTTCGTGGACTTTATTTCACAAAGCAGCCAATACAAAGAGTATTTAAAAAGTGATACTACCAAACTTGCAGATGGGAGCATGTGGGAGTCCATGGGGCCCACATGGCCAGAAGTCCTGGCCAAAAACTCTGCCAGGGAAAGGGAAGCCCACTGCAGACATGGATGACTCTTTTCCCGTGCTTAGCCCTGTTTCCTGGCCACCACTGGTGCCGAATAGGGCTTTGAGAGTCACCTGGGGTGCTTTGCTAAAACGTGCTGAAGGCCACCACAAGAAGCTGATCTTACCTGGTGGCACAGATGACAGCCAGAGTTAGGTCCTGTTTGCCAGGGCCATTCCATCTGTTTCCCCATTCACCACCACCACAATTTGTGCTGACAAGTCTTCCTCTCGTGGTGCTTCAGCACTTGACAGTGAAGTGGCATTTCATTAACTCCACTCCTTTTCAGAACACTCTCCTCAGTGACACTGACATGCTCTAGAGCTACTGCAGAACTATTTTAACTATGTTACTTTAGGTAATTTACTCTGCTAATCATCTGCAGGTACTTTCTATTATTTAAATGTGCATGGTTTAATGGATGACAGCGGGCAATAAATTTTGCCTTGCTGCTGGTACCAAAACAGCCACCTAAGAATTCACTCTATCCTTCAGCTGCCACTGTAGTGCTGAAATGCACATAGAGATATCAGATCACTGCAACTCATCCTGTTGCCATAAAACATAACTTTTTCAATCCACTCCTCAGCAAATCACTATTAATTACCTGAAACAGGCAATATTTGTGAACATTGCATAGAAAATATAGTAAGATTTATCAAATTCTGGACATTAAATTTTTTTGAGACTTTCATTTACTGTAAATACTACCAACTTAATGAGAGGAAATGGGTTTACTTAGGTGCATAATCCCAATGCCAATAGTCTCTCTCCCAGAGAGCAACCTTCTCTAAGTGAGTAGGATTAGTGCAGGTGTTCTTTTTCCAGTAGTATCAGTGTGGTACCTTCAAATTTGATGGACCATGAAGAAAGACAGTGAACCTTTTGTGTAACGACAGATCAGTGACACAAGCTGGGGAGTGTTAATGAGGGGCAGGGATTTGAACATTCCCAGCTAGTGAGCAGGGTGAGTGCTGTGAGACAAAAATTTGTCCAGCTGTGTGTGTGACCACATGGCAAGTGTTTCTGGAGTTCAGCTCTATAAAAAAATTATATTTCTAGTGCCTAAAATTCTTATTCAAATGGAGTAACTTTGGAAAAAACTTTTTTTTTAATCAAAGGTAAGAACAAAGACATGCAAATATGCAAGTCTGATAATGCACATGGATCCCTAGGTAGAACATCTTTTCTCTGCAAACAGAAAAAAAGCGCTTTTAATTGGAGTGAAGTCTTCAAGAGGAATGTTTCTACATAAATTGGGGGTGAGAAGAGGCTGTTTTATTCCATCTAAAACTCTTTTCTAAGAATGGATTGTGATAAAGACAGGAAACTGACACTGGCATTATGAGTAAGTTTATTTGTTCCTTGCTGATGGCCATTAACATTGTCAGAAATTTACATACAGAAAGAGCTCAGCTGCCTCCCCTGCTGAGATTACAACCTGAATCCATAATTGACAGCACACCTCAGACACCTCACAGTAAATCCAAAACCACAGTAGATAAACTTTCAAAAAGTTAAGGGCTTTAGTTAGGATTTTATCTGCAGCACGTGTTAGCCTTTTTAATGAGACCAGGTGCCTTTTAGTGTAAACAAGACTTGAATCCAGACTATTAGAGGCAATACCTGAGACACAGCCTCCAAGTGGACTTGTTTTCCCTCCTGCAGACAGCTCAAACCAGATGAAGGAATAAAACTACCCAAAAGAAAATAGAAATTACCAACAGCAGAAGAAATCTGACAAGGCTGCAGTCTCAGCTTGGGAA